>OZ018320.1:200279641-200879641 GCA_963969495.1 Ceratothoa steindachneri | reverse complement strand
TCCTCCCCCCCTTCCTGCAGCACCATTTGCGGGACGTGCGAGCAAGAGTCTTGGTCACGACCACCTGAGGATCCACACGGCTCGATGGCCACCCAAAGGATGTCATCCTTGCTAGCGAGTAACAGCCGACTACTACAACATTACTAAAAACAGTTACGATATATTATATTATTTAAACTTTTAAAATGTTATTTCTATAATAACGGAACGCATAGAAATAAATAAAAATGACTAATCAGAAGATATGAAAAGGTTACTTCAAACAAATTGACAGTAATTACTAAGTAACCTTTTCGCACTTGTGAGATTAGATCTAATAAAGCAATAAAATAATAAATTAATAAAGTGCTATTTAATTTCAATTTTAATAAAAAAATTGTATTTTTTAATTAAGAAATAAAATCAGAAATTAATAGTGATTTTTAATTTCAATTTTACTAAAAAAGAAATTATGGTCCCGTTTCTCTTTTGATTCTTTATATTTCATGCTGCCGATCAGTTGGCAGGATGAGGTGGCTGTTGATATGCAAGTCATCGGTGATGAGTTGGGTACGATGAGGTGGCGCCAATGAAACGGACCTAACACTACGAGTGGGGGAACCATTTTCTACCCTATAGTGAAAGAATACCGTCTATCATGGAAATGTACTAAATGTTATACTCTTTCCTCTGAAAATCAAAGGTACCGGGGTGGTCAATAAGTTTTGCAAATCGGTAGGGCAAAACAGAGGAAGGGGGATGGCTGTTTGTGGGGGTGTTAGGACAAGTTATAATAAGTCAGGACCTGCAGCTGCATGCTCCTGTCTCGTCTAATTAAGAAGCAGTAGCTAATCGCAGATCGTCAGTCACAATTTTTTTCAACAATAGAGAAGGTTGAGCACCGTGCAGTGATCAAATCCTTGACCAAGAAAGGCAAGAATACAAAAGAGATCCATTAACCCATGGTTGAGGAAACACCGACACTGCCCCTTCCTATGCAACCATTGCTCGATGGACTGGGAGTTCCGCCATGGTCGTGAGTCCCTTGAAGATGAACCCCGTCTAGGAGGCCCATCAGACGTGACCAACGAGGAAAATGTAGCCCGTGTGGCAAGGATGATCCTCGAAAATCGACGGGTGAAGGTCAAAGAAATCGAGCAAGAATTTGGAATATCACATGGCAGCGTTATCAACATCATCCACGACAATTTGGCCATGACCAAGGTCTCTACCTGTTAGGTCCCGAGAAACCTCACGCCCCATGATCGAGTTCAGCGTCGTCAAAGTTCGGAGGAGCTGCTGCTCCTCTACAACCAAGACCCGGCGGGATTCGAGTCACGCATGGTGACAGGTGATGAAACGTGGGTCCAGCACTGGGATCCTGAGACAAAGCTTGAAGCATGGCCTGAAAGCACAGGGGCTCTCCGATCCCCATCGAGTTCCGGACCCAACCCTCAGCCGGAAAGATCATGGCCACCATCTTCTGGGATTCTGAGGGAGTGTTGATGTCTACTATGCGCCTCGTGGAAGGACCATTACAGGTTAATATTTGGCCGAGGAACTGGTTGGGTTGAAAAACTGTATCCGTCAGAAGCGGCGCGGCAAGTTGACACGCGGTGTCCTTCTCTTCCGCAAAAAATGCCCCTGTCCACAAGGCCAGAGTTACACAAGCTGCCCTGGGCGAGTGCTGATTCGAGGAGCTCAACCATCCCCCCCACAGTCCAGATCTGGTATCTAGCGACTACAATTTATTCCGCCAGCTCAAGGCTGCACTGCGTGGACGCCGGTTTGGGGACGATGGAGATGTCCAGCTCGCCGTCCAGGAGGGATTGAACAGCAGTCGGGAGATTTCTGGTTGTCTGGAATTCAAAGCCTCAGAGACAAGTGGCGCAAGTGCATTGAATTCGAAGGTAGTTATATTGAAAAATAATAAAAAACTTCACCTCATATTTCGTTTCCTTATATCCGAATTGCAAAACTTATTGACTACCCCTCGTGTCCCTTTGGTGCTGCTTAAAGATGTACACTCTACGGAGTCGGGCTTTCCATCTCTTTAGATGCCTCCCAAATGCTTATTTTATAGCCTCAAAACCGCATCTCTCGCTATGCCAAAAGGCGCAGGTTTCATTGTGCTTTTCTACCGAGCCTTTGCTCATCCGCAGCCGATCATTTATTGCGGAAGATGAAGTCGATCTAGTACTTTTGTCTCGGTCTGGGGATCTTAGCTTTTTGCCCGTTCCCCATTGAGACCATATATTTGTGAATTCCAATGCTCTGCACCGTTACACAGTGCATTATGGTCTTATACTGCTGGGCTGTTTGCAGCGAGCTGGGTTGATATTGTTTTTATCTTCTGTTGGTTTCCACGAGATGTAAGGATTAGGGTGAATGAGCACTCCCAGGTGAAGATACTAAAGTGGCCAAGAGCAGTAGTCACCAGATCTGTATTTGACTTTTTTTCAGAATGTCTAGATAGCAGGAATCAGTTCACCTTTCCGAACTACCTGGTAAAGAAGATAGGAGGCGGCCGATGGTAACATAAAGTTTAGCGTGATCGAACCGCGACTGTTCCTATCTGTGTACCTACCAATATCTCGGATGATTCAGGTCGCTTTTTGTGGTCTTCGAATTGTGCACACGACGCACCGCCATTTGACGAGGCGCTTCCCTGCACCTTACTGAGACGACTGCGGAGTCATCCAGACTGTTCAATGCATTTTTGTTGAATGTCAGAGTCCAAAAGATCTTCACGCATATTACCTCTCCCGGTACAGTTAAGAGCTGGATTGCTACCGATGTGGACTGTTTGACTTTTTAGAGGAGGCTGGCCTCCTTCCAATTTATTTGACTTTTTTTTATGTTGGGCTCCTGCTCGGTGGCCAGGGGAATTCCAGCCGCTCTCTGACGCCTCAATGTGCCTTATTCTACTTCTGTATGTTTGCATCTTCTTTGGTTAATTTCCTTTTTGTTTGTAACATAGCCTAGCATTACGTTGTATCTATTACGGTGCCTGTGACCTTGGTGAGAGTCGTCAGATGTCCTTATAGGGCTACTTATATACACATACCTTTGGCGTGGAACAGGTTGTCTCCCTATCCCATGGGGCACAAAATAATGTTCCGCCATCGAGAGGTGGTTTCTAAAACACAACACTACCCGGATATTTTCCACCATACCCTTCCCCCACCAATTAGCTCGCGAGTGATTGTAATTTTGATCTTTATGCGCATTTCATTATCAGTTCAAATGGAGTGCTCTCGTGCAGGGTGTGAGAGATGAATTGAGCAACCTTTCACACACTTTTAGACCTACTCTTCTTCATCGCCACCACCACTTTCTTTACAGATCTCTCCTTAGAACCTTAATGGTACAAAATGCTCTCGTTGTTTTGATTTACATTTGAAAGTTAAAATCTCTTTAGAAACGTTTGAATTATATCCAGTGGGGCCTAAGAATACCACTTCAAGTTAATCTGACGAAGCCACGGTGATGAATTTTCACTTTCCTTAACGTCACCATTTTTTTACACAACTCTTTCAGGGATAATTGCCCTCATAGATTTGTGGTCTTTAATTTGAAGTTTCGTAATAATCATAATATCAATAATAATCTTAATCACAATAATAATGGTAATAGGCTCAATAATAGCACTAATCACAATAATAGTAATAATCTTAATAATAGTAATACTAATGGAAATAGGCTCAAAGTATGAGCCCATTTGCGAATGAAGTTGGAAGAAAAAGAAATTAAAAAATAGAGAATAAAAATGAAGACAAGAATTTGTAAAACTTCTTCCACGGAGTTTTTGATACCTAGAATAAGGAGTTGAGCCGAGGGGTGTCAAAATTTACACTGGGGAACAAATTATTTTCTTGCTTCGTCTGATTTTAGAACTTATTCTGGGTAGTTTTCAGCGACTGATTCAGAAAATACAATTAGTTTTGTTCTAGTTTTTGAGTTTTTTATACGTCATTACCTACTTCACTACCTATTTGAAGCGTTATTAAGAGTTGCTCGTCGATCTCAAGCATCTGTAAAAGTGAAGTCTAGTTATGATTTTGAGGTTGATTTTCTGATGTTGTTGTTTTGTACATCAGGAAGGACGTGTTTTTTTGCGAAGACTAAACGGTCATTGTACGGAGAACCATGAACCATTACGGATTTTGTGAAAGTCAGGTAATTTTGCCTATTTTAAAGTATAAATAGGGGACTAAAATAAACCATATGCCCCCATGTTTTGTGTAAAACCTTGGACATTGGACATTGACAATAATAAGAGATGAAATTGAGGTAGAATTAGAAAGTAAATAGTAAGAGAGTAAAGTGGTTAAGGAGTGAGTTTAAAGAATAGATGATGTGTAGAAGACAGAATAAAAGATCCTTGGTGAAAGGGTAGCTCTGTTTGTGTTAGTTTATTTTGTTTTTATTTATAAACTCTAAATTTTATAGTTTATTTAATCAAATTAACTATGTTAATTCAATTAAGGGTTTCATCTTGATGATGATTCATTTGTGGCATTCAAGCCTTTATTTGAGACGGGGTTTTTAAATCCCGCTTTGGGCCTTTGAAAAAATTTATGAAAAAATTTATATTTTTCCTAAAATGTTAGGTTGATTTTGAACAATAGTTATTATAATTTGAGTGAATTATGGTTTTTATGGTGAAGTTAAATTTTTACTAAAAAACCTGAGCATTACACTGGTTGAGTCTCGTCTATTTTCGATTCCGTAGCGTATATTGGGGAGTCACGTCACCATCAGACTGTAATTTACTACTTTTAAAAGGTCTTATTTGTCTGTCGGCTTCGATGTCTAGGTGTGTACGAGAGAATTCAGGGGGCAAACGTGCACCAATGGCTTGCCATATCCTCTTAGCTCTCTCGTTGAGTGCTTCGTTGATTGGAGATAATCCAACCGAGTCGTGGAGGTCCCTCGTTTTTTGTGTTCTCTTCTTCGGGCGTTTGTAATGAGTAAAACCCCCTTATTCTGGATGACTTGTAGTTTCGCGATGTGGGTCATAGCGCACCCATTCAATAGCACCGGGAGGTACAAGAGTCTCGAGCGAATGCACGCATTGAATATCTTGAGTTTATTTGAGAGAGTTAGGTCAATGAACCTATAAAACTCCCTTAAATCTCTCTTGCTATTCGCGACTGTCCGCCCGATATGACTCTTGTAGCCCCCTGTGGTGATTTTGAGCCCCAGAACCGTCCTTTCCAGGCAGTAGGGGATTCTCCCCCCTTCTACCCGTATATCATTGAAGGTCTTGCGAAACATGGGAATTATTTTAAATTTGGGGGCATTGGTCGATATCTTCCATTTCCTCTCGAAAGAGTTGATGTTGGAAATCCCCCTAGCCGTATTCATCGCCATAAATTCCCTGTAAACGTAAGTGGCTGTACAAATTTGTGATATATCGTCAGCGAACTGAACGTTCAGTCGTACCTTTGGAAAGAGGTTGTCGTAGGTCACGTGTGTATATGTTGTATAAAAGGGGACTGAGACAGCCCTCTGGTGGGACTTCTGATTCGAGCTCAAATTCGGGGCCTTTGTATCCTCTGATGTGTATGTATGCTCTCCTCTCCATTATGTAATCGCAAAGTATCCTTTCAAGAATGTGGTCGAGGCCTATTTGAAGGATCTTAAATTGTAGGCCTCTCTTTCAAACTTTATCAAAAGCTTTCTTGACATCTCGGAGCACTAGGTCGGCATGCCTTTTGTCTGCTTTGATCTTGGAGAGCTTTTCTGTCATAACGGATAGAGCCTTATCAGTCCCTCTTTTCCTTCTGAAGCCGTGCTGTTGCTCGTTATGCAGGTTGGCTTCGTCGAGAAAAGAGTTGACTCTGTTTGCTAATATCTTCTCAAAGACTTTGCCAGCAAATTCTAAGAGAGATATCGGCCAAAAGGTGGCAGGGCAGTCCGGGGGCTTTCCTGATTTGGGAATAAAGATCATCTTGGCTACTTCTGACTGATCGGGAAAGTAGCCCGTGTTCAGAGCGGCATTCATGATGTTAAGAAGCCCACACAGAACATTAGGCAGGGCCTTGATGAAATTTTCCCTGGTCAGTCCCGTGGTACCTGGTACTCTTTGACGAAAGGATTTTAGCGCAACGGAGAGCTCTTGGGCAGTTATTTACTCCCATAGCCCTCCATCACTCTTTCCTGCGATACACAATGATGAGGGGAGGTTCTGTGTATTGATGTGTTTAGTTGTTGGATTATGTCACTCTCAAATTCTAGGTCGTATTTGTCATTTTCTTCTAGGATGATTGTAAAGTTTGAGGACCAGAAAATCCTAAAATTTTCTCAATCTATTCAGGCTCGTCGATTTCTATACCGTCGTTTATAAGCGTTGTTCTTTTTTGGGGAGCTCTTCCTTTTAACCGTTTAACGGTTTGCCAGAAGGTGTGTGAGTCTCTTTCAATGTCGAGTCTTTCTATTAGTCTGTCCAATGTGAGTATCTGTTGGTCCATAATTAGTGTCTGGAGTTCGTCTTTAATTTCTCTTAGTCTTCTGTGGTTATTGTGGTTGGGGCCTGTCAGCGCTACTACATTGGACAGATCCTTATATTCCTGAGCCAGGGCTTTCATGGGAGGGGTCCACTAGGGAGCTGGAAGGGTTTTATATTTAATATGGGGAACACTATTCTCATCGGCTTTAATTAGGGGGTCATTGATTTTATCCAGCTCTTTATCTATCTCTTTTAAATTGGCATCGAGTAAAGGGTGAGGGATATAATTTAGAAGATAATTTTGGTAGCTTTCCCAGTTCGCCTGCTTGTAGCTTTTGCTTCCTGAGATTGGAATTTGGATGAGATTTACACCTACTGTAATTTTAACAGCCTGCTGGTCACTCGGAATTATGATGCCCGGTTAAATGTAGTAGTTGTACTGAAACCTGATACTGGATAACACAATATCAGGTTTCGTTGCTGCATTTCCTGTAATATATGTCGGGAATTCTAGTTCGATCCTTGTCACGTATTGTCTGTCCAGTAATACTTTAATGTTTCTACTTGCATTGTTACGTGAGATAGCCTCCTCAACCTGCCGTCCCGGAACCTCATCAGAGCATTCCCACTTGTATCTTCCGGTCCTAAGACCCTCAGATACTTCGTGGGAATCGATTTCGGTTGGGAAGGGGGCCAATTCGGGGGCATATAGTTCAAGATTAAATCCTCTCGAATGGTATTTTAGTTGGGACTCTCTGCCTTGAGATGAGGAGGTTGAACTGGACCACGTGTCTTCGAAAGTTTTCTCGACCTCGGAGACCTGGTATCTTTTGGTCGCGCTGCTTCCTTGTTCGGTGACTTGGTGCGAGTTTTGGGTGTATTTGTGTCAATTTTTATGGGTGTAAGCGGCGCTGGTTTTTCTGTTTGGGAAGTATGCTTATTTTTGTTTAGGCGTGGGTCGCGTGTGGTGGCTGTGTTTTGGGGGGTGGGTACCTTTTGGTACGGTTCTGGGTACTGAGGGGCTACGCTTATACGCATAAACTCCTCTGACGGAGGGTTGTCGGGGAACCACATATCCTGTAAGCCGTTCTTTACGAGCATACGGTTGACCTCAGTTGCGAATGTTCCAGGGCGAGTTATGTTAGCTATGTGTGCATAATAAATGCAGCACATAATTTTGGTGGAGTTCTCGTTTTCGATGTGGAGATAAGTTTTCTGGTTGTTTGTGTCGGCAATAGCGGCTTTGGCAACTTTTGCCTAGGTCAAATTTACCTTCTTTTCCTCCGTCTCGCGTCGTAGCTGCGTTTGTTTTTCGATTTCCGTTTTTCTGATTGGGCATGCCATGGACATAGTCCGGTGGGGGCCTTCACAGTTCAAACATTTTGGGGAGGTACTTTTGCAGTCGCGCCAAAAATGGTTGCGATTTGCACAAATAGAGCAAAGAGTCAGTTTTTATTTTCAGGGCAGCTTGAAGTGGTGTGTTTGCCGTACTTGTAGCACCGAAAGCACATTTGAAAGTCGACAAACTCTTCCCTTTCAATCTGCTCTGGGCAGACTCTCGCCGTATCCTCGAACACAACCTTGAATACGTGCGTGTTGATTTAAAATTTTATTACCTCTGCAACTTTCACCCAAGGGTGGTTCCTTTCGAGTTCGTCTTTTATGTTCTCTGACGAGTGGCTCCCGACCCAAGAGTGGAGGCACCTGCAAATGACACTACGGTGAGTTTTTATTTGTGTGGGTGTGTGGGGTTTCAGGTTTATGGTCTTTAGGCATTCAACTGCCTTGCTTGAGGTTAAGGCTTCACAGTCAGCCTCCCTCGCACAAATGGCAGGGTAACCATTTTGGATGTTGATAAGTCATACCAGTGCAATTTTTATGTTTCCATAAATTTGTTCAAAGACTTTACCATGGTTAGGTTTCGGGCCCTCCGAGAGGACCCAAAGAGTAATTCGAAGGGTTTCCTTTATTTTTCACACATCCTACCGCTCACTGGATGGTTAAAAAACATGGAAAACAAAGAAGCACTTGTGTAGAAAAGATGGTGAGAGAGAAAAGGGGGGAGGAGATAAGAGGATCAATGTCCAAGTACAAAGAAAATTACCACTTTACCTAAAAAAAAATTCCAAGTAGGATTGAAGATTCGTCCCGTACCATCTTCAACGAAGAAGGCCAGTGGTCCACTTATGAACGAACAAACGATCGTGCTGCCTTCAAAAAGGCGAATCACTCTGTACACTTTTCTCTCTAAAAATTCACTTTATGTAAAAAATCCGAAAAAATGCTGTCAAAGCGGGAGTCAGACTTGCTAAGGCAACTAGAGCAGTCCGTAAAACCTTTGGATAGCATCTGCAACAATAAATAAACGGAAAGTGGAGGTTCCTTATATTTGGTATGCCAATGGTATGGAGACAACCGAAAACCACAGTGATAAATGTTACTTTTGTTTTCGATAATATATTGGGCATCAATAGAGTTTAGATCTCGTTCAAGAGGAGTATGGACCAACAACTGAATAAGAATCTATTGGCGGAAAAAATCCGGGTGATTATTAAGGACGATCATGAGTTCTAGAACATTTTAGTGTACATAAATTGAACTATATTATAGGGCACTTAAGTCTATCGAGGAAATCATCGGAATTGTTATCTTCCAGGCGGTGAGAAAAATTACTGCTACCGGAAACTAAAAACTGAAACGAGGACGATAATTTTTCTGCAACAATATAGGAACAGGGCAGATATAGATGTGCTTATTGGAATATACACCATATAAACGATAGTTTATATGCTGTAGAAACCCAGTACACGCGATTGTTCACTCCGTTAGTACAATCATTTTTAGAATCAGCGACCCCAATATAGCCTTTTTGTCTTTGTTAATCCATATTTTTTCTTCATTTATTTATTTCTGTATCTCGATTTCCTGAATTTATTGAGAGTTCAATCATGGAATAACACTTTACTAGGGCACTAAACTGCCTTTAAATGGGCCAAGATGCTGGGTTTAGAACAAATATAAAAGATGCTGGGCTTGGAACAAAGCGCAAACAGTCTGGGGTGGAAACAAAGGGCAAATATGCTGGATTTGGAACAAAAGAAGTAAGTGCAAAGATGCTGGTTTAGAACAAAAATCAGAGCAGATGGGTTTGGAACAAAGTAAAAAGATGCTAAATTTGAAATAGAAGGCAAAGAGGCTTGGTTTAGCATAGAGAGCAACGATGCTGGGTTTGAAACAGAGGGCAAAGATGCTGGGTTCGGAAAACGCTGTCTTATCGAGCATTAATTGAATGAAGGTTTTCGTTTAACTCTATTTATAAACAAAGGGGATCGAAGAGCAGTTGTTTCACGTTTCTTTTACCCTGAATAAAAATAACAGACTCTCTTAATCACAACATACACTACAAAATAAGATCCAAATTTTTTATTTTGGGGCTAATGTACGCATTACTATTTGTTTTCGGAGTATTTAGTTATTATCATCAGTAATATTACATTCCTTACATCTGTATTTTTTCCCTTTGTATTTTTTATATATCTCTCTTCTTCCTCTATTCCTTCTTCCTCAGGACTAACCAAGGTAAAGAGAAAAAAGGCGATTTATTTCCTTTGAAACAAAATCTATATATTATCTTCGCACAGCCCACATTAGGTCACTTCGAATCTTTTTCTTGTTCGAAGTTAGTTTTTGTTTGCAAAAAAACTATATTTTAGAAAGGATCTTTAGGCACTCGTAAAATCACTACTAATGAAGAGCTCAATACAAAAAGGCTTCAGGGCCACTCAAAAACCCATAACTTTTCCATGAGTATTTCATCACGAGATCGGGAAAGAAGAAAAAATAGGCCAAGAGACAGTTTTGATGTCACATAATTTGCATTAATTTAAGTATGGCTTAATTTGCCTAACTTTACAGTAATAGCATGTGCTTGTCTAACACTATTCTTACGTGATTGTTAACCATCTCAGACACTTGTAACATTCATCACTCGCTGAACTGCGCTGGACACACGAAAAAAGCATTACCTTATATTTTGGATAATTACATGCCATAATTCGGTGCCCTTTCAGGAAAGGCGATTTCTTCACAGTTTAGAGAGAGTTAGACGTTGCTCGATATTTTATTGATGGGATTGCCACGGGGGAGAGAATGTTAACAGTGGTCAAGGGCCAGAATTAGAAATGTTGTTGCTCATGATACATATTAATTATGCTAACACATGTGGAACGTTGCTGATCACGCTAAGTTGGATAAGATTATAAGGGCAGCCTCCAATGTTCAAATATTGCAAGACGGAAGGCCAAAGTATTCCAATAGTGTGAAAAATGGCAAAGGAATTTGACATATGCAAGTGTTGTCTATTAAGAATAGGTAAGAGTAATCAACTGAATAATTATAAATAGAATGGAAGAGTTTGGAGGAGCCTCAGAATCCAAAAGCGACTTAGGCATCCGTGTAAATTTCAACGTTGAACCAGTTAAGTGCTAAGAATAGAAAAAATAGGGTAAGCTTCATTTTTAAAACCTGTTGCAGTTTTAGTTAGCGTATTATTGAATGGATATTTATTTCCTTGACTCAGTGCAAAGAGAGATAAATGAAATCATTCTTGGGTTGTAAAGCTTAATTTATAGTGAAATGCTTAGGAGACTAAATGTACATGCGTTAGAAAAGAAAATAGTTCGAGGAGAGTTGATTGAGGAATTCAAGTGAGTAAAAAGTTATAATAGGGGAGACATAGTGAATATGATATGACAAATAGCAATTGGTTTAAACAAGACAATTTAGGTTTAGGAAAGAGATTGGTGGAAATTGGTTTACAAATCGAGTTGTAGATGAATGAAATAGACTCACTAGTGAAAAATACGTCCTCTTTGCGGAGTTTAAAGAATATACCGTATAGTTTTAGGGATGAGGATTTGAGGCTGGCTTGAACTTAGTGATTAAAACAAGAGCTGCCTCCGATAGGATAATGATTAACTTTTTGCAGACTCCTTCTCTTCGATCTAGCCAGTTGTGGAAAAAGGTTTCTAAACCCCCAAAGTTGTCTTTTTTGCAGCATTCATGGAACCCATCAGAAGAGACCAAGAAAGACTCTTTTCTATTCATATGGTGAGAGACTGAGATAATTTCTGATATGGCGAAAGCTTACCCTCGTGGTAGGCAAGTAAATGTGACTTCTCCATTGCCTTATAGGCCAAAACAAAATCTCCAATCGGATTTAGAGAATCTTTATGCCTAATGGTTTAAGGGGTAATTATGAATATGGCGATGATGGTGGTGCTGCTGCTGAGGAGAAGGTTGTGAGCGAGATGGAGGGTGGTGGTATTGGTATCAAGGATAATGACGGATGATGAAGAAGAGAATGGTGATGATGGCCCAACTTACTTAAAACTACAAGTAATAAATACTTACTGAGGAGGAGCACAAACCCTACACCCCAAATATTTCATCTAGATTAGACAACTCATGTAGATCATGTATAACCTTAAACAAAACACGAATCCCAGACAACATAGGCATTTGGAACAGTACACAATATTCAAAAAAGATGCAACAGCAACAGAAAAGAAGCTAACCGCTCATTTTAAATATTTTAAACCACAAAACAAACAGCAATTACTCATATAAAACGACGAAGAGAGTCGCCATTCCAAACACACGACCCAAATAAGCAAACACCTTCAAAAGCCTAAGTTTGTAGCAGGACACCTGCCCTCACGAAAGGAACCACAAGCAAACTACACTCACTTGTAATAGACTACGACTTAGCAACATAATTAACTACATAAAAGTTATCTCAGGTTATACTTCAGGTAAAACTTTACTACAATTTGGGCCCTAAAAATGTATCCAATTTAGCCCTAAAGGACATAGGTCCAGGACGCATTATCGCCTTGCATAAATTGTTAATCAGACTATATTCCAAAAGCCTATCCAAATTGTTAATCAATTTATCTCCTAAAATTCTATCCAATATGTTAATAATCAGTCTATCTCTCAAAAGCCAATCCAAATTTTTAATCGGTTTATCTCCCATAAGCCTATCCAAATTTCTAATGAGTTAAGCTTTCGAAAACCTATCTAAGGTATGAATAAGTCTATCTTCTCAAAGCCTATATCTATATTTTTATACGCTTTTTCCCTTTGCTCTCCCACTTAGTTCAATTAGAATTCATCTCCTAGCCATTATTATTAATATCCTTTAATTACCTTTTTATTTTTGCTCTGTTTGTCAAGAGACGCAATGGAAACATTAAATTCTTGGATCTTTAGTCATTCATGAATAATAATTACCCGGAAATTCAGGACAGATATATGTCGGAACGGAACTACCGAATATGATCGACCTTTGGGGAATTTGGGTCATATCAACAATTCTCTTTTTCTATTTTTGTTTTGTTTCACTGGTTATATACTCAATTTTCAAGCTCCATTTTCGCAGAGATCAAAATCCCAGAAATACCAAATTAAGTTCGTAAAAATTTCCATTTTTCTTGTTTAATGAAAACGAAATTTTCTCATTAAAAAAATGGGTATATTTTATCACTTGTATTTCATAACTTCAGTGAAAGTTTGTTTACGTAAATATTTTCTATGCAACACTAATGAATGCACATACACGAACAAAATCAGTTCAAGGTGATTCTGGGAGGCCTCAATGCATGTTATTGATCTTTGTGATAATTCACAGTCAGCATTGGAAATGAAGATGGAACCAGTAATAAAACTGCCAGAATAAGCCAATCTTTGCATGAGAAAGTACTTCCACAAAAGTAAGAGCTAAAAATAGGATATGAAAAGAACCCTCTGTTAAGAACAATGAGATCCCCCACATACTCGTGCACAGGGAAGATTTTATTAAATAAGTATCGATTAGATGTTCATTTAGTGCAAATAACGACCCACAGAACACAATGCAGCAAGATCAAGAGAGATATAAAACAAGAAAGATCCAAACTCATCATCAGGGAAACAAATACATTGAAATTTTTAAACAAAAGTTGCATACATACATTAAGAATTAAACTAACGAATATGTTTAATGAAAAAAATCATTAAGTGCAGAATCTTCAGTAGAAACTGTGGTACAAGATTTTATAAAAACATGTTACACTCGTTTTTTTTTATCTTTCGAGATTTTACGTGTGTGATAGAAAAGGTTCCGTCCAACAAACTTCAATTCTACTTTTGCAGCACGTGTCATTGACACGACTGTTCCATTTTATACTAGTGTGCCGAGATAGAAGTGAAACGAATCGAGATCTTTACACTTTAATGCGCGGGCCACAACAAGTCGGAAGAAATTCAAAACACTACAAAGTCAAAAAGACTAGTCTCGCGAAGAACAACATCGCGGTAGCCACGGTGTCTACTGTCTAGGATCGGCAAGGAGGAGGGCGACAAGAGCTTTAGTTGAGCAAAGGCCCCTGCTCGCCAATCTTATGCAAGAACAACATAGGGAGCCCTTTCGAAGACTTGAAGATTCATGACAATCAAATTCTCATTCTTTTCTGATGAAAGAAGCTTCACGGTCTATCCTTTCATAAGCAAAGAGAACGACTGCGTGGTAAACCTGACCCAGGGCGTTTCTGAGATCCAATACGTTTCCATGATCAAAGAACCGGCCTGCGTGATCCAGCTCAGCGTCATGGTAACAAATCTTGAGAAGCTGCTGTTTGTGGCCGCCAAAAATCAATTCTGGGTGAGAAAGAGCACGAAGAAGGCGGACTACGACTTTCAGCAGGACGGTGCCCCGAGGCACACGGCAAAGACCGTGCTAGAGTAGTTAGGGTAGAAAATGAACTTCTAATCTAAGAAATTATGGGCACCGCACTCACCCGACCTCGATCCCCTCGAGTACAGCGTGTGGGGGTATGTATAGGGCAAGGCCTCAAAAGTTCGCCATAGCACCCTTAACCATTTCTTCATTGACCGCGTTTGGGGCAGCATCAGGAAGGCCCTTGTCCACGACGTATGCGCTGCCTTGAGGTCTGGACTGGAGAGCGTGCTCGCCATCGAAGGGGACCACATTGATTGAAACAAAAAAAAAAACTGTCTAACTGTATAAAGACTATCATTGTGTCCTTTGTTGAGAGCGTCTTAACGAGTGAAACGACTTTTTCAATACCTGGTAGTTCTAATACCTATGATCATTTGCAGGATTTTATGCAATTATTGCAGAGACAAAAAATAAAATACCTCTCTAAAAAGAATTTGTAAACTAAAAAATATTTGACTCAGTAAATACCAATTAATTTCTATGTTAGAGCAAATAAAAAGCAAAGATTAACAAAACCTTTCCTCTCTTGCGATCCTTTCATACACATCCTTACAACATCGTCCTTTATTTTACACTCGTTCACTTATATAAAAAGACTAAAGCGGGGTGGGGTGCATGGATATAATTACACCCAATATATTTAGATCAATGTCTGAGTAGATTTTTAAATCCTTTTCCGTGTGAACAAAAGAACAGTTCAAATCCCCCAAAATTCCCCCTAATTAAAACCATATTATCCCAAGTTCTTCTCACATTTTGACAAAAAAATGACTTTTTACAGACAGAAAATAATTTGGCTGAAGAGAGCTCTTAAAAAATTCTAGCAAATATTGGACCGGTACGAGACTACATCTACCTAAACAAGAGTACAATTCTTGATGGGGGAATGGGAAAGGGAATCAGCAGAAGGGAAAACTAGACTGGAGACCAGAAGCAAATCTTAGATACATCTTCTCACAAATGACAGGATTCTGCTTTAACGCGAAGTATTTAAATCACTTTTAACTTACTCCATCCCTCTTACTCCATCCTTCATCCTCATTAATCTTACTCCATTTTTCTCATGCAATTCCTCTCACTTCATCTCTCTCACTCCTTACCTCACACACATTCGGTATCACTTCTTCCCACTCGCTCCATCCCTCTTAATCCATCCCTCTCTTTTTCCCTCTCCCTCCCATCTGTGCCATCCTTCACTTCTATCCATTTTTTTATTTGGTAAGTAATTTTTTGAATATTTTTCTCGATGTTTTTTGCATGCTTATTTACAGGTATATTTAATTATTTATTTTTGTGTATTTCTTTATTCAAATTTATTTTCAATTGATTTATTATTTTTTCATTTACAGGATTTCTTAATATATTTTTAACATTTTAATTTATTTTATTTTATTTTTATTTTCTTTTGTTAATTCATTTTCTTTATTTATTATATGTCTTAATATATGTATCTTCTACATATTTTCACTTTCTTTAGTTTCTCTCTTTTCTGTACAGATCTCTATTCACAAAGGATGTCGGCAATGGTGCCTCGTTGCTATTGCGCTTCCAATTCGAGAAACCAAATTCCTGCACCGCGAACTCCGAGGAGCTTCTGGCCGGCGGTGAGCACCTATTCATCTCTACCCAGTTCAATCCAGAGATGTTCCATGGAAGTCACCTTTCCAACTTAATTTTCATTCCTTTACTCAAACACTCCATCCACCACAATCTATGCTTTCATTCTCCTTATCTCCATCAAACCAACGTATCACCATCTTGAATCCCAAATTTCGTCCTGTGAATTAATGTATTCTTATACTTATGAGTTCCTTCTCACATTTCCCAGTGATTTATTTTATATTCTTTTTACATTCCACCTATCTATTACACTTATCACTGTCACAGTTTAGCATATCTCCCCACTTAAATCTTAGGGGCGTGGTAGAAGAGAATTAAGTGTGTTCTGGGTGCCTGGATTACCTTTGAACTAAGGCCATTCTGCGCAGATTGAATTGGATGGATGGCATTAATGTATGGCAAATCGAGGTGAATGCTTTGAGCGTCTTTCTTCCACTAGTCTAACATTTGCTTTCCTACCCTGTATTTATTTGACAACTCTTTTTAAATATTGTAAATATCATCGAAAAATGATTGACTATCATATTAATATCGTATATATATATACATATATATATATATATATATATATATATATATATATATATACATATAAATATATATGGTGCGGTTAAGGTAATGGCATAATTAGACAACTGCTCTGCTTCAGGTCCAGCAGGTGATCCTATCCTCCTTGAACTGGAAGACAACACTTAGGGATGACCCATCCATCAGCCTGATGGATGGGTCATCCCTAAGTGTTGTCTTCCAGTTCAAGGAGGATAGGATCACCTGCTGGACCTGAAGCAGAGCAGTTGTCTAATTATGCCATTACCTTAACCGCACCAATTTGTCTTGGATATTTGTCCACATATATATATATATATATATATATATATATATATATATATATATATATATACATATATATATATATATATATATATATATATATCTACCGTGCAAAGGAAGAACACCGAATAGACAAATTTTCTAAATTTGAATTATATATTGACTCATATGTAGTTCGACGCGTAGATTCCATTGTTGCCATTGGTTTACGCCCATCTTTCACTCGTTTTGAATTATACGAGACACTATCATGGTTAACATAGAAGAAACACCGAATATGCAAAATGCAGAAGTTAAACACAGATTATAGTGAATATTCGGTCTGTTTCATTTATATGTAGCACGATATCCAGACGTGAAAGACCGAATATGTAAGCTTTCTATCAATTTATTGCCGCTCCTCTCATGCAATAACCTGTTTTTTTCCTGAACAAATTGTGAGCTACGCGTCTGTATTGAAATGGACAAGAGTTTTTCTGCCTATGTTAAGTTTTATCTTTTTAATTCATTCAGAGATAATCTCGTCGTTAAAGCAGAAGGGCTAGGAGCCATGGCTTGCAATTACAATACACCATCAAACCTCGTCCAATTTTTAAAAGAACAGTAAGTATAAAACATGTTAAGCTTTAATTTGAATTTAGTTTTGTTTTCTATCACAAAATGCGTTTGCCTCTTTATTTTATTTTAGATTTATAATTAAATGTTTTCTTTATATTTATAATAACTCTAATTTTTTTAATAATATGTCCTGTATTATAAATAATAGACATAATTACAGAAATGTAAAAGAAATAAGAATTCATTAAATCTCTTCATTATTGATTTTAAGATGAAGTTAAATAGCTTTGCTGGTGAAAGATTATTAATTTGTGTTGTCTCTCGTATCAAATTTAATCTTTAAACAAATTAAATCATATCAAACTAAATTTGAGCCCGCAAGGGGGTTCAGGCTTACACTTCCTCGTGTGTTAGTTCCTGGAGGTTTAAGTGCCCTCCTTACCCCAGCATATTTTTCTTTTGCTGATCTTCATTTTCGCTTGTTTTGCTTCATCTGTTTGTCCAGTGAGATATACGAACAAATGGATAGACTCCCAAAATTTGCCGTCGATATGCAAAACGTTTGCTCCTGCCAAGGATGCCTGATGTTAAAGAATATTTTTCTTCTCGAGAATTGTTGTGTTTAATGAAACATTTGCTTCTTTAATGAAAAATCAACATCACTATCGTGTAGTTTGAAATGAAATTCTTCGAGGTAGGAATGCTCCTGATGTTGCATCATCCTATATCAAAGTAATTAAGGAAAATAGAGATACAAAGAAGTTCATATTTTGGATAGATAATTGCGTTGCTCAGAATAAAAAGTAAGCATTATATTGGGCATTTGCTTTACTTGTCAATGAAGATCTTGGACCCTCGGAAATCACGATGAAATAAATATCTTGTCATCGGTCACACATTCATTGCTGCAGATGGCGTTCATGAAAAAATGAAAAAGATAATGCGAAAAAAGAAGGATCTGTATGATATGAGAGGCCTCTGTGATTCATTGTAACTTAAAACAAGGAGAACAACGTTCTTTGAAATACAACTTTACGATTTTAAGGCCTACGAAAACTTGTCAAAGTTAAGAACAACCCGAAAAGCGTCTTTTACAAGATTTATGTGAAGTCCGATTTTAGAAAGGTCTGCACCGACTGATCTATAAAAAAACATTTCCGGACTCTGGAACTAAAGTTAAATTTATGAAAGAAATTATTCCAGCCATTTATTCGGCAAAATATTCATCAAAGCGCAGAGGAATTCAAAAAGAAAAATTGGATAAAATTCACTCATGTCTTGTTATGAGAATGGCTATTTCCTTTCGAGCATTTTGGAATAACCACCCTACTAGTGATTATATCTCCGATCTCTTAAATTCTAGAGTAGATTAAACATCAAGGTCTTATGAATTTTCCCGATAAGTTTAAAATGGATTTACTTTTTGTGTATTTAGTCATTTTTCCTTAAAAAGGAGATAAAACTACAGTTTTTGGGGAAGTTTTATACCTTTACTCAGATCGTTTTAAATATGACTTTATGTTCACTATTTTATTTAGTAAATTAAGCATATTTCAAACTAATATTAACATGAAAATAGAAAGATAAATTCATTGCACTTTTTAAAGATTCTGTTTGGTTTGTATTTTTATCGTCAAAATATATAAAAAAAAAATTCTAATAAGAAACAAGAACAGTGATGAATGTATAATGTGATGTGAGTGCCATAATTATAATGAAGTCTGATTGCTTAATGTTCTTAATAATTCAAAGTAAAAACACCGAATATAGAGATAATCGGTGTCTTATTATTTAATATTAATTGTCATTCAAGGAGAAAAACACCGAATATAGTTATATTTGGTTTCTTTCCTCTGCCTTTGTGGTGAATAGCAAATCACAAACCAATGGAAGAACAGTTTTTGTGCAACTGAGTTAAAAATATAAAATAAATGCACAAAAGAAAGTACAAAAAATATGAAAGATGATGCCCATAATGGAGTAAATACATTAAACGTTTAACAGAGTCTTGAAAATATATTATTTGGGGGGGCATTGCAATAAAGGAAAACTTTGAACGCTTCTCCTGTAAAGTTATTATTTTGTATATTCGGTGCTCTTTCTCTGCACGGCAGATATATATATATATATATATATATATATATATATATATATATATATATATATATATATATATATATATATATATATATATGTATATATGTATATATATATATATATATATATATATATATATATATAAATATATATATATATATATATATATATATATTTATTTTTTTTCAGGTGTTCCAGTAACTTGGTCCGATTTTAAATGTGAGTTAAGTTTAAGCGTCTACTGATTTTTTCTTTTCTTTCAGATTTAACAAGTTCAGTCTTTGGCAATTTCAGCCATGTAAAGATTAACAATCGAACAACGTGTTAAAGTTATCGAAGCCTATTACGAAAATGGACTTTCAAACAGAAACGCATTTCGGGCACTTCACGATTATTTTGGTCAACATAACCGACCAAACGAGAGTGTAATTGGGAAAATTGTTCGTAAATTCAAACAAATGGGATCGGTGGCAGATATGAAAACGCCATTGGGTGCTTGTTTACGCTGTTCAGCTGAAACATTGCTGCAGTGCGCGAGAATGTGGCCGAAGATCCAGACACCTCTTTTCGTCATCGTGCGCAGGAAATGAACTTCCTTACAACAACGTTACATCGAATTGTGACAAAAGATTTGTCTCTACACGCTTACAAAATTCAATTAACACAAGAACTGGAGACTGCTGACCATTTCAAGCGCCGTACATTCGTCAATTGGATGCACGATCAAAGACAAGCCGATGATGATTTTTTGCAAAAAATCATCTTTAGTGATGAAGCCCATTTTCATCTTGGTGGATTCGTTAATAAGCAGAATTGTCGTATTGGGGCTGATGAAAATACCAGGAAGATTGTTGAAAAGCCACTTCATCCAAAAAAGGTCATTGTTTGGTGTGCATTTTTTGCTATCGGAATCATTGGGCCGTATTTCTTTGAAAATGATGCCGCGTATTCTGGTACTGTGACAGGCGAGCGATACCGTGCCATGATAACCAACTTTTTATAACCTGAATTGAATTCTATGGATGTCGAAGATTTATGGTTTAAACAGCACGGCACCACATGCCACACAGCCAATGCAACAATGGCTTTAATGAATAAGAAGTTCCCAAGGCGCATCATCTCTCGAAACAGTGAAGTCAATTGGCCACCACGATCATGTCACTTGACGCCTTTAGATTTTTTCCTTTGGTGTCATCTCAAAAGTAAGGTCTATGCCAACAAGCCAACCACAAGTTAACAGCTGAAGGATGAGATAATAAGACATATTGGTGAGATCGAGGAGCAACAATGCAGAGACGTCATCAAAAATTTTGACCATCGATTGGAGGTGTGCCGCCGAAGCATTGACGGACATTTATGCGATATTATTTTTCACCCATAATTGGCATGACTCAAATAACATGATCCAATAGTAAAATCAATAAATTTTCGCCAATAACACTGTTTTATTTACTGCTAACTTCGATCCATCTTAACGGAACACCCTTTCTCTCTCTCTCTCTCTCTCTCTCTCTCTCTCTCTCTCTCTCTCTCTCTCTCTCTCTCTCTATATATATATATATATATATATATATATATATATATATATATATATATATATATATATATATATATATATATATATATATATATATATAAGATGCCCTTTCTTAACCTTTTAATCAACCGAGATAATGACCAACGAAAAATTCAAACAACCATTTACAGAAAAAAAACATTCACAGGACTAGGTTTGAACTACTTTAGTTTTTGTGATTTCGGATATAAAATATCCACAGTAAAAACTTTAATACATAGAAGTTTCTCGCTATCATCCACTTACCAATCAATCCATAATAAATTTATTTTTCTTAGGAAGTATTTTATAAATAATTTATTTCCTTCTGACCTATATGATAGAGTTTTAAAAAAGCTATTTGATAATCTCATTGACCCCCCTGAACCATGCATAAAAGTTCCTAAAATGCCCATATATTTACTAATTTCAGAGATGGGTCTTTTAAACGATACTTTTAAAAGAAAAATCCTATTTATTTTTAAAAGATATTTTTCCCAAATCAACCCCAAAATAGTTTTTATAAACAAACTATCGATAGGAAGTTTCTTTAACAGTAAAGATCCTATCTCTTTGGAGTTCCGCAGTGATAATGTCTATTTATTCAAATGTCCCAGTTGTACTGGAGCCTCTTACATTGGTAGCACTGTTAGGTCTCTTGGAGCTAGGCTCTGCTCATATGGGGATTAGTTGGCGCACAAGCAAAATATTAAATAGAAAGAAAAAGTCTTCTATTAGGGAACACACCATAAGCTGTAAAACTAACATTTCTATTGAGAATTTTAAAGTATTAGCCTTTAACAACAACAAACATTGCCTAAGAAGCCTCGAATCTCTATATATAAAACACTACAACCCCCACTCAATGAAGATTTAAGTGCAATATCATTATTAATTAACTAATTTTAACTACAGTTTGTTAGTTGGTTTGCCTTTTAATAAACCAAGCGTCAATGTAACCTATATATACTAGCCCCTTGTTAAACCTACCATTCACTCTCTAGGATGGATCCGCTTTAGTAAGTACCCAAATTTTCTGTTTTTATATTTAATGTTTTTAACTCTTAAAGTCTTTACAAAATTAAAAAAAATGTTTAAATTTATTATCTTTAAATAATGCCAGGTCAATTTCTCTTATAGTTTGTAATTAATTTCTGCAATAATCCTTAAATTTATGAACTAATTTTTGAGTCAGTCTTAAAGCAAATTTAACTGTTGCCAAGTCATATATAATTTAACTTGTAGTACTTTCTACTGATATTTTGTAATTGGTCACCTCTAAAATAATGTCTTGTTGGCCTTTTCAAGTTTGCTTCATACATATTAACTTTGTAAACCTATTCTAGCCTGAAGATGAAAACTTGTAGTTTTCGAAACGTAGTGAAAAATTAAAAGATGCTACATCCGTTTCTCGTGGCTCTGGGATTTATCCTCAATATTATATATATATATATATATATATATATATATATATATATATATATATATATCCTTTGAACATACTCTCAATATCCTCCAAACCTCCTCTGAGTATCTTTTAATATCCCCTGTATATCCTTTCAGAATGTTCTAAGTTTCCTAAAATATTTCTCTCAGCGGTGATCTTATCCAAAGCATCTTCTACGGCACTGCATCACTCCTCAATCCTCGATGATTAGCTTTAGCAAGAGAATTTCAAGCGGCTGAAGACTCCTCTTAGTAAATTTTGATTCCTCTCTTTTAATCTACGTACGCCGGTCGAGCACGAGCTTGCTTCTACGATATCCACCGTCGCTGAACGAAATTTGAGCAAACGTAAGCTCTTTTCCTCTATCCCTTTCGGATTTATTAAAACTCAAATCTATAAATCCTATCCTTTGTAGTTGATTAATAAAAATAACTGAATTATTAAAGGAATAGTGACCCCAACCATTTAAGTTCACTATTCTTCGAATGAAACTTTTAAAGTTCGCAAATCTTGACGTGTATAATTAGGATAATGAGTAGTACAAGTAGGGTTAATTAAATTAAATACAACAAAGTTTCCTTTCTCTGCTTCTTAGTTAGCAAATTAGTTAGTTAGTCGACGCCAATCTTTTCTTGATCCAGGAGTATCCCCAAACGAATAATGAAATCTACATAAAGGTCAGGATGACAATCTCTGATCGACCCGAGGTCACTAGGAGCCGGTCGTCTTTGGAGAGAGGTGCTAGGAAGTATTATGTTTTTGACATCAAGCAGTGTTCAGGTGGAACCTTTTTCGCCCCGGAGCGGAGGGGCCTGTTCCGCGTCAGAGGTATGTGGATATAGGTACCCATCGGCAGGCTTCCTTGGAACAGAGAGAGTGTGTATGTTCTGCTGCGAAGACGGGAGAGAAAAGAGAGCAGTGTTGCAATTGGCTATGTGTGTGTTGAAAAGTGTAAGATCTACCCACCCAAAGACAGCGCGTCCACCAGTCGGTAGCCAGATCTCTACGTGCGCTGACGTTTGTGTGCTCTCATGCCGGGATTGGGGATCGAACCCGGTACCGCGAGGTTGGAAGACCAACGTTGTATCCACTCCGCTAGCATGAGCTAGCATATCGCCATTATTCTCGCGGGTCCCTTCTCCCCCCAAAAGGTTCATCATCGCTTTCCAGGCCACTGTTCGCTTTCATAATGTGATTGTGTAGTTCTTGGCAGTGCATAGAACAATGTTAGCGCGGGTGTATTGTATGTGAAGAGAGAGTGAATATGTTGCGGGACCGACGAGTGAGGGGAAACTTAATAAATATTCCCAGGGCGTTCGCCAAGTAAGGGATTCTAAGCAATAATGATGGAGCGGAACTTTCGCTTAATGGGTTTGCGTTGGTGTAATGACAAAAAGGGAGTGTTGTGTGTTCTTTCGTGGAAGGTGATGTTTGAAGGTGTGTTGGTGGAAAGCAAACTGCGATTTACCTTCATAGTTGACTGTAGAGAAGGTCATGTACGCGTGAGCGTGGTGTGTCCTGAATTTTTTATTCTTGGCGATGGGGGAATATTGCGGGAAACGATCGTGACTTTATGCGTGTAATGATAGGAGTCAAGCAAGGGTGCACGAAACCGAGACAAGGGGGCGCTGGGTTCGATGAAGTAAGGATCGATAGAGTTTGCCGTAAACGGCGCTGAGTTCGATCTCGCCATGACCCAAATCAGGTTGGTGATTGAACGAAACAAAGAAAGAGAAGAGAGACAAAATAAAGAGGAATTGGACACAAAAGGAGAAGTGGGGGCACAACTTCCTCCATTCCCACACATTTGTACAGCGGTGAATAAGTGTAAGGCAAATGTTCCATTTAGGTTTTCATTTTTCCATTTAGCTCAAGATGTAAATTAGAACATTTGTAGCTCACACATTTCTAGCACGGGTTTCGGAGGCGCTACCACTAAAGGGCAATCTTTTCCATTCATTTATTCCTCCTTTGTTTACTTTCCCTAATTTCGCCATTTTCGTTAGGAAACCTAAACCATCCAACGAGATCATAATTTCTCCGATAGTTTGTAAGAAAATGTTCTGAAAAAGTCGTTTATTTAAGAAACGTGGAAAACGGAAAGGGATATATCCCAAATAATCTAAAAAGGTGACTAGTTAGACTGCTGGGCCAGGAGAGTACGAAATTATCTGTATTTCAGCTAAAGCATGGCTGCCTCGGCTACTCCATACCCCCATCTTCCCCTAGAATAAGACTTCCAGGTATTTTTCACTCCAACCATACTACCACTCGGTGAAATTTTATCAACTAATTAAATGCACCTACAAGGACATTGAGGTTGACCTTTAACAAATAACTCCGGTAACCAACGAAGACATTTCCATTTCAGTAACAAGGAGTATGAAGAAAGGTGGAGTAAAGAGGCTAAGAAAATTACACTAGCCACCAAATTTTAACTTTGTATCTGCTACTTGAGTAAATCTGTGCTCATATTTTTCATATCACGTAGGGTTCCTGAGTTATGCAACTAGGCTGATGGCTCACTTTGTCACCTTGGATCAATTAATGATATAATTATTACGAGTTTGAGAAGAATGAGACGTTCCTAGGCAAAGGTTTAGAATCAGGGCACCCTATTTGACATTATGTACGTCCTTTTGCAGATCCAGAAAAGATATGTATTACATATAAAAGAAGTAGTACTCACCTAACTATAAATTTCTTCAAAAATGTTTGAGACTTTCTCTTGCGCTCATACGTAGATATAGGATCCTCCCATTGTAGGAACCAGCAGTAGTCACCCATCATGTTTTTGTTGAAGCGGCCTTGATACCTGATTTCCATCATTGCGATATCTCGATGGAACCTTTCCACATGTTCGTTACTAATATCACCCATATTAGATGGAAAGAAATCTAGATGCGAATTCAAGAGATACATCTTAAGAGACATTCGACACCCAATTCGTTGATAGGCCTTTAGCATGGTCTCCACTAGTTCTTCATAGTTTTCAGCCCTATGATTACCAAGGAAGTTCTGCACTACCTGGACAAATAAATCCCATGCTGCCAACTCAAGTGGAGTTCGTTTATTACTGAACTCCCTTTCACGTATCAATTCTCTGATCTCAGGCCCTACAAAAATGCCAGCTTTAAGTTTAGCATCGGTTTTCTTTGCACCAAATTTCTCTTTGAGATCCTGGAATCCATCAGAATCATGGGTCATTGCTTTAACAAAATTCGTGATAGAGCAAAATTTGATATGAAGTGGTGGAAGGTAGATCTTCTGTGGATGTACCAAAGGCATGTGCTTAACATTGTATGGGCCAACTATGTGTTCTTCTCTTTCGGGCCACATTTTGACAATATAATGATTTCTCTCGTCACGGCTGTTTAATAGACATAAGAAGCACATATATTTTGTATATCCTAGCTGCAGTCTAAAGAAGTAAAGAAATTACCTTTAGATCCCCACAGGTATTCCACTATGATGCGAGTAATGAACACCTTCCAAAATAAGTATAATTTAGTTATATGTCTCTATCATCCCAACAATAAGTGCAATAGGAATTAAAGGGCTTTTGTTACCATTGTATAGCAACACAGCTTTGGGGCTAGCAGTGCTTGCAGCGATGAATAATCTCCATTCATCAGGTAACTACTCGTTTCCTAGCTGATTCATGAGGCCATTAACATCAGTACAGAAACAAGCACCATCTTCTTCTTTATAGAAGGCAGCTAAGGCCTCATGGCGTTTACGGAAAGTAGATATTTTTTCACTCTCTTATAGAATATTTCATTGCTATTGTCTGGAGCTCAACAGTTCTGCGTTTTCCTTTGACAATGACAAATTGCTCGCCAAATGATTCAATTTTTCTTGATTTATCAACTGGATCTTCTTTTCCCTAGAATCATCCTCATGCATTTCATCGACATTGTTATGTTCCTCTCCAGGGGAGGAATCATCTTCTTTAACTGCACTAGCTGATGGAGGAACTAGGATTGGCATCTCCATTTGACAACGTGATAAAGCAGGAGTGTAACGCAGGAACCAAACACGCACAACAAATCCCCTCATTTTGGTCGCCGAAGGAATACTGCCCATATGTGTAACTAAAGAGTATGTGTGTCACTCAGAATTCTTACGTGCTAGAACAATTCTGATTACAGATTCGGAATCAGCATACTCAATTTAGTATAAATCACAATCTAATACCCAAGTAGCAAAATCATTGTTGACTAGTGTTATTGGTGAGGAGACAGACCCGGGATAAATGGCTCTTGGAACCAATCTTCCCCCGCAAAAAAAGCATAACAAATACCAATTTTTAGAGTTAATGTGAGGTAGATCCTTTGACGCTAATTTTCACATTATTTAACTCCACAAATTTAATTACGAATCAGATTTTTAATGAGTCGTGTAATGCCCTTGATGGTCTCGTTATTTTTTTCAACCCTAGAGTAAATTATCGGTGGGCGTTCATAATCAGTTCATGATCTTATCACCATCGTTTGCATCATTACCACCGACATAACTATCAACCTCATCAATGTAATTGCTATCGTGATCACCATTATTACCCCATCATCACCTGTGAATCGCATAATCGAATCCTAAGTTTCTCTCTCGCCACGTCATAGACCACCTCGGTCCCGTTACATTCCCCACTTTGGGTGCTAGTGTAAAAAATAGAATTGCGCTGACCTTACAAACGGTTGGTCGATTTAATATTAACCAGGATTCTTAACTCGATCCATTCATTCGTTAACAGCTTCATATACGCGAAAGTTGAGTCAAACATGGATTCGAATAACTCCTAAGAATAAATAAAATCTAAGAACGATTAAGATCAGTAAGAAAGGCAACTCAGGATGCAAGAGAAACAGACCTACTAAGTTAAACGTTGAATGCGAGTATTTAACAGTGGAATTTGGATGCTAAGACAAGTGTGATAAGAGGACCATGAGGAAAAATATAATGTACTCATGCTTAAGAATGCAATATATTTAGACCGCACAAGCGTCGAATTATTTTGACAGAAATCTAATTTTTGGAGACTATCATCATGATAGATTTACTGGAATCATTGTTCATAGATCAGTAGTCTCACTAATTCGATGTATGTATGAATCGGGAGGTATACTCTTCTGACATCCTAATTTGACTTTATTTGTTATTAATCATTCTGTGTGGTTTTCCTCTTATAAGAGTACTCCGGATTGTCGTTATCTTTAATTGTCGCCTTTATGACAAAGAATTTAGAGTCATTATTATGAACCCCAGTAACCAGGATTCGTTGTTTAACCAGTAATCGACCCCATTCTAAGAGGCCGGCACACAACCAATTTGATCTAATTTTCACTTTATTTTTTTAACTCTAACGGCCGTATGCTTAAATACAAAATGCGTCACTTCACAATTGTGTTACCGGTGCACACCACATGTGGCCTACACATTTTTTCGTAAGCTTAACGGCCGTATGCTTAAATACAAAATGTGTCACTTCACAATTGTATTACCGGTGCACACCAAAAATTTTTCGTATGCTTAAAGCTGAGAACTATATCGCGTGACACTTCCACGATTGTGACATGCGTCAAAGTTGGTAGTACTATTCGTGATTTGTTTACATTTTTGTTTAGTTCCACGTGATCGGTCAGCGTTGTCAGCAGTCATGGAAATGGAGAAATAGGTGCTAAGTTCATGATTCGATTCAGGAAGAGAGCAGGAATTGTTGGTTGAATTATATGAAGCCAGAAAAGACATCCTAAAGGATAAAAAGACTGAGTTTTCCATGAAGGCAAAAATAAAAAAGGCAGAGGCTTGGCGGTCCATTGAAAAGAAATACAAACTTGCTGCACTTGGAACAACATAAGAATATTGTCCAAATGAAGAGGATGTGGCAACAAATGAAAGGTGAGGTGAATAGCCTGATGGACAGAGTCCTTATTCAGTCTGAACCCCATGATGAACTCTTGATCAGGCAGTTCAAACAAGTTAAGACGATCCACAATTATTCTTCGTGGAGGTCTGCTCATCAAGAGCTCCAGGTCAGGAAGCTCTCGGATCGGGCGAAGTTCAGGGAACATATTAACATATTGCTGTAATAAAAATCCTCTGTAGTATGGAGCAACAAAGTGCAAATAAGTTTTTATAGCATATATATACAGGGTGTCCACACAGTCTGGGTACATAGGAATTTTAATATTCTAAAGGTATGTATTTATCCCCTATGTACCCAGACTTTGTGGACATCCTGTATATATATATATATATATATATATATATATATATATATATGTAAAAAAACTCACAAAGTGGCAAGTGGTAAAAGCAATAATATGAAAATTAACAGTCAGAAAAATGAAAAGATGAATCCAAGCACTTTCGAACTATATTTTCAAATATATTTCGAAAGTACTTGGATTCATCTTTTCAATTTCCTGTGGGTTAATTTCATATATATATATATATATATGAGAGAAAAAGCACGTGATGAGAGAAATAACGTCACGTTTAAGCATTGCCTCCACGTCATGGGCCTTGTGTAGCTTACAAGCAATTTACGAAGGTCAAAAGCGTGAGAAGGTATAGGAGCAAGCTCATGGAATGCAGCCCTTATCAATCCGAGTATTTAAACCTAGACAAGAAGTTGCCCCTCCCCCTATTTTAGTCTATTTTTGCCGACTTCTTTACCTTCTGACTCTTGAGCTCATTATAGCCGTGTAACAGCCTGTAACTAAGTGAGATTTGGAATTTTCAGTCAATACCAAGATTTAAAGTAGCATCTATTGGAGTAGCCCTTCCTTACGAGGATCTGACCTCGTAACCGGACCTCAGCCTACCGAAAGTTATTAAAAGGAAATCACCGCTCACTCTAAAATCAAATATAATAGATGTATGTATGGTATATAGAGCTATACCACGACAATATATATATATATATATATATATATATATATATATATATATATATGATAAAAATTAATGCAATATTGCAAGAAAAGATGAAGAATTAAACCACATTCTCCGAAGACAATTTAATTCAGAACAGTTTCGGTGTATCTCACACCCTTTTTCAACTGACACTGGATAGAAAATATTAGAAAAGTGCTTACAAACATAAAAACGGGGTCAGGTCGTGAAATATCCCCTCTTTTTTCCCCCAAGCCCCTACTTGTGGCTAATCAGGGGGAGGGGGTTAGGCCTAAACATACTGAAGGGCTGACATTTTACTATTTTGTTTATTTCCTTTCGTATTACAGGATTAAAAGAAAATTGCTTCTCAGATAGATTTAAATTAGGAACTGACGATATCAAGCTCGATTCTACGATTCTTCTCTTAACCTAGTTAGCCGATTTAAATACCATTTTACTTCCATTGAAATCGATCGAATAATTTGAGTCCCTAACATGGCAAAATATTCCACTGCTTTGGCTGCCCACTCTAATATCTCTTTTGTGTTCGTACAATCTCTTGTCTAGATTTTTTCCCCGTTTCCCCTATATAAACTTTATGGCAATCGTTGCATGGTATTGCATATACTCCTATGTTATGATGTTCTTTGGGTTTCCTGGTGCCACAGGAGATTTCCCCCTCGGGCGTCTACAGGAGAATCTTTACCTTTTGGGCGTCTACTGGGAGAATCTTCCCCGAAGAACACGTACTCTGTTAGTTTCAGTGACTAATTGCATTTTGAGGTATGGAACCAATTGTACCTAATCTCTCATTAACGTGGCTAATCATGGGCAGAGTGGCAAACTAAATAGTTATCAAGCACTCACTTGTATGCCTTTGCAAAGACCCTACTCTTTATTTTGAATAGAGTGTCGAAGAAAGAGAGATCGAGTTTGATTTTGTTTAAAGGAGTGGTGTGAAACGAGAGTTATGGGCAAGAGCAACACCCTACGCCCGTCGGCAAACTTTCGGCGAGATTATCCGAAAATTTCTTCGGTTCAGTTGGGCCATCAAAACCAAGCCGCCGAGCTATAAACTCCGAAGCGGTGAGGCAGCGCTTAATTGCTTCCGTTGCCAAATATAGTAGTTCCGGAGAACGCCTATATATTCCGCTTCACACAATTAATTGTGGAAGTATTTCGTCATAATCCGCCCAAGGAAGAGCCCCGAAGACGTACCACAACCCTTGGAGAAGACCCCAGGTCTTAGTGGTGAGCGGTTTATACGTTGTTCTTAAGTGAGCCAAGCCAGGAAAATACAGAAGGTATTTGGTGGCCTCTTTTAACACGTATGTGGATTCATTCACTTTCGGCGCAAAGGATCTTGCAAGAAGGGTCGACCAACATGAGGACTGCTTGAACTTGTTCATTGATTATAAAATGCTTAATCTAGTGGTGAAACACTCCAATGCATTCATAACAGAGGCATCTGTGAATTATGGAGCAACATCTGCAGCAACAACAATGTACACATGCAAAAAGGAAATAAAAACTCTTCTGGGTGTATTGCTTTTCAGTTGTTCCCGCAAATGTAATCATCTGACTGCAAGTGAGATGTTCAATCTCCAGAGAGGCCATCCATCGTACCGAACTGCCATGAACGAGCGTCGGTTTTATTTCCTGTTGAATTATCTAGGCTTCGACGATCGAACCATTCGTGAGGTCAGGATAAGAGAAGTGTGGGACGCTTCTATCTAAAATTGCACAAATAATTATAATCCCGGAGAATATCTCACATTGGATGAGCAATTGTTGGCTTTCTGTGGCAATTGCGGGTGTGGGCACATTGCGTCAGACTAAACCCCAAGTACCCGAAGAAGTAAAGACCCAAAAATGACGGCCAGAAAGAACAGTAGGATTTGGGTTTACCAACAAACTGAATTTGTGCTCCTATATGACGACGAAAAAGACCGCTCAAACAATTGTGCTCTTGCTTTCCTCCATACACAATGACCACACTATTGCCACAAATGGGAAGCCAGAGATTGTCAACTTTTATAATAAGAGGAAAGGTGGTGTAGACACTTTCGATCAAATGTGTGAAACGGTCAGTTGCAGCCGTAGAACCTAAAGATGGCCTCTCTGCATGTTCTACAGACTAATCAATGCAGCAACCATCAATGCATTCATCATCTACTCATGGTATCAACAAAGCAGAAATGAAATGGTTGGCATGCGTCGGCAATTCATGCAAGAGTTAGCTCTACAACTTATTTGGCCTTGGAGTGAGAATAAACTGACACTACCATCACTGCCAAGAGACCTCAAGAAAACTAATGCAAATGTGCTCAATATAAATCTCCTTTCCAAGACAATCTCCCCTGTTAGATGTCAAAAAAACGCTGTGTATATTGCACAAGACAAGAAGATAGAAAGAGTAGAGTGGTTTGCTATGAGTGGAAAAAACAGTCTGTTGGATACATTCTTTCCAATTGTGCCTTGAATGTATGTGAACACACAAGAAATATGGCCTCTAGTGTGTAAGGAAAATAAAAGGAAACATTTTACTTTTAGTTTTTTAATTTTGCCTTTAGTTTTTTAAGTTTTTATAGTGCCGTGCAAACATTAGATAATAAAAAAGGCCTCAAAACAATTACAAATGCATCTTTATTAGAAGTAAAAGACATTTTACCTCATATTTTTAATTTTACGGAAAAAAAGAATAGCCAACTACAGAAAAGGACGGAAAATTTTCCATTGGTGAGTACAGATTTTACATCTTTTATTTTATGATTTGGTGAGTTACATTCACAACAAATAACAGAAATACTATGTATTACCAACAAGCATGCTAGGTGTCACGTCATTTTCTTTGATAATTACAATACTATTGGATCAAACTCATATTTATACTAAGATATGTCTATTTGTTAATTTTTTATTTACTACATTGCTAATTGGGTAAGACTTATAAAACTAATAGATTTTTGTAATTAAGAATAGACTAAAAATATATAAAATAGTCATTAAACTACTATAAAATAAAAGCGAAGTAGATATATATATTTTAAGTGTGGGGTCCCGTAGACACTACGATACAAATTATGTTACACACAAAACACGATACAAATTAAGGGTTAAAGGCTACATCTTCCTGCACTTTACACGACACTGTCTGGGCATCCAAAATCGGCGGATGTAATGTCGTTTCTCCCTGTCTCAATGTCTTTTCTCATTCAAAAACAAAACACCTTCGCTATTGCAACAAATGGAGATTTCTTATTAACTCACATAGCTCTCAGCTTGCCGGGAAACTCCTTCCTGAGGCCCCAAATTAATCTTTTATTTAGAGGATTCGCTTTTTTCATTTATTACTCACTTGTACACCGTAATTCGCCACTTTTCAACGACGATCCTTGGCATTTGAGCGAGTTCCCCTTCATCATTTTTCTAGATTGTTTTAGTCGCGTGCACGTGACACTATAAGTTACTCCGTCAGTAATCATTTTAGATTTCAATTAGATTTGGAACTTTGGAATGTCGTAAGGTCAGATGATATGGTGCTTAATTGAAATTACTTGTTATTTTTTTGTTTTCCAAATTATTGAAATAATTGAGAGCACGCGATTTGGGTCTAGTTACCTTTTTCATTTTTTTCTAGTAAAATAAATAGATAGATCAGAACACAAACACGGATGACGAATCTACTAAAATGTCAGAAAATCCTGATATGCGACTTGTCAGGACTCATCGCCAGAAAACCAACAGAAGATGACAGACAGAAAACAAATTCGACACCTTTATTCCTAACGAGATCCAGAAGATTATCTCGTAGCAGAGATTTGGGAGGATGGATTTAATCCAGTGGGAGGAGTATTGTGGCCAACGTTTCTTTTTAACCTCTGTTACTGGACAATGGAAAGATTCTAAAAGCAAAACTGTGCTATTTTTTTTTAGCTTTTGATGGAGGAGGAATTGTCACCTCTTGCCTCAAGCGTGCCTTGAAGAATCACCTCTTCCCTCAAACTTACTCATAATCGATAGAGGACAGCCTGTAAAAGTCAATAGCCTTTAAGAACAAAAGTCTTTATTATTTATTTACTAGTGTACCCATGCCGTCAAAAATCACAGCATTATTTTTAAGTTACAGTTATATTTCATTCGTAAAACTCTTTATAAATGAAAAGACGATACAGTGTCAGATCACGTCTCGTCAGCGTATATTATAATAACAATACGTAAGATAATAACATATCTACATATATATATATATATATATATATATATATATATATATATATATATATATATATATATATATATATATATATATATATATATATATATATATATATATATATATATTTATATATATATATTTATATATATATATATATATATATATATATATATATATATATATATATATATATATATATATATATATATATATATATTTATGTATATATATATTTATATATATATATTTATATATATATATATATATATATATATATATATATATATATATATATATATATATATATATATATATATATATATATATATATATATATATATATATATATATATATATATATATATATGCATATATATATATACATATATACTTATCATATATAAATATTTCTAATGTTATAAGCACTGTAATTGATACATTACTTACTCCAATAATTCCTTCAGAACAACATTTTTCTTGTAGTTCTTATTTGAATTTTGTTTGGGATTTCCTTGACCGTCATTATTTTCTATCCTTATCTTCATGTTTGTATGATCTCTAATTTTTGCAAATAGATACCCACTGTAGTAAATGACTGGACTTATGATTTAATTAGGGTCATTGCAAATGAAGGAATTATTGGTAATTGTATGTATTTCAATGAAAATGGTAACGAAGAAATACCGTCTCCATTTCTACTTCTAGTGATAATTTCTGTGGTGAAAAACTTTTCTTAAGTGATTTCACTATTAATCTAGTTCCATTAAGCATTCCTTTTCTTGTGTTTATGTTACGAATTATCATGACAATGGACCAATTTTAAGTTTCATCTCGGGTGGTGGCACACTAGATAATGGAATTTTGTTTAAGAATTCTACTGGATAGTTAACACTTTGTTCATTATTATCTTAAGTAGTTTTCTCATCAAGTAAAAGTATAGTACTCTATTGTTCAAGAGCTGAACATCGCTGTTGTTTGGTATCACAACTATTTTTAGCAACATCAGTTCAGATATATCTTTCATAATTGTCAATGTTGAGCGAATTTTCATAAACTGCGTCTATTATGTTTTCAGTTACTGAGATTTCTTGTGTTGTTTCAATAATATTTGGATCCAGTCCTACGTCATTATAAGTCACCCATCTCTAACCCTCAGCAACCACAGTTAAATCGCCATTATCATTGGCGCCTATATTTATTTTAAGTTGAAGCATTGTTACATATTGCCACAATGCTGATTGTTTTATGCAATGCCCCATTACCTCAGAGATAGAGCCCTTCGGTATGACGCAATCTGTCGGTCAAAAGTCGCCAACTAAGAGAAGGACCTTACCACCTAATTGCTTAACATTCTTCATGATTGATTTCAGTAGCAGATCAATAATAGGAAGTGTCACTGTGTTTTTATAATAGTCATTGGAAGGTGAATTCCAGTGTGGCCTATGCGAGCATTTTTTATCAAGTTGGCAGCAATACTAGTTGTTGCATATGAAAGTACTGATTTGTTTCGTGCGTTGCAGTAAGCAGTTATAGTGTTATACATGTAGGTTTTTCCTGATCCTGTGGGGCCATCTAGAAAAAGGAATCGGTCATACAATTCAATGTTGTTTAAGCTCTGAACGATAAGTTATAAAGCATCAAGATTTTCATTCATGACAGTGTTTTCATTTCGGTCATCATCAATAGCAGTGTAATGAGGCAATCCAATATCTTCGCAAGGTAGGCCAAGTAGAATGGGGATTTGTTCAATGAAATATAGAGATTCATTGCGAGCTGCTTCATATTTGCCTGTTGCTGCAATAATGTCTTCTGTAAGGTGTTGCTCGAATCTAGTAAATAATGTCAGAGGATCGCTATGCAGATTCAGTGCACGGATGAGTGCAAATAGTTCGCGTAGCTGCGCTGGCATCCTCCTTACTTCTGATGCTTTCTGTAGACATCGCGTCCAGTCTTCATCAGTGTCCAGCAAATTCATACTTTCGGCAACAGCTTTATACGTTTTATTAACTATTGGATTATGAGTTCGAATCTCTTCAAAACTCGTTGTTCGTCTGACGTAGAGTAGCAACAGTCTTAGATGGAATTTTCCTCTTTTGTTGGGATCCACATTATATAGGCACGATATTATTCTGTGTGCTCTGCAAATTAATTTTTTCCAAGATGATGCTTTATTGTCAAATACGTAATGATAAGGAATTTCAGGATACGTGTATTAACGGGCATTGACGTCATTTTTATTTAACTTAACCAAGGCTGTAAGTGGAGTGTCTTTTTGTTATGCATTTTCCATGGCAACACTTTCATTGCCTTCTTTAAAGTAGATAAGCAGCCTATTTCCCAAGTGGACAGAAGGACGAATCACTGTATGAGATATATCGTGTACTTTATGTTTTATTAATCTCCACATAGCTTCTGGTGCGCTAATCTGCCATTAACGTATTGCAATATTTCATTATTACAAGTGCTATTGCCTTATGCGAACTTCATTTGAACAATGTTGTAGCCTTTGTAAATGTATTTAAAAATATATGTTACAGCATTGATCGAGGAGCATATTTCAAGATTATTATGGCAGTTCTACTTATAATTAAGATGTTTGTTGTATGGTACAACTGATCTGTTAGCAATTAGAAAGTTATTAATTTGATGTGCTGGAACTTGATGTCTTCTGTACAAGGAATAATATTTTGCGTTGCAGTCAGTGGTGTCCCTAAGTTTTTTTGTAAATCCCTTTGAGCACTTGTTGTTATCCATACAGCAGGCATTTTGTTTTTCTACACTACAGGGTCCGTCAATATGGCATTTAGTAGAAATTTTAAATAGTTTAGGTTCAGTGACAGAATCAGAAATCTCGGAACATGCTATCTTTTTAACCTCCTCAGGGTCAGTGGAATAGCAGTATACGTGAACGTTTCCAAAGCAGGAATAGGTAACACTATCATCAATTAATGAATTGAGCTTTACTTTGAACACTCGAGCTACTAAATCTGGTCAATCAGATGAATTCTGACCAGGGAACAGGTTATTTTATATTTTCATCGATGAAGGATTACAAGGTATCGTAATAAACAGGTCTGGTTTGCCATATTTAGATACCATAGACATTGTATCGTGGTAACGTTCTTTCAAGTTGTGAGGTGATCTCTGCAAAGAAGATGGCAATATCACCATGCGCTCAACTTTACCTTCTTAATTATTCGCTATGTGATCTGCTAATTCATTATTATCTTGAACTCGCAATTGACCTTGATGGTATCTTACCTAGTTTAAATTATTAACTTTACCTTGAAAGTGGCATCAACAATTCAATGCTGGAATAACTGAATCAAATTAAAATCGTCTCTTGCCGCAGTTTGTGCTATCTTATGTTGTAATTCGGTAATATTATTATGTCGTTTATTTCTCTGTCTTTCTTCTATGTCACGTAAATTCGGTTGCCATCATGGTTCGAGGTAAGGATAAAATAAAGCGTAGGACATTGGATCCAAGTTAGGGCTCAATATATTAAGAGATGTGTGATTGTTAGCTGCATCATATATTTGATACACTCTGAAATCTCTTTCAAATGGCGGTGCTCTATCAGCATTCTTGAATACCATACCAACCCTATCCACAGTTGATGCGTTATATCTTCTTTGGTCTAGTGTGAAAGCTCTGTTGAACACCATAATAACTGTTGATGTCTCTCTATTTTCAAGCTCTGCAGTGTATTTTGCCTCCTGTTCTACCTCTTTCATCATTCGATCTAAATTTGCTATAATTTCTGGAATGCAATTTCTGTTAGGTTGATGATTCAACCTACTCTGATCCGCCATCGATGAATCTATACAACGTATAACGGACCAAACTTTCTTTGATAGCCATCTTGGGGGTGAAGGTTTGATGTATAATGATAGATTAGTCCATGACTCTAGAGCAATATGGTCCACGACCAAGAGATTCACTTATTTGCGCTCACATTAAGGCGAAAGATAGGGCTGAATGATGAGACGTTATATTAGATATGAAATACGCATAGTGAAGATGGTCAGGTTGAGAAAAATTGTTTTGAAGATATTCTGGGAATGCCTTTTTGGGTTATATGGAACTCTTCCTTTATGATAGCAGATATTGAAAAAGCCATCTATTGGTTTTTAAACTAAGAAGTGTTTAGCTGTGCAAAATTTAAATTACATGTTGAAATCTCCTGAAGAATGTTGCATGGTCTTTCTTTCTTCAAAGTTATTATTACTGAATGTAATCATGTGGTGCATATTATATCTTGCAACACTCATATTTTTGCGTTTGCTTATCTCATAATATTTCTATCCTTGTAAGCATTCTGCATCTGTTAGGCTGATAATATAAAGTCTTGCACGTCTTTCATCTTCAGTTTCATTTAGTATCCTGTCTTTTGTTTGCTAACGCTGGTCATTTAGTCCATGGTTTCTTTCATATTCAGTTTCATTTTCAATCCTATATTGTGCTCTGTCTCTGAGATCAACTAATCTTCGATTTCTATCCTCTTTAGTTTCATTTCCAAGTAAGCGTTGAGATCTATTGCGAGCATATTCAATACGTCTGCTTCTATCATCTTCTGATTCAATCTGAATGCTAATAGAAGTTATTGCTGTCATTTGTTGCTTCAGTCTGAATCTTTCATCTCCATTGATATTTTTAATAATGAATCTGTATTTTTCTCAAGATTGTTCTTGTCTTCTCGCCGTGTCTTCCTTAGTTTCTTGAGATCGTCTAGCAGCAGCATCTTGAGAGCGTCTTTGTGACTGTTGTTCCTGATTTTGACTTTCTCTGTAGCTTCTCATATACTCTGCTCTTGATTTTCTGCGCCTGTCTTGAGATTGCTGGTCTTCAATACTATTCTCACGAGTTCGCTTTATGATGTGACGGGGGTACTAATCCAAATATTCTATAAAACCAAGCAGGCAACTAAAGAACAAAGTTAAAAGTCGCCCACACTTCCAAGAAAGTCTCATACAAAAACCTAAATCCGAGGCACTCCCTACTGTTTCAAGAGCTAATTCAATAAATACAACTGCAGCTTCATAGAGAAAAACAACTACCGATGTTCACTCATCAGCAGGGGATCTCGAGCAGCACTGGGCCCTAGAGATATAGCGTGCAGGCCAACCGGTGTGTAGACATGCCCAGGCGCCTACCAGCCACTGTCCCTCCCACTGCCTTGTGGGTTATGCCTTATTAGGTAAAGGCTAGAGGAAATATACCTTGATCAAAAACCAGGAATTGGAGTGCCTATAGGTGAGCACCAACATACCGGTGTCTCGTCAGCTTCCTGCAGCCAAAGATGAAGCCTGTTTGTCTCGAGCCTTTCCTACCTACAGGGCTTTTTTCCCTTCTGTCAAGATACGGGTCCGAAGACTGAACACATTTATACCCGTTTAAACTTGGTGCAGCTCTGATGTCCTCAACATAAGGCTATCTGTCATCATCGACCTCGATGGGCTACCCAGAGCAGTCTGTATAATTCTATAAGACATGAAATGAATAAACTCTATCTGTATTGTTAGAAAACAAACAAACACACACACACACACACACACATACACACACATATATATCTATATTTATATATATATATATATATATATATATATATATATATATATGAAGGTGAAAACCAGGCACGCTATTGATAAAAGCATCTTAATTTGTCTGGGTTTGAACGTTTTGAGGACCTAGCCTCATTAATAGGGTGCTTGTTTTTCACTTAGTAAATAGTGGCAGCATAAAAAGAATCCGGACGGACATTTAAACTAACTGCCGACCCAGTACACTAGCCCCGAGCTCTGATGTCCTCAAAATAAGGCTATCTGTCATCATCGACCTCGATGGGCTACCCAGAGCAGTCTGTATAATTCTATAAGACATGAAATGAATAAACTCTATCTGTATTGTTAGAAAACAAACAAACACACACACACACACACACATACACACACATATATATCTATATTTATATATATATATATATATATATATATATATATATATATATTTATATATATATATATATGAAGGTGAAAACCAGGCACGCTATTGATAAAAGCATCTTAATTTGTCTGGGTTTGAACGTTTTGAGGACCTAGCCTCATTAATAGGGTGCTTGTTTTTCACTTAGTAAATAGTGGCAGCATAAAAAGAATCCGGACGGACATTTAAACTAACTGCCGACCCAGTACACTAGCCCCGAGGCTCGTCATGGTATATATATATATATATATATATATATATATATATATATATATATATATATATATATATATATATATAAAAGCCGCTGTTCTCTTCCTTAACAGGAAGAGCTTGGATACACAGGCAATCCTGCGGGGTGTGGCCTACGGCCTTATTTGCTAATCTTAACTGCCTTTTTTAATCCCCTTTATAAACTCTTTATTTTAACACCCTGAATACCTTGTTCTTCTTCGTCTTCTTCTTAATCTTCTTTTTCTTATAAAGGAATTATTAGAAATAACTTTGATAAAAAAATTAAATATACTTAGGTGACAACCGAACTAAAAGGAAAAATCTTATTCAAACACCTTAAAAAAATCTCGTTCTTAAAATATAGGGTTATGGATATATATATATATATATATATATATATATATATATATATAAACCGACCTCAAACCCTAAGTTTGGTCGTCAAAAGTGGGTATTTGCGCTACCTTTTGCGGTACTGCGGTACTTCGGTTCACAAAAAAATCTATATATTATTTAAAATAAATAAAGTTACTTCACAATTTTTTTATTTAATATTATATAAAAAACTACAATCATCTTATTAATTAAATCATTATCTTATATTAAATAATTTAACAATATATATTCGTTTTATATTATAATTATAAAAGAAAGAAAATGGTGAAGCAACTCTGTTTTTATATAATACCAATTCGTTGAAATACAAATTACAATTTTTGTAAAAATAGGTAGATTCAAGTGTTACCGCCTCCCGCCCCCTCCCCGCCCCCAACAAGAAGAAATGAATACATGACAGGTATTATTGTTATAGATTTTTAATTTTTATGCCCTAGGTCTATTATTACCATCCATCTCGAAGTCCTTGCCAAAATCTAACTTACCCCAGAATGTTCACGTATTTACTCCACTCACTATATCTTTATATATAGTCGACTTCTCTCGGGGAAGTTGTTATTTATGTTACAATCTTTGCAGGAAATATATCTAACATTGTTCAGACCATGCTCGTATACGCTACCAGATGGTTGGTCTGAAATAGAAGTTATATAGTTTCTGAATGAGTGGCTGGACATACAGGCCCAGATAGCATGGCACTTATTTTTATGTGATTTTATGTAATGAATTATTTTTCCTTTCCTAATCTACAAAGTTTTCTTAATAATTTAAAAATGCTCTGTGTAAAAGCTCTTGATAAGTGGCGTCCCCAATCTCTGCTCAGCCTTTTCATTTCAAATTTTCGAGCTAGTAAGGCACATCTTTATATTATGTTTCGGGTCAATTTTCTCTACGCTCTTTAATTTAATTATATCTATTAATATTATTTCAAGTTGTATAGAGTGTCGTATTTAGGGAGGGGGGGGGGAGGCATTGTGCCATGACCTGAAAAAAAAAAATTGGGAAGCTATTTCAGTTGGATTTGGGATTTTGATTCTATATTTAAAATTATACTAAAAATGTTTTAGCATATGGGGTTCTTTTTTCTATTTTTCTACAGTCATCGCCTGTTTTTGATTCATCTTATTTTTAATTTCTTCCATTTCAGGTCATATCCAGTTAGTCAATTCTTTCACGCGCAGTGAGCCTGCGACTGCTGTTAAACGAAAGGCTTCACCAAAGTCACCTCCAGAACTTGCAGACGTCCAATTCCTACCCAAACACAGAAATCCTCATTCCTATATACCGACCTTAACACCGTCTACGTCTGCGTTACCTAGTAGCAACTCCAGTAAAGATGACATGGGCATGATCAACTGGCTGGAGCTCACTGACGCAGAGAAAGCGTGCCTACTCATAACAAGATAGAGGCAGAACCATCCGTAAATATCTCGGACCAGAACGTCTAATCGGGCAGTATAGCGTTTTCTCCTACTCTGTATCAAAGCGTGTGTTATTCTGGCACCCTTGCATGTTTTTCGCTCCTGAGGCAATCCAAGGAAACCAATTGAATCTCCTGGTCAGAACACCACAAGCGAAGTTCGTTCACCTAACCAGCAAATATGGTTATTTGTCAGCAAATCCATGAAGACAGTATCGCGCGCGCAGAAGCGTTCAAAACGACGATGAAGAATGGAGACATCTGCTTTGTTGTAGTTCATGATAAAGATTAGTTTGTTAATGAAAAATTATACTTAATTTTAACGACTGACCTATATACGATGTTCTTAATTCCTAACGAACGTTCATAGCGTTTTGTGCTTTTCTATTATTTCTTGATTAAATTTATCATTTTGCTGTGAAATTTAATAAAAAAATAATTTCTATGTTTTTTGATTCGAAAATGCCATCATATCTCTTCTTGCGTAATCTACTTTTAAAAGGTTTCCGGGAGAAGGGACCCCGGACCCTTCTCTAGTCACCTACTCAGCTGTCAGTGGCTTGGGAATTACATCTCCCCCACTTTCTACTCCACTGATTGAAAAAGAAACGAAATTGATGATTTGAATGATGTAAATGTAATTATTTCTCATTCTGCAGCCTAAACAATAAGGGTTGTCAATATGATGTGTGAAAATCCTGCTTGGAAGTTTATTAAATTTAGGATGGATGTTGGCTTCTTTTGATGGTCGGGATAGATTCTGAGATATGCCTAAATGCGACCAAAACGACACAAAATTTCAATATTTTACTGGGGGAGGTTCCTGGGTTGCCCGCCGCTGGCTCCCATTTTCCCATGACCCCTCGCCCTCAACGGAATCCTAGCTACGCCAATGGTTCTGTTTAATGGCTTTATTATTAAACTGCACTTCAGGACCTCAGCGTTGTTTAAGGATAGAAATTGTAGGCGCAAACTACATTCAAATCGCAAATAGTCAGTATTCTTTTTATAAATTTACTTGTGCTCAAATTATCCATCAAAGTAAGTGCCACCCATGTTGTAAAAGCGGTTCTAATTTGGGGTAAAAAAAGGTACGAATTCCTACATAAAGATATCATCGTTAAAAAAAATCAATGTTAAATGAATGAAGAAATTTACAGAAGATATCGAGTAGAAATTAAATGTGGAAATGGTATTCAATCAAAGTCATCGAAAATTAGACAATTACACGTTGCCCTTATGAATATGTTAAACAGCGTTAAGAACGAAGAGCATGAGCAATATAACTATTGCTCTGTAAGAAAGAACGACCAGATTCCACGGCTTGCATTGAGCGCAAAATAACTGGTGAAGAAAAAAATGGATCGAATATAAAAGGAAACGGAGAGAAGAAACAGAACTTATGAAGAAATGGAACAAAGCGTAATAGTTCACCGATAGGGGTGAGAGGGAAAATTAGGTAAGTCGAAGGTCACCACTATAGATAATCCTATATGGGTAGAGTTTATTTAGGGAGGGATATTTTTGGTTCCCAACTGGCTTATGTCTTCAAGATAAATTATCAGTGATGTGTTTCAACTGAGGTATGCGGACAACAGTTGATATGACGCCGTCAAACAACTGATTTAACAACAATTTGTTCTCTGTTGAATCACAAGGAGCTTCTGAGTTCACTTTGGTTCGGGGCCAGATGTGGACTGTAGGGGAGATGGTTGAGCTCCTTGAAGCCGCACTCGCGTAGGGCAGCTTCTGCAACTCTGGCCTTGTGGACTTTGACGACGTTGAAGTCGATCATGGAGCGTGAGGTTTCTAGAGACCCAAATGGCAGAGACCTTGGTCATTGCCAAATTGTCGTGGATGATGTTGATAACACTTCCATGTGATATTCCAAGTTCTCGCTCGATTTCTTTGACCTTCACGCGTCGATTTTCAAGGATCATCCTCTTCACACAGGCCACATTGTCCTCGTTGGTAACGTCTCTCGGGCGTCCTGGATAGGGGTCCTCTTCAAGGGACTCACGACCATGGCGGAACTCCCTATTCCAGCGATCAATGGCTGCATAGGAAGGGGCGGTGTCAGTGTACACTGCAACCATGCGTTCATGGATCTCTTTTGCATTCTTGCCTTCCTTGGTCAAATATTTGATCACTGCGCGGTGCTCAACCTTCTCCATTGTTGAAAACTTTGTTACTGACGATCTGCAATCAGCTGCTGCTTCTTAAATAGATGAGACAGGAGCGTGCGGCTGCAGGTCCTGACTTGTCATAACTTGTTCTAACACCCCCACAAACAGCTATCCCCCTTTTTTGGCTTTGCTCTACCGATTCGCAAAACTTATTGACCGCCCCTCGTACGAGAAAAAACAAGAGTCATTATTCTTTTTTCATCATCTAAATTTCAATATAATTTCATTTTATTTTTCTCGATTTTAATGACCAGTAGCTATTTCCTCCTGATATAGATTAAAATTGAAAATCTATTTTAGAAATAACTTCAATAAAACTATTTAATGTACGAAAAATAAAATTAAAAGAGCATCTATGCCGAAATTTTAAAAAAATATAAACTTCACGATTTTTAATTCTATTTTGTTTTAAAAACTTCTAAAACACTTAGATAACACTGGGGAACAATGTATTTGGTGAATTGACAAAAGAAAATTTTCCTACCTAATTCTAGCATACTGAATTCAAATCTGAAATCAGATTCTCTCTAAATGCTACAGATTTACCGTAATATCAATAACTAATACTATACTAAAACTTTATTTTATGCCCTGAAGTAATTTTGAGTTATGCTTTTGCGTTATTTATAGTAAAGCAGGTTTTTTTCACAAACATTTTATTGCATATGAGCAGAAACTTGAATTGCACATTTGTATTACAAATATTGTAATAAAATAGATGGTAATTTATTAATGACTGTCCATCAGGCTGGAGGACCTCTTCTTGTTTCCAATTGGGCAAAGATTTGCGTTTGTAACTCTTTCCCTTGTAAGTTTTCTCTGGCTGATTTCTTCTAATCGTCCAGCAGTAGTTCGCCATCATGTGTCTATCCCAGTGCCTTTGGTAGCGCTCTTCCATCGCCCTGGTTCATCGCTCAGGGCTCCCAGATTCTTTGAGATTTGGTCGAAGTTACTATTTAGGAAATGTAACTTCACACTCATGTTGCATACAGATAACGATAGGCAAAAAGCATATTAGTAACCAGATTCTCGTAGTTATGCGCTCTTTTGTTTCCCAAGAAGTTACGAAGAACGGCAGAAAATGAGAGCCTTCTCTTTTTCATTCATGGTGTTCACGAATCTAGTATCACTCAGAAGTCTTCGGATTTGGAGACCATCAAATACTCCTGCTTTTATTTTTTCGTATAACAAAGAAGGAAACGCCGATACTATGTACTTAAAAAAAATTATTGTCAGTGCTCAACGCCTTGACTTACTGCTTCATCAACCCCAGTTTGAGATGAAGTTGAGGGAAAACGATCTTCTCTAGACTTACTATTGGCTCATTAACAATGTTTGGCATTCCTGTTTTTAAAGTTTCTCGAACTAGCTAATCTTTTGTGGACTAGTGTTTGTCACGGGCTTGACTCTCCCACATATAGATATAGCATGAAAACTTGGTATATGCCCCCTGCTTGCCAAGGAGGAAGTTGACCATCTTAAGGTCTACATATATGACCCAATTGTGTTCACGGTACTTAAATAAATCCATGACCATTCTTATGTCATCACGAGTTTCTCGCAGGTGGAAAGAGTGACCAAGAGGAACTGCACCAAAGTTATTGCCATTCTGCCAAAAGAACACACTTGAGGCTACGCATGGAGCGATCAGATTGGAGATCCAGATTTTCGTCGCGAAACATCACAACGACCCACTCTCACCTTGTGCGCCAAGGGACCTCGACCTCGAGATTCACCATCACGTGTCCAGAAGGAGGACAATATCCCTTAAGTGCCAAGGTTCAAGCCTTTCGTGACGCCAAGTCCACAAGGCTTCCCCTGGTTGTTCAGAAAGAGAAAAAAATTAGAACAGCCATTGATCTTTTGAGCCTGTTGAAGGGAAACGGTTCTCACATCCCCCTGTCCTGTTGTTCAAAAAGAGAACAACGTTAGAGCAGCCATTGCTCGTTCGAACCTGTTGACAAGAAACGGTTCTCACCCCTTCCCCTGTGGTTCAGATGAGAACAACGTAGAACAACAATGGTTTGTTTGAGCCCGTTCGCCAAGAAACGGTTCTTACCCTTCCCCCTTGTTGTTCAGAAGAGAACTCCATTAGAACAGCGATTGTTCTTGATCCCGTAGACAAGAGACGGTTCTCCCCCCCCCCCTTTGTTCAGAAGAGAACAACGTGGAACAGCCATTGTTCTTCAAGCCGTTCGTCAAGAAACGGTTCTCTTTCCCAAGATGCCACGTCAGGATCATTTAATTCCTCCCCCTTCGGCTGGAACTCGCCAGCGGACCGAAATTCCTTCACGTCGCCTTCCTCTGCACAACAAGTATAATTACGTAAGCCGAACGTTACCTTTGAGTATTTAACCCTTTTGTCAAACCTATCCTGTGATTTAAATGGTTTAGCGAGCCATTCCCTCCCTTTAACTTTATATTTGTTTTACCTTTTTAAATCCTTTAATCCTCGGATTAGCTCGATTCCCCACGCCTCTTTCCATTCTCTGTTTATGTCAATATTTTCCGTTTTGTGTGTTGTTGATAGTTATTATTAATAAAACTCTATTTTATTAATGATAACAATATTATTATCCTTAAACTCAGTTCCACTTCTTAAGCATAACGAACATACATAATAAGAACATAAGAACATAAGAAAAGAAGGAGACTGCAAAAGACCATTCATGGCCTACACTTGGCAGCTCCTGTTCCATTCAACACACAAAAGATTTCTTACCAGAGAAAAGTCATCAACATTGTCACCCTTAACAGGAGTTCGTCAGATCTAATCTACAATATACATAAAATGCATCCAGAGGATTATGTCCATTCATGCAACCGCAAAATATAATCTTCCCACTCCTTAGAAAAATATATACATATGTACATAAAAAAAGTCAGTCCCATCTAGCAGCTTCATCCATATATTTATCTAATATATTCTTAAAACTACCCAGAGAGGAGGCTTCTATCACATGCCTAGTGAGCCTATTCCATTCATCTACCACACGATTTGTAAACCAATTCCTCCCAATCTCCTTCCTAAACCTATACTTATCAAGCTTAAACCCATTGCTACGTGTCCTGTCATGTTTACTAAGTATAAGAACCTTACCCAGATCCCCTTTATTATATCCTTTTACCCATTTGAAGACTTCAATCAATTCCCCTCTGACTCTTCTCCTTTCCAATGTATGTAGATTTAGTTTTCTGAGCCTTTCACCATAGGGTAAGTTCCTTAGCCCACCAATCATCTTTGTCATCCTTCTCTGCACAGACTCAAGCAAATCAATATCCTTCCTATAATATGGTGACCAAAATTGTACTGCATAGTCTAGATGAGGCCTAACTAGCGCCAGATACAGTTTTAGAATGACTTCAGCACTCTTATTGCTTACACTCCTCCTAATGAATCCCAATATCCTATTAGCTTTATTCTTAGCATTTAGACATTGCTTTCTAGGACGAAGGTCTGAACTTCCTAAAATACCCAAGTCTCTCTCACAATCAGTCCTCCCTAAAATTCTGCCATTTAATTTATAACTATTCAATGGATTATTTCTACCTATACTAAGTACACTACATTTGTCTATGTTAAACTTCATTTGCCATTTCTCGGCCCAATTGGACAGAATGGTCAATTCCTCCTGCATTACAACAGCATCAGAATCAGCCATAATGGCCCTACCTAGCTTAGTATCATAATATCGGCCAGCCTAGACATCCACGCACTCTGAAGTAATTAAATAAGTTCCCTCAACAAATAGTTATATATGGTATATCGTCGAGAGTCCATTCTACGACATATATATATATATATATATATATATATATATATATATATATATATATATATATATATACTATTTAAATTTGATGTCAAGTGTGGGGTTTAACGCTATATCTTTGCAAACACTGGTCTCAGTTGAGTAGAGCATAGTGTTATTCGTTATAATAATAGAGTATAGTAGTTCCCTTTTGTTTTAACGATTGCTATCCCCTTTTTTGAAACTTAAGAAGCTGGAGTAGCTAAAGGAACTGTTATAATAATTTGATTGTGTTTTTTTTGGTGTGATTTTAGTCAGTGGTTATTTAGATCGAGAAACCAAGTACGAATTGGTCAGTTCCCATATTTAGGTAGGCTAATTCTCTAGAAAGCATAATTCTGATTGCAAGGAATTTTAGTGTGTTGCAAAGATGACTCAGTTCGAAATCTTTAAAGCACAAGGAGAATCCTTGGGACTTTCCGGAAAGAACTAATTGAGTACGTTCAAGAGGAACAAAGAACAGAAAGAAAAAGAAAAGAAAAAGAAAGAGAAAGAGAAAGAGAATTCCAACGAGAAGAAAGAAAAATCCAACGAGAAGAAAGAGAAAGAGAGGAACGGAAAAGACAAGCTGAGCTTCATTATCAGATTGAATTAGCTCGTGTTGAAGCAGAAATACAGTCATCCAGTTCCGGTCCGGAAGCCCCTTCCCCCTTAATCTCTCGCTAAAGCTCCCCAATTTCAAGGATGGAGAGGATTTCGGAGCATTTTTAGCCGACTTCGAAAAGATCCTCAATAACATGGATCTGGAGGCTGAAGGTGTAGTCAGATTACTTCCCTTGTTAAATTGTAAATTGCGCGAAATTTTTATATCTTTACCATCTGAGTGTACAATTAACTACAGCACCTTAAATGCTGAGTTATTGGCCGCTCATAATATGACTCCCAATTTCTCCCGCCAAGAATTTCGAGGAGGTCGTATTAAACCTGGACAGATGTTCCGTCATTTCGGATACATTCTTCAGAGGAATATTTAAATTCTGGTTAGAATCCTTAAAGGTTGATCCGAACTACGAGTCCTTAACAGACTTCGAGTTGCGGGATCAATTTTTGGCGTCTCTTCCGACGGAGATCTGCGCGTTCGTCAAGGATCGTCGGTGCCAGACCTTTAAAGAATGTACCGAAGAAGCGGATGTCTATGCCGCAAGCCATAATTTATAGCCCAAGGTAAATCGAACTTCTCACTAACCCCCAAACCAGGAACGAAGGAAGGAGTCGCGCCCCTTCCCAGGAAAGCTGATGAAGTTTCTGGGCCCCGTAAAACCCCAAAACTTCATTCCCCCAAACAAACAACGGGACTCCAATCCTCCCTTTAAGATTTCTCTTCCATCTCTCTTCCCGAAGCGACCAATCATATGCTTCACCTGTGGTGTGGAAAACCACATGAGCTTGAATTGCCCTCAAAATTCTAGGCTTAAAAGCGACCCAGCCGACCGAGTTCACCAGATTAATGCCACTTAATCTCCCCCGTTGGTGCAGACCCAAGCATAAACTTCTCTCCCTCTGTCAGGCTACCAGGTAAATTTTATTTTTTATAAAAGTTCATCGGGAACTTTGAAATTTGAGGAGGGCAGCTTGAACGGCTGCCGAGTATCGACTCTCATCAGGGACACAGGATGTACATGTTTCATCGTGTCCGACGAGCTCCTCCCCCCATTGGACCCTAACCACGAAAAATTTGCGGTGGTACATGACTACCTTGGGCAGGCGAACCAATTCCCTGTCGTTAGATGTTACCTGCAGTGTCAATATTATGATGGCTGGGCTGAAGTCATTTCAGCGCCCATACAATTCTGTTCCGTACTTATAGGACAGAGCCCCAAAGTAAGTTCCGACCCTGTGTCTTAGGCCGCCCTTCCTCGAGGCCGAGCTAAGAAAGAAGCCCAGGAGCCCGTCCCCATCAGAACCCCGATACCATCCAATTTCTCGGAGTGTGAATTACTAACACATTTAGGCGATAAGGCCCAAGACAAGGACACGGAGACTGTCCGTGGACCCGAAGAAAAAAAGTAACCCCAACGCGTCTATGGTGATACGTTCGTAGCACTGGACGAAACATCGGCGCTTGAAGAAGATTACCCCGCAGGGTCCCTTAATCTAATACAGACAGTGTGCATCCAACCTGATGCCGATTACCCTCTTCCTTCTCTACCAGGCGAGTCTTTTGAACCCTCTGATCTTGGATATTGACGCGCAGCTGAAACCACATCAAAAGAGTCAGCTACAAGAACTATTTGAATGGAGTTACCATTTTACCACCCTATTAGCTCTTTTCAAGCGACTGCGCGAAAATGGCCTCACCATTGGCCCCAGCAGATACCATTTTGCCCACGAAACCATAAAATACTGGAGTTTTAAAATAGAACACAGCAAGTTAGGTTCCCCAGGTGACAAGATTAAGGCAATCGCCGACATACCCCTCCCGAATACTAAGAAGCAATTAAGATCGTTCCTAGGATCAGCTTCTTACTATCGGCGACTTGTTCCGAAATTCGCTGCAATTCAGGCGCCCCTCAGCTCGCTTCTAAAAAAGAGTTTCCCCGATCGTTTACGTTGGAATGATGTCGCTGTTTCTCATTTTAATCAGCTCAAGAGTAAGCTCATTTCTGCCCCCATTTTAAAGTTGCCGACCCGGAAAAATCCTTTGGGATTAAGACCGACGGGAGCAACGAGGGGATTCGAGGGGTACTCCTTCAATACGAGGATGACGGAATGAGTCATCCAGTTGCATATGCTAGTCGCCAATTATTACCACGCGAAAAGAGATATGCCACTATAGAGAAGGAAGCTCTATCAATTATCTGGGTTAAAAACAAATTCAAAATGTACTTGATGGAAAAAGAATTGCAGATAGGAACCGACAACCGTCCGTTAGCCTATATTAGGAATGTGCGACGCTCCAACGGCCGAATCATGCGCTGGAGTTTATTCTTGCAAGAGTATCAATTTAAAATAAATTATATAAAAGGTTCCGATAACCAGGTCGCTGAAGCACTCAGTAGGAATGCGTTACCGAATAGCGTAGAGTAATTGTATTTGTAGGAATTGGTTCTCTATGTATGTATATACCGTCTTCTACGACTTAAATTAGATTCTCTCGTAATATAATTAGTTAATGTATATGTCTGAATTTTGTAATGCTCAATATCTATTTTTTTTGTATGTATATATATTTGTACCTATTAATTTACGTATAAATTATTTTGTACCGTATGTACTAATTTTATATCATTTCATTGTTCCATGCCCCTTTTTTTTATTAAGTTGTATTAAAGGTTATTTTCCCCTGTAATCAAAAGATCAAAATAATCATATGTATTGAGGTAATACTAGTTAGGTGCATGAAGGTACTGGTTGGTACAAGAAAACGAGTTCCCCACAACGGAGCTCTATCCTTGTCCCTTCTCTCTTTTTTTTCGAAGTGACAACTTCCCCCGGAATGGAGGGGTGTGATAGAACGGGTTGAGGCTTCGTTTATTTCGAACCACTATCACAAGTTATTTAAAACCACGATGCTACCCACGTATCTTCGCTTTGAAGCCTAGCGCCTTATCGCAGCCACCTGAGTCAATGTTTAAACAATGTTCACCCCATGCGCTGACCTCGCCAGATTGAGCTAGGCTTATGGGCAGATAAGGCATTGTTCCCAGGCTCGGCTGTGCATTCCCCCGAAGCTCCCACTCCATTGTCCCCCACGCCAAGGGGAGGCCTGAATATTTATTTGGAAACTTTACCACTAAGATCAGATTGGAGATCCAGATTTTCGTCGCGAAACATCACTACGACCCACTCTCACCTTGTGCTCCAAGGGACCTCGACCTCGAGATTTACCATCAAGGGTCCAGTAGGAGGACAATATCCCTTGAGTGCCAAGGTTCAAGCCTTTCGTGACGCCAAGTCCACAAGGCTTCCCCTGGTCGTTCAGAAAGAGAACAACTTTAGAACAGATATTGTTCTTTTGAGCCCGTTGACAAGAAACGGTTCTCACCTACCCCCCCCCCCCCCCCTGTCCTGTTGTTCAGAAGAGAACAACGTAGAACAGCCATTGTTCATTTGAGCCCGTTTGCTAAGAAACGCTTCTCACCCTTCCCCCTTGTTGTTCAGAAAAGAACAACATTAGAACAGCCATTGTTCTTGAGCCCATAGACAAGAGACGGTTCTCCCCCCTTCCTCTCCCCTGTTGTTCAGAAGAGAACAACGTGGAACAGCCATTGTTCTTCAAGCCGTTCGTCAAGAAACGGTTCTCATTCCCACGATGCCACGTCAGGATCATTTAATTCCCCCCCTTCTTCGGCTGGAACTCGCCAGCGGACCGAAATTCCTTCACGTCGCCTTCCTCTGCACAACAAGTTTAATTACGTAAGCCGAACGTTACCTTTGAGTATTTAACCCTTTTGTCAACTCTATCCTGTGCTTTAAATGGTTTAGCAAACCACTCCCTCCCTTTAACTTTATATTTGTTTTACCTTTTTAAATCCTTTAATCCTCGGATTAGCTCGATTCCCCACGCCTCTTTCCATTCTCTGTTTTTGTCAATATTTTCCGTTTTGTGTGTTGTTGATAGTTATTATTAATAAAACTCTATTTTATTAATGATAACAATATTATTATCCTTGAGCTCAGTTCCACTTCTTAAGCATATCGAAGATACATAATTTCGGCTAGCCTAGACATCCACGCACTCTAAAGTAGTTAAATAAGTTCCCTCAACGAATAGTTATATATGGTATATCGTCGAGAGTCCATTTTTACGACAATAACCTTTGGTCTTGACTCCTTCAAGCCCTTGCAGCTCCCTAGTTCCCAATATTTGTAAAGATAGCAAGGGTATATTCGGCCGAATGTTCTGTTTGTCAAAGAAAATATGTTGACTAAATGGGAAAGCAAATATCTGTCCTTATTAATCAGCACAAATACAATGTTAGGAGAGCTGTAAATAGAAGTGCGTGTTTGGTGCACATGTCTGAAAATAACCCCCTAATAAATTGGAACTCTGCAAAATATATTTTGGACTCAAATGACTAACTTAAACCTGGTTGAATGCTCATGTATAAACCAAATTAATAAATTTAACATTCCCCCTGGCCTTTTTAAAATTGTTGCTGTTATGAAAAACCTCATTCTTAAAGAAATTAGTTTTGACTTATGTTCCTAAAAATTTTTTGGCAAATATTTTCATTCTTATGGGCACCCGATTTGTCAATTTAATTATTGAATTGATTTTGTATTAACATTTTTTTATTTCTCTTCCTCTCTTTTTGCCCCTCTCCCCTACGTATCTGCTTACTTCTCGTGTCTTTCCCAATCTCCCTCTTTAGACTATCACTTTATCCGTTAATCGTTTTAACCCTTATGGCTCTCTCTTTGACTCTTTCTGTCTCTCGGTTTCACTTAGCTATCTGTTATAGCTGAATCTTAATGTGAATCTACTCATCCCTCTCCTACTTCCTCATTGGTTATTTCTTATCTTAGACTCCTTTATATTTTACTAGCTTATACAGGGTGGGCAGAGCATCTTGCTTATTCTAATTTGGCGCCCTCAAAAGATGGTTGCTCCGAGGAGGGTGGGGGGGTAGGCACATTTGAGAGGGCGGGGCGTAAAGTTGTACTCTAGCTCTGCGTCATTTTGTTCAGTTAGCATCATGGGGTGGACGAAGGTGGAGCGCGCGTTCGCTGTCGAGGCATACTTTATTACCGCTCGCTCAATCATCGCCACGCAACGTGCATTCCGTACACACTTTAATATTTTGCCCCGTGGTCGTGTTCCTGGCCAGCAGTCGATTGTTTCATGGGTAAACAACTTTAGCAAAACTGGTGATGTGAAGAAAAAAAACCCTGGGCTTCCACGAACAGCAAGGTCACCCCCAAAACATTGATGCGATAAGGCATTCTGTTTTGCGCTCCCCTCAGCGCTTTATCCGCAACCATGCAACTGCTGTTGGGTTGTCTGCTCGTTCTGTGAGGCGATTCGTTCTTGAAGAACTATAATTTCATGTCTACAAATTGGCTGTGATGTAGGGACTTAATCCACGCGATTTGGTTGCTCAAGAAAATGCATGCAAGGCGCTTCTTGGCATGCCTCACAACACACTTGTTTTCTTCAGTGATGAGGCTCACTTCAATCTTTAGGGATGTGTAAATATGCAGAACATGCGCTATTGGAGCCCTAATAACCCCGGACAACTTCATCAGCGTCCCATACATCTACAACGTATAACTGTTTGGTGTGCACTATCGCGAAATGGAATAATTGGTCCATGGTTTTAGGAAGAAAACGAATGGGCAGTTTCCGTGATTTCTGACCGTTATGTCCTCATGATTCAGGAGTTTTTCCTGCCAACACTCAACCAGATGGATGTCGGAGATGTATAGTTCCAGCAGAACGGTGCTACGGCACACACAGCAAGTGTGTCAATGACTGTTTTGCGGCAACACTTTCCAGGACGCCTCATCTCCTTGAAGGGTGATCTGCAGTGGCTAGCCGGTCACCTGATTTAGCACCCTGCGACTATTTTTAATGGTGCTATCAAAAATCACTCGTTTTTAACGATCGTTCTAGGACTCGGGCTCACCTGAAGAACAACATTCGTCAAGCTGTCGCCAAAATACCCGTCGATATGCTGGAAAGAGTTGAACGAAACTTCCGAGTTCGATTACCGCAGTGTATTGAGAATAATGGACGCAATCTGCCTGATATCATCCTTAAAAAAGAAGAAACATAATATACAAATGTTGTACTTAATGCTGTTCAAAGAATTCAATATATATCTGCATTCCTTTTGTTTTAATTGAATTTATAATTTATAATAAAGCAAGTTGCTCTGCCCCACCCTGTATATATCCTTATTATATTATTTTCTCTTATAGTTATCCTTGAGAATGAACCGAATAAAGTTCGAAAGTACTTGGAAGCACCTTTTCATTTTTTTGCGGGACATTGCATTCCTTGCGAACCTGATATGCTACTTTGTGAGTTACTCATTTCATATATATATATATTATATTGGGAGAGAAAGAGATAGATTGATATATAGCTAGATATACGATTGGTTGAATTTGAAAGCGAAGACCGATTTATTGATTTTAGTCTGCATCTTTTACTTTATACCCCAAGCATTTGTTGAATGCGAACAATCTTGGGGAGGAGGGAAGACACCTATGATAAGTGTTGTCAGGAAACTTAATGCCTCTCTTGTTATCTTAGCGACGCAATATACGATGAATTTGGTAAATGAAGTAGTTAAGCTATGGATATCGTGGACCCCTCGGTTGAGGACATGACGGTAGAGCTGGCCGAACAAAGATCGATCAAATTCGAACGTGCGATGAGGAAACAGGGCAGGACTTCAAGACTCACACCTACACTCTCGGTCGCGTTCGAATGTGTTAGTCTTACTGAGTCGGTTATTGTTGGGTTGGAATGCTACGGCGATAAGTCATACGTCTTTCGGCCATATGAATCGCTTTTTTTATACGTGTTAGGTTGGGTCAACCATAAATCTGTGCGATCTGCGAAAGAGCCACACATGAAAAGTCTTTGTCATGTACATATAAATTTCTGAATTGCCTTGAGCAATACCCTGCCCCTTCGGTGCAATGTAGCTCGTATCTTGTCGAGAAAGATCATGGCATTTAAAGCTTTTGACCGAATCTCGTTTTGAGAGGCCCAGTAATTGGTAAATTTGCACTTTGCGTGATGCGGTACTTCCTGTGATTCTCATGTAAAGAAGGTCACTCTGCTCCTGGCCCTCCTTGCCCTTAGAGCACAGTTGCCAAGGCAGCCGTTTGGAACTCCCTGAAGGGTCATCTTCCTTGGGCGGCACCCTGGTAGAATTGGTGGCACTATGGACTTAAGCTCTGTGTTGGTTTAAACCAGGGCTCTCTCTTTCCACACACTTGGTCATTTTCCTTAAAGTGAGCAGTCACTCACCTCCATTGATTAATATTACTCAAATAAATGCACTACCAGAAGGTACTCGTCAAATTCTGTCCTCCAGGAGGAAGACAGCATTAGTTAATGCTGGGCTCTCTATACCAAGTCTATAGCTGAAAGGTACACCTCAGGAACTTGAGACCCTCCGAAAGATAAAGAATTCACAACTGACAAGACTCTCTACCCGTACAGGATTCAAGATAAGCAAAGAAAATAATAACCAAGCGAGCTCATTTTCCCTAATAAATCCTCGATCAAGACCAGCAGCATGCAACTACCTCCATGGACAACGCTTCCTGAGGCATCCAAGGTCTGTCAAGAACTTGTCTTTTGTAAATCCAGGATGGATGCATCAAGAATTGCAAGTAAATAAATGCCACGCTGGAATGCACACCACTGTATGCCTCCGACCGAGACTGCTCTCAGAAATGAAATTACAAACTTAAGATAAAGATTCTGATGTCAGCAATTAATGTCTGATCATGGCTTTCCTTGTTGCTCTTTCATCTGTAATTTGCCTAAATATGTCAATTAATATCAGCCGAATATCATAAAATGTAATTAAGAGCTATATAACATGTCTTGATTTAAAACATTACATAAACATTCACTAAAATCTTCAGCACCACCTATTTTGCTCTTGTAGAGGAGTCGTGGATACATATTTTTACAGTTGGATCAAAGAGCCAGTCAACCGGTCGTCTGGCGAAATGCTAGGTCCGTATTCCTCTTGATTCGAGTACATGGTCTATGTTTTTTGTTGAAAGCGCGCAGAGGCCAACTCATAGGCCCCGCGGTCTCTTTTCAATCAGGGTAGACAAGAACGTCAAAACCAGAAGGAACATTTCTATTTACTTTCTAAGATTGACACTAACTCTTTCTTATTCTAATCCAACTATTTCCCAATATCATCAATAAGATTTTGAATTCATTGTAGCTATAATTATGGTTTGACTAGGTTTAGTTTTATAAAATAGGTGTCTTATATTATAAAATATTTGTGATATAACTAATCCTCAACCGCATTGATTTAAAAATTGATCAGTCACTTTTCAACTAGGATACACACTGTCATCAAAAGGTTTCGACTCCTAAGGGAGAAAATTTACTTTAAAATACCCTATATAGAACCCTTAACCATTAAATATATTTATGATATATAGTGGTGCAAGTAAGTTAACCAATTGCGCATATTTTTCTAAGCAGCATCTTTGGCGGAGAGGTAAACTAGTATATTATGAACAAATTTGAATGTGAAACCATCGGCTAACTGCCCTCTGGCTGCCATGGCGTCCAATTTTGAAAATTCTTTTCAGCTTATCCCTCATTTTCTCTCCAAAAGCCTTCCAGTAATTCAACCTCTGATAAATGCCTGCCTCTTTCATCACCAATTTTGATTAATCTGATAGGAAGTGGAAAGAGAGGACAAATTTGGAGATCAACGGCAATATTAGGTTAGCTTGGAGACTGTGGTTGAACCATTCATTAAAATTTAAATTTAGTCTAAACATTTTAACTTTTGAAGGTTTAAAGTAGAAAAAAACATGTTTTTCACATTATTCTTTTAAAAGATAGTTGATTCATTAAATTAATTTAAGACGGATTTTACAAAGAATAGGTATTTATAAATAAATGATTCATCTTGCACTTAGTTTTATTTCGTGGCCCTAGCTAGCTGCAATGGTTATTGAGAGATTGCTTCTCAAACACAGTCCAATTTCTTTGGGAGAGAGGCTCCCTGTATGTATATGTATATATATATATATATATATATATATATAATGAACACACGACAGAATGATGAAATAAATCTGTTAAATCGCAAGAAAGAGAAGCAATTAGGAAATAAACAATTTTGGGAAGAATAATGATTCCATTATACCGAGTGTCTAAAGAAATTTGAGATGTCAATATCGGAATAAGTGCATTGTCACGAAAAATGAACCTTAATAGGCTTAATTATGAACATATCGAGTTTTATTATAGAAATTTCCAATGAAAAATCCTGTGAAATGGTCATTTTATATTAAATTTATTATAAATGTTCAATATGTGCGCCGCTTGTGACGCGGCACACATCAAGTCGGTAGTCGATTTCCTGTAGTATATCGTGTATAACTATTCAGACCCTAAGTGATGCTATGCTTGAGTTCTTCTCTATATTTTGGAAGTGGTGAGGATATAGATAAGTCCTTTCACATAAATCCACAGAAAGAAATCGCACGGTGTCATGTGAGGTGAACGCACGTTGTCTCCATCACTAGCCAACCGGATCCATCTTCCTGGCAGATTCTCGTTGACAAATGTTTGCATTCTACATAAGTTTTCAATGTGGTGGAGCCACATCCTTTTGAAACATTAATTTGTTTTCAATGTTGTGGAGACCCATCCTTTTGAAACATTAATTGGTTTTCAATGTGGTGGAGCCACATCTTTTTCAAACATTAATTGGTGTTCAATGTGGTGGAGACCCATCCTTTTGAAACATTAATTGGTTTTCAATGTGGTGGAGCCACATCCTTTCGAAAGATTAATTGGTTTTCAATGTAGTGGATCCCCATACTTTTGAAACATTAATTGGTTTTCAATGTGGTGGATCCCCATACTTTTAAAACATTAATTGGTTTTCAATGTGGTGGAGCCAGATGTTTTTGAAACATGAATTGGTTTTCAATGTGGTGGAGCCACATCCTTTTGAAACATTAATTTGTTTTCAATGTTGTGGAGACCCATCCTTTTAAAACATTAATTGGTTTTCAATGTGGTGGATCCACATCCTTTTGAAACATTAATTGGTTTTAAATGTGGTGGAGCCACATCCTTTTGAAACATTAATTGGTTTCAATGTGGTGGAGACCCATCCTTTTGAAACATTAATTGGTTTTCAATGTGGTGGAGTCACATCCTTTTGAAACATTAGTTGGTTTTCAATGTGTCGAAGACCGATCCTTTTGAAAATTTAATTGCTTTTCAATGTGGTGGAGCCACATCCTTTTGAAACATTAATTGGTTTTCAATGTGGTGGAGACCCATTCTTTTGAAACATTAATTGGTTTTCAATGTGGTGTAGCCCTATCGTTTTGAAAGATTAATTGGTTTTCAATGTGGTGGAGAACCATCCTTTTAAACATTAATTAGTTTTCAATGTGGTGGAGCCGCATCCTTTTGAAACATTAATTGGTTTTCAATGTGGTGGAGACCCATCCTTTTGAAACATTAATTGGTTTTCAATGTGGTGGAGACCCATCCTTTTGAAACCATAATTGGTTTTCAATGTGGTGGAGCCACATCCTTTTGAAACATTAATTGGTTTTCAATGTGGGGGAGACCCATCTTTTTGAAACCATAATTGGTTTTCAATGTAGTGGAGCCACATACTTTTGAAACATTAATTGGTTTTCAATGTGGTGGAGCCCCATCCTTTTGAAACATTAAATGGTTTTCAATGTGGTGGAGACCCATCCTTTTGAAACATTAATTGGTTTCCAATGTGGTCGAGCCACATTTTTTTGAAACATTAATTGGTTTTCAATGTGGTAACGCAACATCCTTTTGAAACATTAATTGGTTTTCAATGTGGTGGAGTCACATCCTTTTGAAACATTAATTGGTTTTCAATGTGGTGGAGACCCATCCTTTTAAAACATTAATTGGTTTTCAATGTGGTGGAGCCACATCCTTTTGAAACATTAATTAGTTTTCAATGTGGTGGAGCCACATCCTTTTGAACCATTAATTGGTTTTCAATGTGGTGGAGCCACATCCTTTTGAAACATTAATTGGTTTTAAAAGTGGTGGAGACATATCCTTTTGAAACATTAATTGGTTTTCAATTAAACATTAATTGAAAACATTAATTGATTTTCAGTGTAGGGGATCCCCATCCTTTTGAAACATTAATTATTTTCAATGTGGTGGAGCCACATGTTTTTGAAACATTAATTGGTTTCAATGTGGTGGAGCCACATCCTTTTGAAACATTAATTGGTTTGAATGTGGTTGAGACCAATCCTTTTGAAACATTAATTGGTTTTCAATGTGGTGGAGACCCATCCTTTTGAAACATAAATTGGTTTTCAATGTGGTGGAGCCACATCCTTCTTTAACAGTAAGTGGTTTTCAGTGTAGTGGAGACCCATCCTTTTGAAACATTAATTAGTTTTCAATGTGGTGGAGCCACATCCTTTTGAAACATTAATTGGTTTTAAATGTGGTGGAGCCACATCCTTTTGAAACATTTATTGGTTTTCAATGTGGTGGAGCTCCATCTTTTTGAAACATTAATTAATTTTGAATGTGGTGGATCCCTATCCTTTTGAAACATTAATTGGTTTTCAATGTGGTAGAGCCACATGTTTTTTAAACATTAATTGGTTTTCAATGTGGTGGAGCCACATCCTTTTGAAACATTAATTGGTTTTCAATGTGGTGGAGCCACATTCTTTTGAAACATTAATTGGTTTTCAATGTGGTGGAGACCCATCCTTTTGAAACATTAATTGGTTTTCAATGTGGTGAAGCCACATCCTTTTGAAATATTAATTGGTTTTCAATGTGGTGGAGACCCATCCTTTTGAAACATTAATTGGGTTTTAATGTGGTGGAGCCACATACTTTTAAACATTAATTGGTTTTCAATGTGGTGAAGACCCATCCTTCCTGAAACATTAATTGGTTTTCAATGTGGTGGAGCCACATACTTTTGAAACATTAATTGGTTTTCAATGTGGTGGAGACCCATCCTTTTGAAACATTAATTGATTTTCAATGTGGTGGAGACCCATCCTTTTGAAACATTAATTGGTTTTCAATGTGGTGGAGCCACATCCTTTTGAAACATTAATTGGGTTTTAATGTGGTGGAGCCACATACTTTTGAAACATTAATTGGTTTTCAATGTGGTGAAGACCCATCCTTCCTGAAACATTAATTGGTTTTCAATGTGGTGGAGCCACATACTTTTGAAACATTAATTGGTTTTCAATGTGGTGGAGACCCATCCTTTTGAAACATTAATTGATTTTCAATGTGGTGGAGACCCATCCTTTTGAAACATTAATTGGTTTTCAATGTGGTGGAGCCACATCCTTTTGAAACATTAATTAGTTTTAAATGTGGTGGAGCCTCATCCTTTTAAAACATTAATTGGTTTTCAATGTGGTGGAGCCACATCTTTTTCAAACATTAATTGGTGTTCAATGTGGTGGAGCCACATACCTTTGAAACATTAATTGGTTTTCAATGTGGTGTAGCCCTATCGTTTTGAAAGATTAATTGGTTTTCAATGTGGTGGAGAACCATCCTTTTAAACATTAATTGGTTTTCAATGTGGTGGAGCCCCATCCTTTTAAAACATTATTTAGTTTTTAATGTGGTTGATCCCCATCCTTTTGAAACATTAATTGGTTTTCAATGTGGTAGAGCCACATGTTTTTTAAACATTAATTGGTTTTCAATGTGGTGGAGCCACATCCTTTTGAAACATTAATTGGTTTTCAATGTGGTGAAGCCACATTCTTTTGAAACATTAATTGGTTTTCAATGTGGTGGAGACCCATCCTTTTGAAACATTAATTGGTTTTCAATGTGGTGAAGCCACATCCTTTTGAAATATTAATTGGTTTTCAATGTGGTGGAGACCCATCCTTTTGAAACATTAATTGGGTTTTAATGTGGTGGAGCCAGATACTTTTGAAACATTAATTGGTTTTCAATGTGGTGAAGACCCATCCTTCCTGAAACATTAATTGGTTTTCAATGTGGTGGAGCCACATACTTTTGAAACATTAATTGGTTTTCAATGTGGTGGAGACCCATCCTTTTGAAACATTAATTGTTTTTTAATTTGGTGGAGCCACATGTTTTTGAAACATTAATTGGTTTTCAATGTGGTGGAGCCACATCCTTTCGAAACATTAATTGGTTTTCAATGTGGTGGAGTCACATCCTTTTGAAACATTAATTGGTTTTCAATGTGGTGGAGACCCATCCTTTTGAAACATTAATTGGTTTTTAATGTGGTGGAGCCACATCCTTATGAAACATTAAGTGGTTTTCAATGTAGTGGAGACCCATCCTTTGGAAACATTAATTGGTTTTCAATGTGGTGGAGCCACATCCTTTTAAAACATTAATTGGTTTTAAATGTGGTGGAGACATATCCTTTTGAAACATTAATTGGTTTTGAATGTGGTGGAGCCCCATCTTTTTGAAACATTAATTGATTTTTAATGTAGGGGATCTCCATCCTTTTGAAACATTAATTAGTTTTCAATGTGGTGGAGCCACATGTTTTTGAAACATTAATTGGTTATCAATTTGGTGGAGCCACATCTTTTTGAAACATTAATTGGTTTTCAATGTGGTGGAGCCACATTCTTTTGAAACATTAATTGGTTTTCAATGTGGTGGAGACCCATCCTTTTGAAACATTAATTGGTTTTCAATGTGGTGGAGCCACATCCTTTTGAAATATTAATTGGTTTTCAATGTGGTGGAGACCCATCCTTTTGAAACATTGATTGGGTTTTAATGTGGTGGAGCCACATACTTTTGAAACATTAATAGGTTTTCAATGTGGTTAAGACCCATCCTTCCTGAAACATTAATTGGTTTTCAATGTGGTGGAGCCACATACTTTTGAAACATTAATTGGTTTTCAATGTGGTGGAGACCCATCCTTTTGAAACATTAATTGTTTTTTAATTTGGTGGAGCCACATGTTTTTGAAACATTAATTGTTTTTCAATGTGGTGGAGCCACATCCTTTTGAAACATTAATTGGTTTTCAATGTGGTGGAGTCACATCCTTTTGAAACATTAATTGGTTTTCAATGTGGTGGAGACCCATCCTTTTGAAACATTAATTGGTTTTCAATGTGGTGGATCCACATCCTTTTGAAACATTAAGTGGTTTTCAATGTAGTGGAGACCCATCCTTTGGAAACATTAATTAGTTTTCAATGTGGTGGAGCCACATCCTTTTAAAACATTAATTGGTTTTTAATGTGGTGGAGACATATCCTTTTGAAACATTAATTGGTTTTGAATATGGTGGAGCCCCATCTTTTTGAAACATCAATTGATTTTTAATGTAGGGGATCTCCATCCTTTTGAAACATTAATTGGTTTTTAATGTGGTGGAGCCACATGTTTTTGAAACATTAATTGGTTATCAATTTGGTGGAGCCACATCTTTTTGAAACATTAATTGGTTTTCAATGTGGTGGAGCCACATCCTTTTGAAACATTAATTGGTTTTCAATGTGGTGGAGACCCATCCTTTTGAAACATTAATTGGTTTTCAATGTGGTGGAGCCACATGTTTTTGAAACATTAATTGGTTTTCAATTTGGTGGAGCCACATACTTTTGAAACATTAATTGGTTTTAAAAGTGGTGGAGACATATCCTTTTGAAACATTAATTGGTTTTCAATGTGGTGGAGACCCATCCTTTCGAAACATTAATTGGTTTTTAATGTGGTGGAGCCACATCCTTTTGAAACATTAATTGGTTTTCAATGTGGTGGAGACCCATCTTTTTGAAACATTAATTTGTTTTCAATGTGGTGGAGCCACATCCTTTTGGAACATTAATTGGTTTCAAAGTGGTGGAGACCCATCCTTTTGAAACATTAATTGGTTTTCAATGCGGTGGAGACCCATCCTTTTGAAACATTTATTGGTTTTTAATGTGGTGGAGCCCCATCCTTTTGAAACATTAATTGGTTTTGAATGTGGTGGAGAGCCATCCTTTTGAAAAATTAATTGGTTTTCGATGTGGTGGAGACCCATCCTTTTTAAAAATTAATTGGTTTTGTTCATTTGCCTCAGGTTCTTCAAGTAGCCAGTTCTAAGGCATCTCCAGATAATGGTCGCCCATGACGTTTGCCTCGAAGAAAATATGGACATGGCCACGGTTCTTTGAGATGGTGCAGAACACATTCACATTTAGCGAATTTTTTCGTGTTTATCTGTGTCATGTGGATATTTTCGGCCCGTATACGAACAGTTTGTTTGTTCACTTTATCATTCGTATGGAATATGGCATCGTCTTTGAAAACAATATGCTTTTCAAATTCGTCATCTTCAATTAACTCTTGCATTTCTTTACGGAATCTTTTAAACTTTTGCTTATCACTCAGCTCTAAAGCCTCCACAAGATAAAGCTTGTAGGGTGTCAGTTGCAATCCTTTTCTTATGATGCGGCTAAAGGTTGACTTCGGGATCTGGGTTTCCAGTCTTGCTCTTCGTACAGATTTCTTTGGACACGGCTAAATGCTTCCCAAAGTTGGTTCGCCATCTCTTCTAAAACTGCTAGCCAGCCAAATCCTTATGCCATGTCTAAATCTGCTTCCCCGGTGGCGCCTTTTTATGAAATCTTCTAACGAATCCACGTTGAGCATTCACATTTGTCAAATGAGTGTCCAACACTAATTGTAAAAGTTCGTAAAAGTTTAAATGAGTCCTACACATCCTGCTTGTTGAGAATAGCCAATAACGTAGCTATTTGTAACAGTCTTTATTAAGAAGAATAAAAAGTTCCATCGTCACAACCTTTATCGACATCGTCAGTTACTAGGTAAGGGTGGTATATCTTCTGAGCGACCGAGAGCGAACTTGCATACCATGAATTGTTAAAGAGTAATAAAAAATCTCAGCTTAGTTTTACTGCCAACAAATTCAGAGTTTAAAAACAACTTGAAATATTAAAAATCTTTGGTTATAAAATAAAAATGGTCTTTTATGATAACAACACCATCAAAACCTCGCCGCCGAGCTATAAACGCCGCGACAGTGAGGCAGGGCTGAATTGCTTCCGTTAGCAAATATAGGAGTTCGGGCGAACGCGTATATATTCCCAGTCACAAAATTAATCCTGGAAGTATTCCTTCAGAATCTGCCTAAGGAAGAATCCCGAAGACGTACGCCCCTCCAGTTGGAGAAGACCCTAGGCAGGTAGTAGTGGTGAGCTTTCTTTACCCTGCTCCCGAGTGAGCTAAACCCGAAAAATACAGAAGGTATTCGGCGGGCATTTTTAAGACGTCTGTGGAATCATCCACTGACGGCGCATATCCTCGAGCTATAGAACACGGTGTCATACCGGCCCGCAGCTAGGATCTTATTTGGAACGACGGCGTCAGGATCGAAGGACCCGTCCAGAAGATGCGCACAGTCTCAGTCCCACAGAAGTTTTCCCCTTCGAGCGTCTACAGGAGAATCTTCCTCTTTTGAGCGTCTATTTGGAGAACCTTCCCCGAGCGTCTACTTGTGGTACCCTCCAAATAGCAGGATATTTATACATTTTTTTTGCCTCGTCGAGGAAGTGAAACGCCCTTCAACTAAGACTGGTTGAGTAGTCTCCTCCCGAGTCATCTCGTAATAATTAAAGTGAATTATTGTGCTCCTGAGGCTAGCATTCCATTCGTAGTTTCTTCCTTAACCCTATTGGGTTAGTACTGGGAGTATTGAGCCCTTGTGGCATGAGTAATTATTGGTATTTATTGGTAATTTCCCATTGCTGAATTAATTAATAACTAGAGAGTGTAATTATTTGTATTATATAATTTTTGTGTAATTAATGATTATTTTGGCAATTCTTGTTTAATTCCTCCAAATACTAAAGCCTAATTAATAAGACCAATCCCGGCCATCTATATTTAGAGCTATTCGAATAACTTATTAAATTAATAAATGAAAACTTACGAGTATCATCATCATCATCACTAACTATAATTTAAGAAGGGGATTTTTTGGAGTATTTGAATAATAATTTCATCTCAGTTTGGTTATGACTTGTTTTTTTATGAAAGTTATTTCTAATAATTCTTTTATAATATCAAAAAAACAAAATGTTAAGGTTTAGAAATATATATAAGTATCTAAATTTTATGAAATTTTAAAATCCAAAGAATTACAAATGGTGAAGTTCAGAAAATATATTTTTATATATCTTCTTCTTCTATAACTATATTTTAGCAACGTGATACTTTGAAAGGGGGAAACTTCGTTTAGAGTTTCTTTTTAAATTATCATAATTGGAGAAGTTAAGATCATTTAGAAATATTTAACCATGGCTGCTTTTTTTTAGAGGGAAATTTTAATCTTAGTAGCGAAGCGCAAGCTCCGCCAGTAGGGCGGAGTGGCGAAGACATTGCCTGGCTTTATATAAATAACTTTAAAGAATTGTTTAATTTCTATCCATAAGATAATGATGAGCATGAATAAATGTCTAATTTGATATTGTTTGACGTAAATAACTTGAATGTCTTTTCTTACCTTAAATATTTATTGATTTCTCCTATCTGATATCTCTTGCAAAGCAGTCTACCGTGCAAAGGAAGAACACCGAATATACAAATTTTGAAAATTTTAGTTATATATCGACTCTTATGTAATTTGACCCGAAGATTCCATTTCTGGCATTGGTTTACGCCCATCTTTCACTCGTTTTGAGTTAGAAATTGGCCACACACCGAATATACGCGACACTATCATGGTAAACATAGAAGAAACACCGAATATGCAAAATGCAGAAGTCAAACACAGATTATACTGGATATTCGGTCTGTTTCATTTATATGTAGCACGATACCCAGACGTGAAAGACCGAATATGTAAGCTTTCTATCAATTTATTGCCGCTCCTCTCATGAGGCAACCTGTTTTTTCCTGAACAAACTGTGAGCTACGCGTCTGTACTGAAATTGACAAAAGTTTTTTTCTGCTTATGTCAAGTTTTATCTTTTTAATTCAGTAGGAGATAATCTTGTCGTTAAAGCAGAAGGGCTGGTAGCCATGGCTTTCAATCACAATACACCATCAGACCTCTTTCAATTTTTAAAAGAACTGTAAGTATAAAACATATTAAGCTTTAATTTGAATTTAGTTTTGTTTTCTATCACAAAATGCGTTTGCCTCTTCATTTTATTTTAGATTTATAATTAAATGTTTTCTTTATATTTATAATAACTAATTTTTTTTAATAATATAGCCTGTATTATAAATAAGAGTCATAATTACTGGAATGTAGATCTATTCATTATTGATTTCAAGATGAAGTTGAAGAGCTTGGCTGGTGAGAGATGACTAGTTTGTGTTGTCTCTCTTATCAAATTTAATCTTTAATCAAATTAAATCATATCAAACTAAATATGAGCCCGCAAGGTGGTTCTGGCTTACACTTCCTCGTGTGTCTGTTCCTGGACGTTTGAATTCCCTCCGGACCCCAGCATAATATTCTTTAGCTGATCTTCTTTTTCGCTTGTTTTGCTTCATCTGTTTGTCCAGTGAGATATACGAACAAATGGATAGACTCCCAAAATTTGCCGTCGATATGCAAAACGTTTGCTCCTCCCAAGGATGCCTGATGTTAAAGAAAGTTTTTTCTGCTCGAGAATGGTTGTGTTTAATGAAACATTTGCTTCTTCAAAGAAAAATCAACATCACTATTGTGTAGTTTGAAATGAATTTCTTCGAGTTAGGAATGCTCCTGATGTTGCATCATCTTATATCAAAGTAATTAAGCAAAATAGAGATACAAAGAAGTTTATATTTTAGAAAGATAATTGCGTTGCTCAGAATAAAAACTGAGCATTATATTAGGCATTCGCTTTACTTGTCAATGAAGATCTTGGACCCTCGGAAATCACGTTGAAATATCTTGTCACCGGTCACACATTCTTTGCCGCAGATGGCGTTCATGGAAAAATTGAACAAGTAATCCGGAAAAAGAAGAATCTGTATGATATGAGAGACCTCTGCGATTCCTTGGAACCTTCAATGAAGAGAACAACGATTTTAGAAATGCAACTTTATGATTTTAAAGCCTACGAAAAATTTTCAAAGTTAAGAACAACCCGAAGAGCGTCTTCTGAGAATACTATTGCTCTTTTACAAGATTTATTTGAAGTCCGATTTGAGAAAGGTCTGCATGGAGTGATGTATAAAAAAACATTTCAGGACTCTGGAACTCAAAATGAAAAATTAAATAAAATTCACTCAGGTCTTGTTATGAGAATGGCTATTTCCCGTCGATCATTTTGGAATAACCACCCTAATAGTGATAATATCTCCGATCTCTTAAATTCTAGAGTAGATTAAACATCAAGGTCTTATGAATTTTCCCGATAAGTTTAAAATGGATTTACTTTTTGTGTATTTAGTCATTTTTCCTTTAAATGTGATATAACTACAGTTTTTCTGAAGTTATATACCTTAACTCAGATCGTTTTAAATATGACTTTATGTTCACTATTTTCTTTATTAAATTAAGTATATTTCAAACTAATATTAACATGCAAATAAAAAGATAAATTTATTGCAGTTTTTAAAGATTCTGTTTAGTTTGTATTTTTATACTCAAAATATCAATAAAAATTACATAGATTTATAGGATTGTTTATACCTTCCCAATGACTTGTTAAAAATTCTAATAATAAACAAAAACAGTGATGAATGTTTAATGTAATGTGGTTACCATAATTATAATGAAGTCTGATTGCCTAATGTTATGAATAATATAAAGTGAAAACACCGAATATAGGTATAATCGGTGTCTCATTGTTTAATATTCAAGAAGAAAACACCGAATATACTTATATTCGGTTTCTTTTCTCTGCATTTGTGGTGAATAGCAATTCACAAACTAAAGGAAAAACAGTTTTTGTTCAACTGAGCCAAAAATATAAAATTAATGTACAAAAGAAAGTACAAATATGAAAGATGATGCCCATAAAGGAGTAAATACATTAAACGTTTAACAGAATCTTCAAAATATACTATTTGGGGGGGGCATTGCAATAAAGGAAAACTTTGAACGCTTCTCCTGTAAAGTTATTATTTCGTATATTCGGTGCTCTTTCTCTGCACGGCAGCCTGTGTGTTTAAAAATAGAAATTGTTTTCAATTTTAGAGCGAAATTTGGTCATTTTTCCGCCCCAATTCAGTCCTCTATCTCCCAATTCTGAGGAGCGCAACAAGGCGGCAGAAGAATCTCTTTCCTTTGATTCGCAAAACTCAGTGAATTTATATTTGGTTCTTGATTTTATTTTCTTATGCGGTGTTCGAGTCTTTTTTTTATTTTAACTTCTTTACCATCGGTTTTTTTAATCTGGGTGTTTTCTATTGACTCGCTTTTTGATTAGTACTAAGGGGTGTCTTGCGTTTGTTCTTATTAGATTTATCTCTGTCAAATTCCTTTATTTAGGACTGTTTATTCTCCCGATGATAAAAAATTCTTTTAAATTGGAAGAAAACTCATTAAAAAGTCAAACGAGAAAGGTATTTTCCTTATCTCTCGATATATATAAATACTCTATTAATTCATTAATAAATAAAATAATTTTAGACGCAATTTTGAGCCATTTCGGCCAAGCCACTTAAAAAGAATGATATTTACGCGGCTGGAAAAAATCTCAGAATTTTTATGTGAGTTTAGTTTCATTGTACGCAGTCGTGCTCTGCAGTTGCCATAGCGACAGTTAACAACTAACCATTACTTGCCTCACTCTTACAAAAAGGACAATTCCATCCTATTTCTGGTCAACCACTTCAAACTTCATCTAATTTCATCTATGAATAAATACCGCGCATAATAACGGTGAATTGATTTCATAAAAATTCCCTTATAATAAATCTCCTATTGACAATTGGACAGTGAATTTTCATTAGCTATGCAAATTCGCTGAGTTTTTCGTGGAGAGGTAAAGATAGGTGAATGATACCTGTCCGTATTACGTTTAACGCGTCATAAAGAAACATAAACAATAGTTCCACCAACGCAAATTCAACTATAATGTTCCTATCGATGCATTAATTAATCGAGTCTATATATCTCTCTATTTGTTGTTTCAATTGGTCCTACTCGCGAAATGCACCGCAATTTACTGGAGCACTCGGCTGCACCATACCGCGACGATTTCGCTGTTCCCCCAAACTGTTCGAGACATTCTTTTTAGATGTCCCAAACTGAGAGCGCTTCGCGCACGTTACCTTTACTGGTATTGGGATGAACAAGGTCGCTAACGCTTGTCCTCTGTACTCTACAAGGTTTGTGCGCACAGATTTGTAGACTCTGACTTCTTGCTTGGTTTGTTTGTTTTTTAGCTTGGTTTTACTTTTGTTTGCTTATTCTTTGTTCGTTTTGTTTTTAATTGATATTGATCTAATATTTAATGTGGCCTAGTAATAGGTTAATATATTATTGCTGCAATTTATGTATGCTCTTTGGTTAAAGTCGGCAGATGGCCGCTTAAAAAATTTCCTTATCTTCCTGCCTTAGTTTCCACACTCCTGTTCAGCCTACGCCTCGTGGCATTTTGCTATCGCCATTTTTGCTTAAAGGGACAAAGGTTGATTGCCGTTAAAATTCCCTTAGGGATTGGAGACACCTCTAAAAAGCCTGGGGTCCGTAGGGAAATTTATCCAACTTAAAACCTTGGGCTGTAGGAAAATTTATTTCCATAAAATGTATTTTAGAGATAAGTTGCGGAATAATTTTAGCAAGATATAATAAGCATTAGGTGCATTTTCATGTTATGTGCCAAACACTCGTCTTTTCATCCCTACATCAGGAAGATGATGTGTTAAATGCTTTCAAGGAATCTGTCCCGATTTTCATATAAATTATGTACTTTATATTTCTGAGTGCGGTAAATACTCCTCTTGCTAATATCCCGATGGTTTCAAATAAAAACGCCTAAAAAATGGAGTTAATCTTAAAATTGCTGCAATTCTTTATGATTCTCTATTTGAAGGTGCTGAAAATATCGAAGGAACAAAGTGTCTTGAATTGAAATTAAAGCGTTGTCAGTCGAATAAGGGAGGAAAGCTTTTCACTTATAAAATAGTTACAATTTAGAAATAACGTCGAGCAAATACATTCCAAAACACTTCATTGAATGGGTTAAAAAATAAATTGGACAAGAGCAATTTGATCCTTAAATCACATAAAAATACCTGTTATAAAAACCATATAATAATGTGCTTCCTGATTCCAACTCTTAAACTCCTCCAAATGCGTCCTTACTTCACACACTTTTCTTTTACTAGCCATTTAAACGGCTTTCGATCTACGTTATTAGACCGCACTCTATATAGAGGAACCCCAAATAGGAAAGAGATCTGAATCAATTAAAACTATTTTTTCCTCAAAAAATAAATGAATATAAAAATCTCCAATTTTAACACGTTTTGGATCTAGAACTATTAATTGTTTACTCTAGTAATATTTGAATAATCACGATGATAATTAAATCTTGCATTCACTTTGAAAGAAGTCAAAACAATATTAAGTGTTTAAAAGACAAAACGAATTTATTTCAGCAAAATTAAACCATTAAACAACTTCGATCTGCAAAGGAGGATTACGAATCAATGTATTGTCGCGTAAGTTTTGTAACCAAGTAAAACTGTCATGGTTGGAAAAGGAGATCCATCAACTTGCTGCAGTTCTTCCATAAATATTGAAGTTTTGGCCTTGTGGTGTCAATCTCTAAAACAATAATTTAAAAATCATCAAACAATGTATTCAATATTAAATTGGCAAATACTTTAAAAATGTTTACCATAGTCAAATTTTTAACTGAAATTTTATAATGACAATTATTTCAAGCCTTGTAACCATGGTCATTTTGATGTAATAGTTACTTCTCATTCGTCGCTGGATCATTAATTCAAGATGATTTTCTGGGAATATTGGTTTAATTTCATTTGTAATGCAATGTTAATAATATTACTTGGTTATGAAATTTATATTTTAGAAGTTATCCTTTGTTAGTAGATATACCCAAATCGAACGTCTTCAGCAATTATAAAAATTTAGTTCTAGTTTTGTTCCCCCTCTTCATAATATCTAAAAAAATATTGTTGCAACGGGAATTTTAACGTGTGACTTCTTGCTAACCTGGTAGCCATGGAGATCATTTTAGTGTAATAATCTCTTCAGTGTTGTCCCTGAAACATTGATTCAAGGTGCATTTTAGTGGTTCGTGGGTAAAAAAAAACCCTCCAAGCAATGATAGGAATCTTTAGCAGTCAGACTATTTAACACTTCGAAAATTTGCCGGCGTTATTAGATGCCTCCAAAACGAATGATTCTGCGTGTTTTTCATAACTTGACTTAAAACGTAATAAATTATAGTTATCTCCCAAAGATAATCAGATTATCGATAATACGATTAGAAAGGTGAATTTTTTGTAAAAATGAATTCATAATTTCTACAATGTTAATTCTAAATGTCGATTAGCATTCTAAATGAAGTAAAACTTTGAAGAATGTTCTCAAATGCTTAGAATTAACCGCTTACATGTCACTTTTGCTCAAATGCGTCGATGACCTAGATGATTTCCACCATGAAGAGTTCCTAAAGTCTTGCTGACATGGAATCAAACTATATCTTATATATATGATAGAATATATCTTTTTTTAATATAACAAAGAATATATAAATCATTTAAAAAAGGGGATCAACTTAACTTAATGCAAACGCCCTTACCACCATGAGCAAAGAGAGGCAAAATGTACAGGCGAATTTTGCGAATGGTTTTTGTAATTTGGACAGCCTCTTCCCGTGATTCGAGGTTTCTGCAAAGGACAGGTCTTACAGTCCCATAGCCTACGATTTTGCGGATTTTCCCCGTTGATATAATATTCTTGGGAATTTCAGAATACGGACCCACTAACCTAGATATTCGCTAGACCTTGAGGAGCCCTAATAGGACAAACTAATTTCTGTTAACTTTGTCTTCGATGCACTCTGAAAGGATAGGTTGATCTATTAATTATCTCTTGATATCCCCTATTCAAATATGTCTAAAATCAATTTCATGGGAGAGAAAGATATGGGTGCTATCAGAGTTTTGATATTTTCAGCAATCAGGATTTCTAAGGGATGGATAAATATGAAGCACTCTAGAAGTTGAATTATTAGGGGTTGAGTTATTAGCATATCATTTTCATCTTTTAGATCAGCACATCCGGGAAAGAATATGTTTTTTTTTTTAAATGCTTCTGTTTCCAAACTTTCGAAAGATTTCTTTGGTACTTTGTTTGGCTGTGTCCTATTGTTCTATGATCCCTAAGTAAGTTGATGATGTCGTTCTCCTGATTAAGCAAAATGACCATTATTAAAAGCCTGAACAAATATACAAACATACAAACGAGCCAAATAGCTTTTATTTCCTAAGCCAAATTCAAGTCTACATATCAGACACAGACGACTATTTTATCAAAAGTGTAAAATCATCAATCGCAGATATAAAAAAAAATAAAATACTCTTCTTTCATGTAATTCCTCATTTACAACAGTACCCCTAGATGAAACCTTATCATACCTAGAAATATATTCAAATTTTCTTTGACTTCACCTAAGGTTATTTTCCCTAAACTTTTAAAGATAAAAGTTGTTTTTTTTTTACTGTCTCCCTGTATCCCTGCATTGGGCAAGTATTTTATGGAATTGATTAAATTCAATCTATATTAAAAATAGCTAATGTAAAGCTCATCAGATACATATATAATGTATCTACTCTGAGACGAAGAGAAAAATTCCGAAAACTTTCTTGTTATAAATTCATCCATCAATAAAATTCTTATTAAATGGAAAATGATCTCATTCTTCCTTTTTATCCATAATTTTGCAATGCAACCATCACACCAATGATATTTAATTTTCTATTTACCACAAACCTTCACACTTCAACTCCTAATTTCATTTCTAGAATCAGTGACCTCAGTTACTCAATAAAGAAATTCGCAACCCTTAACGTATATTTACATCGTCGCCATGCCCTGCATATTTCTTCAACCATGCTCAACCTTGAATAAGTAAATTCCAGTAAATACAACTGCCGCTGTATGACCTCCATTTATGACCCCAAATTAAAAGGCTTAAATAAACTAAGAAAAAACCCACATTAATTCGAGATAACCGCCGGAAACAGTTACAATACCCTTTTAAGTCATATCTCCTCATCGAACCATCAAATAGCTTTGCATCAATCCAACTTTGTGGGGGGGAGGAGCATCCAACCAGCTTTAGCCTTGCATCAACACAAATGACTTTATCAGGCGCAAGATTTTAGAGTCTTTACACAATGGAATCACTTTCCACATTCAATTTATCCTAAGTAGCTTTAATTTGAGTGTCACATATGTATATCTAAACCTGAAATACCGTTCACAAGATTTAAGAGGATATGTTTCAATATATTTTGTCTTCCTTATTAACCTATTTTAAAGTCGAGTAACGTATTCCATAACTCACTGCTGAGCCTAAAATATGGGGAGTGAGCTTTGGAACTCATACTGTACTTAAAATTAAACTTTCTTCTCGCATTGATTTTCTTTCTCACATGTTCAGTGTAAACAGTAAACTGCCTTTAAAACTTTTTCTATTTAGGGAGTTGAATTCTCAAAGCAATTTTCTGTGACAATTTTTCCGAAATCTGCTGTGCTCTCTGACTGAGAATTAGGCTTGGAGACAAGGACGGTGTCCATTTTTTCCAAATTCCTGCCTAGTGACTCTGAAATATTTGTGTGCTGTTATCTTTCCCCATAAACTTAGGTGATTAAACAAGTGCTATTACTAAAATTATGAGGAATGAAAACTTGGAATACTTTTTCCACTTCCAATACTTGATGACAACTTGATGGTTTCTTGAAAAGAAGATAAATAGTTTATGACAAAGTAGAATGGTCCAAAAAGAGAGTAAGAAAGTGAAACCAGTCAGTTGTTCTCTTTTAATGAAGCAAAATATTTAAAAAATATTTAAAGAAAATGATTTATATTAAGTACTATGAATCAGTTGGCAAAAGATTATTTATAGATTATTAATATTATTTCTCAATTATAATAAAGCAAATGAGCTTACAAATTTGTAAATGGTGTTTATGGTTATCATGTGGTTAGTGGTAGTCACATTTGATTTGCTAGGGGCGTTCTTTCCAGCTTTGGAGCTTTATCCCTCCTGTGTTATTCTAACGGGTGTTCCAGTAACTTAGACCGATTTTAAATGTGAGTTAAGTTTAAGTGTCTAAGAATTTTTTTATTTCTTTCAGATTCAACAATTTCAGTATTTGGCAATTTCAACCATAGAAAGATCAACAATCAAACAATGTGTCAAAATTATCGAAGCCTATTACGAAAATGGACGTTTAACAGAAACGCATCTACGGCACTTCGCGATTTTTGTTTTTAGTAATGAAGCCCATTTTCATCTTGTTGGATTCGTTAATAAGAAAAATTGCCGCATTTGGGCTGATGAAAATCTCAGGAAGATTGTTGCAAAGCAACTGCATCCAATAAAGGTCACTGCTTGGTGTGCATTTTTTGCTAGCTGAATCATTAGGCCGTATTTGTTCGAAAATGATGCCGGGAATTCTGTTACGGTGACAAGCGAGCGATACCGTGCCAATATAATCAACTTTTTATGACCTGAATTGAATTCTATGGATGTCAAAGATTTGTAGTTTCAACAGGATGGCGCCACATGTCACACAGGCAATGCTAGGTCGCATTATCTCTCGAAACAGCGAGGTCAATTGGCAAACACGATCGAGTGACTTGACGCCTTTAGATTTCTTCCTTTGAGGGCATCTCAAAATTAAGGTCTATGCCAACAAGCCAAAATCAATTCAACAGCTGAAGGATGAGATAATAAGGCATATTGGTGAGATCGAGGAACAACTATGAAGAGACGTCCTAAAAATTATGACCGTCGAGTGGAGGTGTACCGTCGAGTGAATGTGTACCGCCGAAGCCTTGGCGGACATTTAGGCGATATTATTTTTCACACATATTTGCCATGACTCGACTAACATGATCCAATAGTTAAATCAATAAATTTTTTAGTAAGAACACTGTTTTATTTACTGCTAACTTTAATCTGTCTTAATGGAACACCCTAAATTTTGTTCTTCAGCTGTAATCGAATGTATCTTATTTGATTGCACCATCTTGAGCCAACTAATTTCATTCACTAGTAAATTATGAAAAAATTTAAAATATTTGTAAATAATGAGCAAGAAGAAGTCTTAAAGAGCCCTTATACGCCCTTTCTTCTCTGAAAGTAAAAGAAAATATACAGGAATTAATCGGACTATGGATTTGTTTACTTTCCACTGCTCCTGGTTCTGGATGGCAAGAAAGAATCTCATTCTTCTAATTTGAATCCTAACATTCACTACAATCCACTTCAATTCACAATCATTGTAAAGAAGTAGAAATCAGGTTACTGATGAAACTACCAAAATATCCAGCAACCTTGGTGAGAAAATGAATTCAATATGTATCAAAGAAATGGAAATTACTGGAAACTTTACCAAGGTACAAAGTATATCGTAAATTCAATTCCTACACAGGGATAATTATGTAATACGAAGAAGAAATTGAGTGCCAAAAAATAATGAAATACTAACTCTCAAGTCCCTACCCGCAGTTCCTAAATAAGAGATCAACTAGACGAATTAGGATAACATTCTTATACAGGAGCTATCATACTGTAGGTACCCGGCGTTCCCAGGATAAAATGTCCTGTCGCAAATAAATACAGTTGCGTCTTATTTGAAATTCCTATATTGTGGAACAAACACATTTTTGGAGGAGGTCGAGTAATCAATTCAAAAATGATTTACGGTTGGGTAATTCGCCCGAAAGGAATTCTACATCGCATCATTTCTTCTGTGGAATATTTATTTATACAGAAGTAATCAAATAACCATACTTTTTCGTTGGTTCTGTTTTAATTTGCCTTTGTTCCGTTTTTATTCCCACTTTTTTATTTCCATCTTTCGTTTATTTTCAAAGGTAGGAATCTTGAGTTATTCAATGTTATAAAAACTAAAAGGAGAAAGCAACAAAAGTATCTACGCTGGAAAGTTTAACGAGAGAATGTAAAGAAGGAGGTGGAGAAGGGATCAGTAAAGAAGTGTCAAAGATATGTAGAGATACGAGGAATAGTCAATAAGTTTTACAATTCGGATATAAGGAAACGAGATATGAGGAAAATTGTTTTATTATTTTTTAATATAACAACCCTTGACTTTAATGCACTTGCACCACTTGTCCCTGAGGCTTCGAATTCCGCCAACCAGATATCTCTCGACTGCTGTTCAATCCACTCCTGGACGGCAAGCAGGACATCTTCATCGTTCCCAAACCTGCGTCCAGCGAGTGCAGCCTTGAGGTGGCGGAATAAAAAGTAGTCGCTAGGGGCCAGATCTGGACTGTAGAGGAGATGGTTGAGCTCCTCGAATCCGCACTCGCGCAGGGCAGCTTGTGCAGCTCTGGCCTCGAGGACAGGGGCATTGTCGTGGAGGAGCAGGACACCGCGTGTCAACTTGCAGCGCCACTTCTGACGGATGCACTTCCTTCAATCCAGGGAGTTCCTCGGCGTAATCTAGGCCTGTGAGGGTCCTTCCACGAGGCGCATGGTCCACCATCTATCCTCCCACAGAATCCCAGAAGACGGCGGTGATGATCTTCCTGGCTGAGGATTGGGTTCGGAACTTGTTGGGATTCGGAGAGCCCCTGTGCTTCCAGGCAATGGTTTCGAGCTTGGTCTCGGGATCCCAGTGATAGACCCACGTTTCATCACCTGTCACTATGCGTGACTCGAATCCCGCCGTGTCTTGGTTGTACAGGAGCAGCAGCTCATCCGAACTTTGAAGACGTTGAAGTTGATCATGGGGCTTAAGGTTTCTAGGGACCCAACGGGCAGAGCCCTTGGTCATGACCAAATTGTCGTGGATAATGTTGATAACACTTCCATGTGATATTCCAAGTTATCGCTCGATTTCCTGGACCTTCACCCATCGATTTTCGAGGATCATCCTCTCCACACGGGCCACATCGTCCTCGTTGGTCACGTCTGACGGGCGTCATGGATGGGGGTCATCTTCAAGAGACTCGCGACCATGGCGGAACTCCCTATTCCAGCGAACAATGGTTGCATAGGAAGGGGCGGTGTCGGTGTACACTGCAACCATGCGTTCATAGATCTATTTTGCATTCTTGCCTTCCTTGGTCAAAGATTTGATCACTGCGCGGTGCTCAACCTTGTCCATTGCTAAAAATTTGTGACTGACGATCCGCGATCAGCTACTGCTTCTTAAATAGACGAGGCAGGAGCGTGCGGCTGCAGGTCCTGACTTGTCATAACTTGTCCTAACACCCCTACCAACAGCCATCCCTCTTCCTCTGTTTTGCCCTACCGATTCGCAAAACTTATTGACCACCTCTCGTATAGCCGCAAATTCTCCTACAAGCACTGTGCACCAAGAAGAGACATTGTTTAAGATGTGAGCGTCAGCATGGTTTTCTAGTCCACACCTCGAACCTCCTTGCTGCATGAACATGTGTTGTAAGGAGTTAATTCTCGAACGTCTATCGCATCCGTTCGGCCCCTGAAGTTGGAGTAGAGCGGGAGCATTATCGGCGTTCTTGTCAATCCTTGTTTTGTGTCTGTCGATATTCGTCCCTCTTTTGGCCCAAAGTGATGTGAAAGAGGGCGTTAATTTCAAAAGGAAAATGGCTAGAATATTTCAGAAAACGCTTTTGTTAAACTTGGTAATTTAGGGGAAGTAAAATTTCATGGGAGAATTCCATTGTTGCTATTAAGTACATATATGGAGGACACACAATTCTACTTATAATATTGAGATGTCAAAAGAGAATAAGTGTTTTTTTCTAAACCTACTTAATTACAATGGAATGTATAAAGGTTTGCAGCAATAAGTGAGTATGGGTTAAAACAGTGTTCATAAGTTTTGGAAAGCAAGTTTGAGAGAGAACTGCGAGGTAGAAGCTTCCTGGTGTCTTAACAATGTGAACTTTTGGAGAAGACTTAGGAAGGAAGATGTTTTGATGCCACCAGAGAATAACTAAGCACAGATTAAAGGAAATTTTTTGTCAGAATGGGAAACATAGTTAATTTGAATTAGTATGTATATACATTATTATTGTGTGTGCAATGTCAGATATCCGTTTTGCCTACTGTCCCCTTTGGACAGTAGTCTGGATCCCCCACCAGTCTTAATTCATAATTTGTTCAATTCTGTTGCTCATTTTTCCCCTTCTTGGTGATCTTCATACCATGGAAGAGAACGTGCTCCTCAGGTTTAAGGAATTTGCTGCCGACGGTTTACGTCGCAGAATACTTACAATACTCAACACTCTCAAATGAAGAAGAAATTAAGAAGACAAATCGGTAATCATTGGCCCTAGAAAAGTAAGAATAAAAGAGGTAATACACTTGAAAATCCGCCACATACTATCTTGTAAAGGTAGAAACTATACACACAATAGTCATGTACGATATCTCATACTCTGAAATAACACCTAAAAATAAGATAAATGAATCTAAATATAAATGTATTTGATGCAATAGGCACCCGCAACATTAATCTCAGAATAGGAATTAGAGGAATTCTATCGAACAATCATGACAGCATACACAACACACTTAAAAAATCCATTAGGTAAAGAGGACTATGGTGGAGTTCAATTAAAGATTACATGACAGACCTTGGCCTTGATTGGAAGGGCGATTTGCCTCGGGTGATGAGAATGAACCTGTCAACAGTTTATTTGAATTTTTAGAAGGAGAAAACCTATAAGTGATTAACCTTTTCTTCTAAATGAGTCCGAGCAGAAAATTGTCAAGGAATGAAAAAAAGATTAATGACTTCATCTATAGATTTAAAAGGAGATTGACATAACTTATTACAAAAAAAAGTATACAGTAAAAACGTGACACCCCAAATAAAATAATTACTTGAGAAAATTCGCTAGCAAACAAGTTGAATGAAGTAAATGAGGAAGTGACGTATTCCTCATTATAAAACTGCAACATTAATATAACAATAACTTTTACAATTTGCAACTTTTGCAATAACAAAAAAGCGAGCAAAATTCTTAAAAAAAGGAGAAATGGATGTAAGCTACCAAAATTTAGGGAAAGATCTTATACACAAATCTCAATAAGCGGCGAAAAATGTAGCTCAGGTTAGAAATTGGCTAAAAAATCGTAGTGAGAATTAATAATGAGGAAGACAAATCACTTAAAGACCAGAATGAACAACTGATAAGTAGTAGGTAGCAAATGGCAACAGAGAAGCAAAATCAGAAACAATAAATATTTATTAAAATAACTTTCTTAGGAATTTTATCGAGAGTCGTGTGATATCAACAATTCCCTTACACAAGACGATAGCTTCTCAATTAATGACGACGGATTTCTACCATATAAAGAACGACGAAGGTTTTCATGAGCTAATTAAGACTTCCAATAAAGGTCTTGTTTATCTACCTGCCATCTATTTGCCCAAAGATCAACAAAAATTATAAGTTAATTGGCGCGATCCAACCCTTCTTTTCTTCCACATATAAATACGGGTGACAATCAAAACATAAACATCTAGAGGAAAAAAGAGTCTCTTATCAGGAGCAGAAAACATAGTTAAAAGAGTTATAATTAACAAGCTGATAGACTAACCAAAGACTGTAACAGGCAGTTTTTTGAAAAAAACTAGTATTATGATCATTGATAGGATTTTAATTTAAGATTTATTACAGAGAATAAATAAAGACGAATTACCTCTCTAGAAACTATTCGTAGACGATAAAAAAGCCTTGTACTTATTTAACTCCAATTTAGCTCTAGAAGGAAATCAGCAACTGGGAACTAACTATACCTATTTATGTAAATTAACTAATTCTCTTAAATATTTATTCATACAGCATCGTCATTTGAGTCCAACTCGATAATAGATGTAATACCAATATGATGAGTAAGACAAGGTGTGATATAATTGCCTGAGGCTGCCGTGCCTCCCTTCTATCACATATTTGTACTCATGCTTCCCACGTGTATCCCGCGAGAAGAGAGGAGTATGTCGTTCTCATCGCCTCGAACATTTTCCCAGTCTTATCTTTCCCCGCCCCAAGTTTAATCAAGGAGGTTCAATTCCCTGTTTGCCTGCAGGCATAGACCTGGCCAGATTGAGTTACGCTTGTGGGAAGATAAGAGTGTTTGAATCACTAGCGGGACATTCTATTGAAGTCCCCCATTGCCTCATACCCCGAGGGGCTGCATCAGGCTATTTATGCGATAGAATTTCGCATTTGAATCAGATCCCGATTATCTTAGTCAGGCATCACGCCGATCCGGTGTCCCTTGTGCCCCTAGGCCCTGTCTACCTCGAGAACCCCCTTATTTTCCAGAAGACGACAATATCCTTAAGTGCCAAGGTTCGTTCCCCTCGAGATTCCAAGTCAACTGGGCCCCACTATATTGTTCGATTGTTTAGAAGAAAAGAACTTTAGAACAGTCATTGTTCTTCGAGCCCGTTCAACAAGTAACGGTTATATCTCCCTTGATATCACGTCAGTGGTAATTTAATTCACCCTTTAAACGTTCCTAAGAGAACGCTTGGTTACCCCAATAACTTGAATTGTTCATCCAAAACATCTCCGGTATCCTGTTTCAAGGATCGCTCGTACTGCCGATCCCCACTTCGCTCCCACACCTCAAAGTCTGTCCTTCCCCCCTCGCTAAGGACAACATCCCTAAAAAACCCTCCTCCTGCGAAGGAAATCGCCAGTCGGACCGAAGCTATTCTTTCAAAACGCCTTCACCTGCACGCCGACCTTATAAATACGTAGGCTACGAATTGAATTTAATTATTTAACTCTGTTGCCAACGTAACTCCGTGCTTTAACAGAGATTTAAGCGACCCTTTACCTTCTTGTTTGTTTTTTCATTTAAATCCCTCCAAATCTCAATCCACCGCTTAGTCAAATTTATTCTATGAGCTTTTCATTTCATGTGCATCTCCCATTTTAATCCCCGGTCATGTAAATATTTTCCATGTGTTATTTTTGTTAGTTTAATTAATAAAATTCTATTTTGTTAATGCTGGCAATATTATTTATCCTTGGGATCTGTTCCACTTATTAAGTATATTGAAGATAAAGAAGCCGTCTCAACGCCTATTTATTAACGTAGAATAAGACTCGACCATCTGATTAAATCCCCGCACTCGAATATAGAATAATCCCCACAAAGAATAGATATATAGTATATCGTCGGGAGCCTTTTCTACGACACAAGGGTTTTTCATTCCCCTTAATGTGTTTAGGGATGTAATTGAGGAGATCTGAATGACATTGGTGTGGAAACAAAAGGCAAGAAGGCCCAATTTGAGATATTGAAATCACAATAACTTTACTGATAACGTAGTTATTTTGTCTTTAACCCTGGAAGAAAAAGTGAAAATGATAAGTTGATTCCTGCTACAAGACAATCTCAAAGCTAGACTGAATATAGATGAATCGAAGACCAAAATAATGATCAATAATTATGAAGAAACTTGATCAATTCAGATTGCTAACTAAATTTTGGAACATGTCTAAGGATATTAGTGACTCCTGATATGAGCATGTAAAAGTCTGTGGAAGAACAAAATTAAGCAGGAGTATCGTAGGAAGCTAAGTTGCATCTTCAGAAGCGACATGTATGTATCTATGTAACATATAAACATTTAGTATTTACTCAATGCCACACTTTTGGTTGTAAAACTTGGAATCTAAACCTTTAAAATGAAATTGCGGTATTAAGAACAACTCTTAGAATCATATAACCATACAAGAATAACCCAAATGGACAATTAGAATTAATGATACGATCACACACCCCAAAAATATTTATGATCTTTTGTTTAAACGCGGTTTGCTTAGTCAACTATCTCGATATATATTTCAAAATTTATATAAGGTTTACTCTAATAAATGGTAAAGCACCATTAATACTCCTGAATATAACCATAATTACGTTTTCACGTGGCCTGTGAATTAATAAAATTTATATTTTTATTAAACAAAAAATTTATTATAATCCAATAGAGAATAAATCCTATTGCAATAACATCAAAAATTCATTCCAAGGATCGGTTCCCTCCACATTCGCTCTCCATTTCTCTCCAACCACAGTTGCACTTTATATCTTTTGGGAGTTTATTCTTATTTATAAATAGCCTGAAATTAGGCTTGTCTGCGGGACGGGATTTTATTTTACTTTACATGCGATTTAGGAGTATATCTCACTTCGTGCAAAACTATAGGGATCAATTGTTGATTTGGGTTAGGCAACTTGACTTCATTCGGTCTTTTAATTGGTTTAAATTCGTAGGTGAGGTGGAGTAACCATTTATTCTTTTAAATAAAAAAAATATATCTCTAATAGTATCAATCGTATGGTGTTAATTCTGATCTTCGGTGATGCTTAATTAAATAATGATTCAGCGCATATTTATATATATATATATATATATATATATATATATATATATATATATATATATATATATATATATATATATATTTAATATTCAGGATAAATCCCAGAGCCACGAGAAACGTATGCAGCATCTTTTAATTTTTCACTACGTTTCGAAAACTACAAGTTTTCATCTTCAAGCTAGAATAAGTTTACGAAGTGAATACATATGAAGAAAACTTGAAAAGGCCAACAACACATTATTTTAAAGAGTGACCAATTATAAAATATCAGTAAAATGTACTATGAGTTAAATTTTTGGTTAAATTAAAAACAAAGTTTAAATTTACTATCTTTAAATAATGCCAGGTCAACTTCTCATATAGTTTTAAATTAATTTCTGCAATAAACCTTAAATTCATTAACTAATTTTTAAGTCAGTTTTGAAGCAAATTTAACTGTTGCCAAGTCATATTTAATAACAAAAAATTTAACTCATAGTACATTTTACTGATATTTTATAATTGGTCACCTTTTAAAATAATGTCTTGTTGACCTTTTTAAGTTTTCTTCTTATGTATTAGCAATTTTTTGAGTCAGTTTTAAAGCAAATCTAACTGTTGCCAAGTCATATTTAAAAATTTTAACTTATAGTACATTTTACTGATATTTTATAATTGGTTACTCTTTTAAATAATGTGTTGTTGGCCCTTTCAAGTTTTCTTCATATGTATTCACTTTGTAAACTTATTCTAGCCTAAAGATGAAAACTTGTAGTTTTCGAAACGTAGTGAAAAATTAAAAGATGCTGCATCCGTTTCTCGTGGCTCTGGGATTTATCCTAAATATTATATGCAGGCCTTACAGCCGAGCTCCATTTGTTTATATATATATATATATATATATATATATATATATATATATATATATATAATTTCACGGTAAATGTAAGGACACATAGGAGGCTGAGGTACATGTGATTTAATTATGTAACAACGTTTCGGGCGTATTACCCATCTTCAGGTTCTAAAACATAAATTAATCTAATACAGTTAAAGAATATTAAAAATATTAAAAATAATTAGGTTAAGACTATGTAGGTAAATCAAAAATTATAAAATAACTCAAGAATTTAAAAGCCAAGAGAATCAAATTATCAATCTAATATAACACTATTGAAACGAAAAAAAACCCACAAAAAACAAAAGCAAATAATTACAGTATAATATTGCTTACCGATAACTCAGGAATTTAAAAGGCAAGAGAATCAAATTATTTATCTAATGTAATCACTAATGACACAAAAAAAAAGAAGCAAAAACTCAAAAGTAAAAAATTAAAGTATAATATTGCTTACCGAGGAAGTTCAGGAGAAATCACAAAGTGAAGATATTATAAAGGATGTGGCTTAAAGAAGGATAGGAATTTGATTGGTTGGTTGTTGAATGAAGTAATTAAAATTAGGAAATTTAGAAGGGGAACAGCGGTATTATCTATGTTGAGTGTAGGAGATTTTGTACGTATTAGTAGGGATTCCAAAATTCTTAGACTATATTCATTGTTATTATGACCAATTATTTTGAAGTTATCTATGGAACATTCTGTCTTGCATTGTATACTATGATTTCTTATTACAGAAGCTTCCTTCTTAGACAATATTTTTCCAGTGCGATGGCTTATTCTCATGTGAGAAAAAAACCTCTATTTCAATGAGCGAACCGTACTACCAATATAGGTTCCTTGCAAATAACAAGGATAAGTAAAAGCATAAACAACACGGCTGCTCATTTCCTAGAGGAAGTTTGTCTTTTGACGAGAAGAAACTTCCTATAGAAAATGGGTTAACAAAAGTAATTTTGAAGTTGGTATCTAGATCAGTTTTCCTTATTTATTCGAACCTGAAGTAATATCTAAAACTGAACATTAACTAACTTAAGGTAAATCTAACCTTAACTAAACAAAACCTATATTAACTGAAATAAACTTAACATTCTGATAATCTAATGTATTTTTAACCTAATTTACCACAAGCAAAAAATATACGAGTACATACCTTGAGTTAAATCAAGGTGAAATGAACGTTAACCTTACCTAAACTGAACTAAAACTTTAACAGAACCAACCCAAGCTAAGCGTAGCCTGAGCTTAACCTAAAATAAACGAAACTAAATTTAACAAATATATTCTAAACTTAACCAAACGTAAAACTTAAAAAAGTATATAGCTTAACTTTACGTTAAAACAATCAACTGTGATAGGAATTAGCTTAAAAAGTTTATAGAAAAATGGAATAAAAATTAAACTAAAAAGTCTACATTGTATTTTCAACATAAACTCCAGTTAGGTCAAAAGACCTTTTGCGAACTCATTTTATTTATTTTAATTTTCATTGCATTTTTCTACGAGACTTTTGAAGATCTCTCCTATATTAAATGCTCGGGTTCATCTTTAGTCTTAAAGATACTATTTTTGGGGAAGCAAAATTAAATATTCTCTCACTTAAGCTGAGGCAGACAACACCTCCAATTAGTTTTCTCTTTGCCTATCCGGCCTCTATAGCATTCAGACTTTTTGTTCCTCCTCGTAAATCTAACACTTTGCTTACACAATTCCTTAATAGTCTCGCTTAAAAGCTATTGGATGACTTATATCAACCGTGTAATTGTGATGGTTGGGAGTGAAATAAATGGATTATTTTATAAAGAAACTAAATTCAAATTCAGCGATTTTTCATTCGCAAATATCTATTTTATCTGCCTAATTTGTCTTAATTTATTTTATATTCTTAATTTCTCTAATTTATTCATATAAATATATTTATTGATAAATTATTTTTTTATCACAAGAAAATAGAACCAATATCATCTTGAGATAAGCATATGAAAAGATGTTTTGAATAAAAATAGTGTAATTAAGAAGGAAAAATTGTATTTGAGCTTCATAAACCAAGTAATTAAAAGTCAAGCAATATCACTCGACCATTATAACAAAGGAAAGCGCATATCTCTAGCACTATTTACAATATGTTTGGGTGTCTTCATATCATAATCTACTTACGTCACCTTTACCTACTATATGTACTTCATAGTTATCTATTTGTTAATATATTACTCTTTGTTATTTTCTTTAATTTAATATAGTGACTTTTGGTCTTGGGAGTTAATGTTTATATACTCTATGTCCTTAAGATAATTCCTAATGGATGATAATCTTAATGGTTATATTTACCTATTGTTGTCGTTAGGGAAAATATCGATTTAGTTGTTATCTTTTTGTTCATATCTAGTTTGTCATTGTCTTTTTAATTAATATTAATTACTTAGTCTTTGTTAATATGTATTTAGTGTGAGTGATTTAAGTTGAAAAAATATATCTCGAAAATGTGTATATGGATCCAATTTTAACTGTATTTGTTAACATGTGATGTAGACATTTAGTTGCCTTAGTTTCAATGTAGAATGAATAACAGAGGTGTAAACAATTTAATAGTTACTTAAATTAATGACAACTAATTAACATAAATATAGAAATACCTTGTCACTAGGAACCTATTAAATTAAATCAAATCAATTAATAGATATTTAAACACTCTCACCCAATAGATAATAGCTAAAATCTAACCAATATATAGATAGAAGGAACTTGCTCTAATTATGCATACTCGTACCTTCGGTCTATGCGAACGATCTATCTGGCTCTGGCAACGGGATTTTGGTCTAAATATTTGATAACGATTCCAGTACATATCCTCCATATCATCATCATCATCATCATCACTAACTCTATAATTTAAGAAGAGCATTTTTTTGAGTATTTGAATAACAATTTCATCTTAATTTTGTTATGACCTATGTAAGTATATTTTATATTTTTATCAAGGTAATTTCTATGAATTTCTTTAAAGGGTGAAAATACGAGATAGTTGAGTTAAGAAAAAAATATGATTATCCGATGCTTTAATATGTTTAAAAAAAAATGAATTACAATTGGTGAAGTTAGGAAAATTTATAAAAATTTAACGATGGCTGCTTTTTTCTTTTTGGTTTATTCCAGAAGATTTATAAAAATTTAACCATGGCTGCATTTTTTTTATTTTAAATTTTAATCATAGTAGCGAAGCGCAAGCTCCCCGGCAAGTGGGGAGTGGCGAAGCCATTTCCTGGTAGCACTATATTTTAGTAAGCCAATTTTTGACAATTTAAATTTTGGTTTGTGAATCACCAAGTTATATTTGAAGCTTTTATCGAAGTTCATTCTAGGATTTTCTTTACATTCCCCAAAACAGCCGTTATCATATATTTAAAACTTTAGTAAAGTTCTTTCTAAAAGTTAAATAAAATGAAAATGTTTTAGAAGATTTAAAAACTAAAATAATAAAAAAATTGTGAGGTTCCGAAAATGTTTTAAAACTAAGGAATGGATATTTTGCGTAATTCTTTCGTATATACAAAATAATTTAGATAAAAAAAAGAGTTCTAAGAACTCCGATAAAAGCTTTTTCTTGACTATAGGCCTGTTAAATAAGCATATATATCAAAAAACCGAGACCAAGGGTATATTATTAGTGGGTATTTACTGGAAGCCTTTATTTTTTTTTAGACAAACCCCTTTTCTAAAGTCAGATAGGCCGTAGGCCACAGACAAAATATTAAAATTGAAAATCATTTTTAGAAACAACTTAGATAAAACCTTCTAATATACGAAAAAAATACGAACAAAACAGCTATGCCTAAATTTTCTGCACTTTGCGATTTGTTATTTTTTTTCTTTTAAAAGATTCCAAAACATTCGAAATTATATTTATTTTTTCTGAACATAAACATTTGTAAATTGTTTTGTTTTAAATAATTCCGAAACATTCCATAAGACTTTTTATTTTTTCTGAACGCCCTTTTGTTTGTAAAATATCCAAAGTTAAAATATACTCTTGCGACAAACAAATGGTAAAACTTTGGCTATGAATCTATCTATATCCCGTAATTTGCTTTTGATAAATTTTCACATAGTGACGTTTGTTTAAATGGCTCATAAGTGACCCAATACATATCAACTGTTATATTTCAGCTTTAAAATTCTATATGCTGATAATTATTAGACATAAAAATGTTAGGCTATCAAACAATAAATAATGAAAATGTTATGACCATAATCTTCTTTGTTTACAAAAAAAAACTAAAATTAACAAAATATCATTTATTTTTCAATTTTCAATTACAAACTTGAAAGAAAAAAATGCCCCCAAAAGAGAAAATCATAGATATGTATGATATTCGGAAAATCTATTATGATTATTGGTAAAACATAAGAACACTTAACATCTAGAGCAGCGGTCGGGGAACAGGGGTAAATTACTCTGAATAGGGTCATTTAGAAAAATTGGGGGTAATGAATGTGCTATGGATGTGGATGTGCTAAGTGAGGGAAACGAATATGAGGTTTGAGAAGAAAAATGCATCGAGGAGCTTTTCTTCTATTTTTCGGTAAAATCTGGTATTTTGCCATGTTTTGAACATGCTTCTTTCAGAGTAGTTGATAAATTAGTAGAGCTGTTAAAGTGATATAATAATTATTTACATAAGGTGAGTTATGATATAATCTATAATATTTACGTTTCTGTATAGACTTTTGTGATTAAAATTCCACAAAAGTTAAACATATAAATATAAGATTAGTTTAGACTTTAGGATATTTTAGTTTATTCGTAAGGGGCTTAATTGCCCCATAAGCTGTTTAGGGGTAACTATTATATTTTTGATTTATTTATTTATTTTATTTTAATGAATTATTTTATTTTAAAAGTAAGTTTTTCAACGAGTTTAACTCTATTTAAGATTTCATGCAGCTCCTACAGATGTAATGCTCACTCTTTTTAAGTCTTATTGTTTGAATTTTTATGGTTGTGAGTTGCAGTTTGATTTTATGTTATTTTATTTTAAAGTTTTAATTTGAACTCTCAAATTCGTCACCAAATAATTTTTTATTTTTCAAAAATAGAAGTCAAAAGACCTTAAAATGTGATAGATTTGTCTTTCATTTTCAGATGGCATCAGCAAGGAAAAGGACATATCAGGCAGAGTTCTTTATATATGGCTTCATAGAAATAGAGGACAAAGGACAAATGAAACCTCAATGTGTCTTCTGTATGAAAGTACTGACTGCCGAGTCTTTCAAAAAGAATCAACTAAAGAAACACTTGGACAAGGTTCATTCATATCTGTCTTGAAAACCCCGGGAATACTTTGAGAATCTGAAAATAAACAGTCAAAAGACAGAGATTGGAAAATAACAAGAGGGCAACGTTTGACCAAAGTTTAGCAGCATTAGCTAGTTTTGAAGTGGCATGGTTGGTTGCTTGAAACAACAAACCACATACTATTGGTGAAGACTTAATCGAAACGGCGGCTGTAAAAATGGCAGAAATATTATGTGGGCAGAAAGTAGCTAAACAACTAAATACAGCCCCTTTGTCTGCAAGAGTTATTAAAGAAAGAATTTCCATCTTGGCAGAGAATGTGAGAGAACAGGTTATTTCTCAGTAAAAAAGAATAAAGAGTTTTCCATGTAATTTGATGAGACTACAGATGTTATAATCAATTCGTAGCTGATAGTATACATTCGATACAGGGGTTGTGATGAAATTGAAGAAGAAATGTTGCTATGTCCTCCTCTTGAGTTGAGAACTCGTGGTATTGATGTGTTCAATAAGGTTGATGCATAGGAAGATTATATTGCAGTATCAGTTGATGGAGTTCTTGCCATGTTTGCTCACGTCACTGGTTTTATGGCTTTAGCCAAACAACAGAATTCAAATATTCAGGTCATCCATTATATGATACATCGCCAGGCATTAGTTGTGAAGGATTTAGAACCAGGAGTGAAAGCTGTGTTGAATAATGCAATTAAGATTGTCAATGTTGTTAAAGGGCATGCACTGAACACGATGATCGTGCGTGGTTTATGTGAGGATAAAAAGGCTGAATATTCAACCCTTCTTTTCCATACGGAAGTGAGGTGGCTTTCACGTGGAATTGTCCTGAATAGAGTTTGGACTCTTAAAACCGAACTTGAAATATCTCTGACTCATCAAAAACACACACTTGCCGGAAGTTCAGAAAATCAACCTGGCTAGCTCTTCTTGCATACTTAGCTGACAATTTTGGGCATGTAAATGCGCTGAACAAGGAATTGCAAGGAAAGAAAATCAATCTCATTTTAGCAAGGGAAAAAAGTTCAGTATTTGTATCAAAGCTTCAGTATTGCAACCAAAAAGTAAATGCTAATAAGATTGCTGTCTTTCCAAACCTGGTGGAGTTTTTAGAAGAATGTGAAGACTGCAGTCTTAGTGACATGAAGGAATCAGTCACAAGGCACCTGACCAAACTTAGGAATAGGTTCTGTGACTACTTTCCAGAGCTTGATTCACATACTGTCAGCTGGGTGGTAAATCCCTTCAAATGTGAACTGGCTGATTTGCCTGAAGAGCCTGAAGGATTAGCAGAAGAGCTCAGTAAACTGCGTCCCAACAGTGAAACAAGCATGGAATTTGAGACCAAGGATGACTTCTCAAGTTTTTGGATGTCAAAAGCTGCAAAGGCTTATAAAACTGCACATTTGGAAGCAACTAAAATGCTGCTACCTTTTGCAACAACCTACCTTTGCGAACAAGGTTTTTCTACTCTTGTAAATCTAAAAACAAAATACAAAAACTGGTTGGATCCTGAAGACAGCATCAAAGTAGCAGTGACATCAAAAATCCCTGATATTTAAATTGTTGTATCAAAGATGAAACAGTATCATTTTTCCGAAGCCTAAGGGAGCTGATATATTCAAGTTTTCAATAAATTTTTCATTAGTTTTATTTCTGTGCCGTTCTCATGCCAGAAAGGGTAAACATTTTTTCCCACAATAGTGAATTCAATAACATTTTCCTATTTTGTTTTTGTAGGAATTTTAAATACATGATTGGGACATAGTCAATAATTTTGCTTGTGTGCCATGTAATGCTAAAAAATTAGTTTTATTTCTATTTATAAATATATAATTTCCTACAATTTTTTTGGGTGTGCTATTTCCATGCCAAAAAAAAACTACTTTTATTTCCTAATGATGAAATAAAAAATTAAACATTATCCCAATATAAATTTTGTTGTGTCTTTATTATCCATGATTTTTATAAGTAAATTAGTTTGATCCCCAGAGTACTTCAAAGTCTGGGGTAAATTCCTTTTACTACAAATTTTTGGGGGGTAACACCTCAAAAAGTACCCGACCCCTGATCTAGAGCAATTGTTATTAGTTTTGATGTGTCTCTTGCTGCAAGTGCAAACAATGCATCTTCTTCGCTTATCCTTTTTGATCATCTGATGAGGAGGGCTAGGGTGCTAAACTGCAATTCTCATTATTCTACTAGTGTAGGCTGTTATCAAACTTGGTCTTCATAAGTGTTTGGGAGATTTACTCTGAATTGTTCACCGCAATATCCATGAGATCAAAAAATATACTCAAGAAGAATTTCACTTTGCTCTTCTAGCAATTTCATATGTCACTTTCTTTGTCGAATTATGTCAACGCCACTCATGTTCATATTGCAGATTCTGTCAATTTCTGGTTGGTAGATTTATATCTTTTGAAAGTTATATCTAGTTTTCTCTCTTCTTATGATCTCTGGTATGGTTACCTGAAAAAAAATGTTAGAGAGAAGCATGCAGTATTTTTCAAAATTTTGGGAATGTTTCGTGTTTGGACGACCGGTTCCACAAGAGTTGATGCCTCTATTTTTTATAATCTGCTGCAAAAGAGAAGTGTTGAAAAATTGTCCAAAATATATCAAATCCTAGGCTGTGCAATCCTTGAATACGCTGCAAAACGCTTTCTTCCAGTGTAGAGGTCTGCTACAAGAAAGTACCCTGATGATGGATCACATCAGCACCACATTTTGAAGCAACCCCATTTTATAGGTTTGAATTTTACATATTTCCTCATTAAGTTATGTCCTTTGAATTTGATCATGTGTGGATCTATTGATTGTTTTGTGTTGGTTTTAGTGCGTATTGAAAACAATTATTCAAATGGTCGAAAAGTGGTCTGACTAGGTATGCTTTATCATACAAACGATTTCTCTATCAACAACACCTTCTCTATTATCCCCAAAATGAAGTGCTGACAGTATCTGCTCATATCCTTTTCCAGCCATATGATTTTCAACACATACAAATCAGCTTTCTGACTCTAGTACACCCTGATTCAAGGCAAATGATGGTATGCTATTCTAAAAGATAGTCCGAGGAATAAACTCATCTCCTCATAGCTTGTGTAAAATGGAATGCCCTTTTGCTCCATACAAAGCTGAGATTGGGGACTCAGGATATCTTTTAAGGTTCTTTAATCCTGTAACAGCTTTGTATATATTAAATAGTGTTGAAGAGGATTCAAACTCGTCAAATGAGGTAACTAATGGCCGAATTGAACTCAGTTTCGCAATGGGAGGACATGTTTTTTCCACTTAAATGCTGGTTTTGCTACCTAGAAGATGGACCAAAATCATTTATATAAACTTCCATTCTCACTGAACCTTTACTTATAGGTTCAATATATACATATTCACCAACAAATTCTGCTTCATCTTACACAAAATCTTGATCTTCTTGGTCTAAACGGTGGTCTTCTTCTTTATCGCTGGCGTTTGCTAATATAATTACTTAAATTTCAAATATCCAATACGAACTACTCTTGTATTTTTCGAGAAGTTACTATATCTGTGAATTAAAAACAAATAATTATTAAAACTATAATATATAAAAAATAATAAAAAATTTCAAAACGTTTTCAGCTGATAACAGGTGAATGGTTACAAGTAAGGTTACCATTGATGGATTTTGGGTAGTATATGACCCAGTATAATTAACAGTGTCATTATTAAAATGCATTGTTTTATGTATCATTTAAAAGTACAAAAAAATAGAGTTTATTTAATAAAATAATTAAAAAAGCACAATATGAACTAAATAATCATGTCTGTTTCCCCCATAAGATGGAAAAATTACATACATTTCTTACCTTGTTCATAGCCGTGTCATACCTTAGGAAAAATGTAGAAATCTTTCTTCCTATGTTATGTACCATATACAATTATTATAACAGTGATAAATACAATTTGTATGGAATCAAATCATATTAGAAAATGCTTTAATAAATAATTAAATGGATTTTATTATGTGGGATACATATGACCCAAAATCCATTAAGGATTTAAAGTATAGTGCAATGGATAACATCTAAAATACAATCTTTCTCTTACCATCACAGAAAGAAGACCATTCATGATAACCTGGGTTTAATATGCAGAAACCCTAATAAACAGCATATCAAAGAGAAGCCACGTAATAAAGGCAGAACATATGTGTATGTACCAGTTGCTTGTCTGTATGTATGTTTAATCATAGGCTGCTAGCTCTCTTTATAACTTTCATGTAAGGAGCCAAGTATACATAAATCCAATTATACCGAATAGAAATATATACTAATAATTTATATTCGCTTCCAATCATTAACAATAAGAAGATAAATTAGAAATAATTCCCTAATGCGTCCATTTTCCTGCTTCCAATTAATAGTTCGGCAGATCTGTGAAAGTATTGGGCATTTATGGTTTAAGCATCAAATTAGGTTTGATGACTGCCTAGACCAATCTTAACAAATATGGATAATGAGCCACTTTGAATTATTTAATTTTGTACATTTTCTACGATGGCCGCCACCAATCGGCATTTATATCATTTAACCCCAATGTTTGATGCATAAATCTGAACTAAGCTAAATACAATGACTTGAAAGCAACAAATATCATTATAGTTTAATGTTGCCCATTTAACAGATCACACTGCACTATTTTGTAACAAAACACACGATGTATTTGTAAGCTCAGTAATCCAGAACTTCAACCATAAAATCTTGTTTTTAGGATATCTTTCACTACCATCTCATGATATCTCTAAACATTATATATGTGCAATCTTAATCATAATAGGGAGATAAAATAACAATCATTTCTTTTCGTTCAAATAATATTTTAACCCTCTTTGTGCTGTGGGTAAAAATATCTGCTTAATAATGCAATCAGGTTCAACATATACCAGGTATGTATAACTTTGAACTAGACCCATTTCGGCTGCAATTATCTAATTCTAACAAATAAAACGTCAATTTTCAGTGAAATGTTCCAACATATATTTTGTGTTTTCTCAAAATATGCATTAATTATGATGTGAAATATTCAAATGAGGTTATGTGACAAAAAAATCCTATTTGGAAAATTATCTGTTCCATAGAACCTTTGGTTTAAGATAATAACAAATCGCTAAAAAAAATTTCAAAATTATGATGCTGATTAAGTTCAGCAGCAGACGGGTTAATACATTACGGCAAACTATTCTGAAAATTATTTATATGTTTCTATATGTTTGATCATTGTTTGGAAAATAAAAATTAGTTATATATACCAATCTTCTAAACGAATAAAACATATGTCAAAATAATGAAATATTAAAACTCAGTTCTATATTCAAATATAGTTTTATAACTCATATAATTATTCATCAAATATGTGCTTGTGTCTTGTTAACACAGATGATAATATGATAGTCAAAACCTACTCAATAATAGAGTGAGTGACCTTTTCATGATATCATCATGACACATAATATTTTTCATTATCATGAGGCTGATCATAATGTAACCTATGTATATATGTTGTAGTTCAATTTCTCTCTGTAGATTAACCACTGCAGTGCCATAAGGCTGTGCATCTTAAATCTACTTAAGCACAGTCGCATCCATGGCTCTTCCTGCATCCTTTTTACACATGCACTAAATGAATTCTCTGAAAGCTTTCATCGTATTTGGTATTGTGGTGCACAGGGGCTGCCAAGGTCCAGATTCACTTTCTTTTGTCCACTCCCACTCATAAAAACTTAAAACTTCAGGCTGTTTGACAACTGACTGCTCCTAGATGTGGCCAGAGTGTAAGGCGGCCCTTATGGCATGCTGCCAAAGAGCTGCTTGTGTGTGTGGAATGTTCATTATATGTCTGTCTATCTTTGTAAATAGGCCCTTCCTTCAGTCCTTCACATGGACTGACTCACTACTTCTGTCATATAACATGACAATGAACCGTTCCAGGTGAGCACGACGGTGATCATTACTGCTTGTTGGTGTGGATGAGAGATCAGCAAATGTTTTAGGGGCTACAGAATAAACTATTCAAGTATACCATGCTGACAGCTTTGATTTGCCATAAAATGCTGAGAGATCACATACTATAAAGGTATTGAAGAAATGTCAGGGTATATGACTTTATGTGCCCTTTTTTTAAATGCCAACCAGAGTCCTGCCACACCAAGATCGTGAACTAATGCAACAGCTAAGACTAGCACATCAGTATCAGCTGTTCTTATGGTAACCCTTTTCTGCCCATCAGCCACAACATTTGCCACATGAACGAAAATCCTAGTATCCATTTCCTCGTGACTGCAAGGTGAGAGACAGCTTGTATCTTTTGCTGAGTTAGCAATCACAGTCTCTTCACATTTCAGAAATAAATGCTTACCCTTATGGACTTGTATATTTCCTAGATGACTGGATAAATAAGAGAAGAGCTCTGCTTTATTTTGGTTGTTCTTCAGGAATTCTAGCCAATTTCTAGGAAGTACACCACCCTCAGTTACACGTTCTCGCTTTCCTTGTTCCCTCTGAGCCCTGCTTTTTGCTTTAAGACTGTTCTGGAATTATCTGTCCCAGAAAATGTCTAATCTAATCACATATTCAAGCTTGTCTAATACATAAAGTGTGAACACCTGATTTACTTAGTAGAGAAATGTTACAAGGTTTTTACCAGGTTTGAGCATATTCACGACAACAGCTGCATCAATGAATTGTGACTCTACGGGTGGTGTTGCAGGTTCTTGTGAAGCAGTTGACTCCAGAAAAGGTACCGAAGATGCCTTTTTTCTAGTGTGAAATTTTCCCAGGTAGCTAAGGCTGGTGGAGTTGTCTGATTTTAATGAGCAAGGAATTGATATAGCTCTCATCCACGTATCTGACATGCTATAGAAATTCTAGAAAACAAAGAACAGTCATTTTTCAGTGATTGAATATATAGTTATGATTTATACCTTTCTCTCAGTGGGGGGCATTAGAACAGTGAAAGTTGATTACATTTAATGGAATCATAGAGAGACTTATTTTTTTGTTCAAGTCTATCTGACAAATTCATCATACTGCTGTTTGCCAATTCCCTCAATTGTCTACCATCACCCCTTAACAAAGCATATTCTGCTCATGTGCTTGGTCCAGCGGCATGGCAGAAAACTGCTTCCTTTTCTTATGAAAGACGAAGTAACCCTTCTGGAACCTCAGTATAAAGAGCTAAATGGGTCATATGAATGGATGCCATATCTTCTATGTGCACTCGAAGCCATTGGTAATAGATAATGTGATCTAAAGCAAATACCATGGACACATTTCTGTGAGAGATCTTACATTTATATTAACAGCTTTTCCAGAAAAGAGTTACATGCCAGAACTTCGCTTGCGGACTAATTTCAGTCCTTGAAGCCAGCTAGTTCTCAAATCGCATGTTATCCTCTCCACTCGATTGCGTATATTCTTGGTAGACTCTCAACATAGGTATGTACAGACTACATGCAGTTGCCCGATGAGCATAGCGTGTTCTGGTTACATTTGAGGCCTTGAGGAAAGATTCAGATTTCCCAACTGTTGCGATATTGGCTTCAACCAAAGCTGCTCTCCAGCTACTCTCATTTAGCCAATCCCCCAATACACTTCAGTAAAGCCATTTCTGTATGTAAACCACTAAGCATTATGACCAGAATATCTGGAAAATCCTATGGCAGCTTCTCACCTATAAAAAAAGTAGCAGATCCAGAGTGGCAAAAGGTGTTTGTACAGGATTTAAATAGCTAGTTAGTATGCATATAAGCTTTGAGTCCATTGGCAATCATTGCTGGTGATTTTAAAACTTCATGGAACAGTGGCAGAAGTGCTAAGATTCCAGGTTGAAAAATATGCTCTGCTTGTTTTAAGGCATATATATACGTTTGACAAGCGGACATATATATATATATATATATATATATATATATATATATATATATATTAAAATCCCTCTTCGGAGAGAGTAAGAGAAAAGTCAAAGAAATTGAGGTGCGTGAGAACGGTAGGCGTCTGAACAACAGGAAACTCCCGAAGGGCTCTGATCTCACCGCCGATTGGGTAATCGACTCGAGCTGCACGTCGCAAGAAAGCCGCAAAAGGCCATTAAGCAGCTCTAATAAGAAACTGGCCCTAGCGAAATTGAGGAAGAATCCATCTAACTGATGGGTAGAACAACTCGCTAGCCAAAACACCCAGTTAATCACCGAACTCCAAAGATCCGATTACCTACGAGTTCAGGAGGCCCGCGATTAGAGCGCCAAAGAGCGGTGTCAGATCAAAAGAGCACCGAGGAGAAATACTCCTAATGAGACGGTTGTCGGTGCCTCTTATTAATGAGCAGACTTGAGTTGCGGTGGGGCACCCCCCTCCTCTTCACCATCTCCTCAGTGGCATTACGCCGTCACCCTTAGTTGGGGTGGTCCCAAGGCTATAGATAAGCCCCGTAAGGAAAGAAAGTGATGATACTGTTAGAGACGATAGAGGACTACATTTTTGTGATCAGTCCCACGCTTAGTTCCGGACTCGACTTCTAAGATTTAGAAATTCGTCTCGTTTTCTTATCTGTGCCATACCGATGTATCCTTCGTAGACTTAGCAAGTGGTTTGGCTGGATCAAAATTCCTAAGTGCCAAACAGGAATTTCGGGAGCAAGATAAAAGAAAATATCCGCTCACCCTTGAGGGACTCTCAAATCGAAATCTTAGTAATTTTGAAAGAAGAAGAAATAATTCCCTAGTAAGTTCCCTTTAATTACTTTCGCGATCACTCCATATGCCAAAACCCAGCTTGGTAAACCTGCAAAGTTAACGAAGATACGAGAAGGACTCAGGAGTTACAAAGAAGTGTACTCCTTGAGCCAGAGATAACAACTCCTATCTCCGTCTTTTAGACTTATAACCGGATCGATAAAGTCATAAGAAGAGATCGACATCGGTTTCTACCGTCACCGTGACAACAATCTCACTCAGCAGCACCCTTCATCTTTATAACGGGACACTTGAATTTCCCCGTAATTGTGAAGTCTGTCTGTTGTCGCTACCGAGTTGCTGAAAACCCAGTATAGCGACATCTGCCAACCCTTGTTCCGATCAAGGTCATGTAAGTCCGAATGACTATATATATATATTTGTTTGGATTAATTAGGATTTTTAAAACTGTCCCAAGCTAACTAGGTGATAAAAATATTTCATGACGTCTGTCATATTTTAGTTAGATTATTATACCTGCAGGATAGTTGGTCACCTTAGTTTCCAGTGTCCACAGAACCCCCTGACTGAATGAGACCTCGAAACAACGGGTGCATAACCTAACTGCCGCGCTCCTGGCCGTACAATCTGCTGCTCCATCCATCCCAGCGCCAACATCCGTAGGCTCCACATGACAGGTAAACTTTCTGTAACTTAGAGCTCACCAGAAATTAGCTATCTGGCAAATGGTTTGTTTACGTGATGTTCACTTTGTATTGATCAGAGCTCTCGTAAAGAGTAGGCCAATATTCGAATCGTGCAAACCATGTTAAACTAGAGAATTTCGTGTAAGTATGAATATTTGAGGTTAATTGATAAATTAAAAGATATATATTTTGGTTAATTCTTAGTATTTTACTAGATCCTTACGTCTTGACCGGCTCTTTCCTTAAAACTGATTAATAGCTGTAGTACTCTCATAATTCAGTATTTAGACTCCTTTAGACGAATCCGGAGTCCACTCAGCCAATTAAGGAATTATTTTCCTTCCTATGTGGTGATAGTCTGGCTCGCTAAAGTCATTAAGTATATAAATACTTTGACAAAGAAGTATTGTATCGAAGTAAATTTTAAACGGCTAACAGTTGAAGAATAATTTTCCGACTAAAGTGGGGAGACAATTCCTCGACAAAAGGGGTGTCAGGTCTGTAGGTTTTGTTAGAAAGAACCCAATAGCATCTAAATAAGGGAGAGCCAGTACGTAAAAGGAATACCAGGAATAATAAAATAATTGACGAGAGGAAAATTGGTAAAGTTAGGGGTGGAAACAATCTGAATGTACTTGTTAGGCCAAGTGGTAAGTTTCGGTGGTGGAATAGGTCAAGCTCGATTTACAACAAAGTAGATGACTTACATAAATGCGATGGTATCGTTTGACCTTTATCGGAAGCAAGGTCAAAGCCTCCCACTGGAAGCATGCAAGTTGAGCTCGTATATTCAGGAGAAAGAGAGAAACAAAAGAGAAGAATGAAGGGAAAAGATGAAACTGGAAGCCGAAGAGCGTGAGATGAAATTGGAAGCTGAAGAACATAAAATGCAACTGAAAGCTGAGGAAAGAGAGAAGATATGAGCCCACGAAAGAGCTCTTAACAAAGACCAGTTAGAAGTGCAGTCATTGGCATTCAAAACCGGAATTTCACCAGCGGCTAGCATCAAACTCTCGGAGAACAGGAACGAAAAGAAGTATGTTCATATCTGTCCTATTTTTAGAAAATATTCAAAGTCAATAATTGTGACCTAGAAGAAGATTGGGTCAACAGACCCTCAGAAGCTACTGTGGAATATTCCACTCTCAAAGCCGAACTTCTCTCAGCAACAAACCTCAACCCCGAAGAATATAGGATGAAGTTCAGGCAGGTCCGTATAAGACTGGACAAACTTACAAACATTTTGGCTTTAAGCTTCGTCGAAGCCTACAGTTTTGGATGGAGTCCACAGGGGTAGAGAATGAGGCCGCCGCGGTCGACGACTTCATTCTAAAAGATCCATTACTAAGCACACTGCCCCAGGAGATCCGTGGGTTTGTTAAGGACAGAAAAGCTTCTATCTTCAACGAGTGCCTGGACGAGGCTTACCTCCAGTCGGTAAATCATCGGTTATATCCGAGGAAGTACTTGAAAAAGAAGGCTCCCTCCCCAAAGAAAGGAGCAACCTGCTGAGTTGAGCCCTTGGATTACCCTCGAAGACAAAGGGCTAAAAGTGACTTCCTTCGCTATTGCTCAGAAGGAATGCCCCACTCTTAAACTCCCATGGGAAAAGGCGATTAAGGGTAAAACTCTCCATGTGAAAGGAAAGAAGCCAATCAAGTATATTGTACAAGACTCACTTCTATACCCTACTATCAGCGAAGAGAATAAGGATGGCAAAAAAAGCACAGTGTGTGCCACAGGAATACATGCAAAGAATCTTGAATACCGCTCATGATGGAATATTAGCAGGACACTTTGGGCACAATAAAACGACAAAGCAATTACAAAAAGTTCCTGTTATAACCAAACCATTCTTTCAAGTGGCTATCGATTTAGTGGAACCAATTCACCCCCCTTTAAGCGGAGGACACTCCAACATCCTCACTCTAGTAGAATGTGCCACACGTTTTCCAGATGCCGTGGCACTACGTGACACACTATTTCCTGCGCGGAAGCACTAATTTCAATATTTGCCCGAATAGGCCTGCCTGAAGAAATTCTATCTGATAGAGGGCGCTAGTTCACATCAAAATTGATAGAGTACTTTAATAAGCTACTGCTAGTCAGGCCAATCTTTACGAGTCCATTTCATCCACCCACAAAAGGAATCTGTGAGAAATTAAACGGGATTATTAAAAATATATTGAAGAAGTTGTGTCAAAACAACCCGACTCAGTGGCACAGAGTAGCCCTATTCACATGCAGAGAAATCGCTTACCGGACGCTGGGATTCTCGCCTTTTGAGCTATTATACGGGAGGAAATTGCGAGGTCCTATGAGTATTCTTAAAGAATTATTTACAAACGCGCATCTCAACCAAGCAATTAAATTTTCTTACGCATACGTAATGGAAATGCGTGAGCTCCTAGAATACTGCTCAGGATTAGCTCTAGACAACGCCAAGAAAAATTTACCCAAATACCGGGAATACTTCGATATGAAAGTGAAGGCGCAAAAGCTCAAGGCAGGTGATGAATTCTTATTATTACTCCCGACCGAAAATAATAAGTTATAGGCCCAATAGAAGGTACCGTTTGAAGTAATCGAGGCACGAGCATCAGTCGATTACTTGATAGATACCCAAACAGGGCAAAGAATCTATCACATAAACATGTTGAAAAAATATCACCGCCGCGCGTGCATAAATAATATTCCCCCGGTAGACGAAGAAGAACCGATTGATGCCGCTTACCCGTGTACACTAATACAGGTCATAAACACAGTATGTGTGAAAAAAGACGAAGGATATGGACTACCCTCGCTCTCACTCACCATAGAAGACACACGAGTGGATTTAAAGATAAATCGCCAATTAGAGGGTCTTTTTAACTTGCTCAAGGAATTCTCAGATGTCATTTCAGAAACTTCCGGATGTGCCAAGGATTTCATCCATGAAATCAAACTAAAAACTAATTCAGTAGTACGAAGCAAACCGTATCTGTTGCCGATTCACCTAAGGGAAGCCTTCAATAATGAAGTTCAGAATTTATTAAAATTGGGCATTTTAGAGCCATCGGTGTCTGATTATTGTTCCCCCCTCGTAATGGTTAAGAAACCTGACCACTCATTTTGGATGTGTGTGGATTTCCGAAAATTGAATTCATTGACATTTTGCGACGCCAAACCCATCCATCTAATAGACCAAAATCTTAATCTATTTGAAGTCGCTAAATTCATCACTGGATTGGATTTATGCAAGGCGTACTATCAAATACTGCTCGCTAACGAGTCTAAAAAGCTTACGGATTTTACAACCGAGATAGGGCTTATGCAGTTTACCAGGCTACCATTCGGACTACTTACCGCCGGTAGCAATTATAATAGAATGATGAGGGGAATTATCTTTCGCCTAAGTGACCTGTGTTTTACTTCGACAACGTGTACGTAGCTACCCGTTCATAGGAGTCCCACTTGCACGCCTTACGCGCGTTGCAGGAGATATTAAAGGAGCAAGTACTAACCGCCGAGCCTACCAAGTGTTATTTTGCCAACGAATCTATTGACTATCTTGGATTCAAAATAGGGCAAAGACACTTGACTACCAAGCTTGAAAAAGTAGAAGCCATAGTCAAAATGTCCCGGCCGAAAACAAAGAAACAACTCCGTTCGTTCATGGCAGCCGCTTCTTTTTAGCGCCGTTTCGTCTCGCACTTCGCTTCCATCGCGGCCCCACTGAATGAATTATTAAACAAGACAGCGTCAAATTTTCTCACTTGGAACACCTATGAAATAACTCGGTTAGAGGTTCTAAAGAAAAACTCATAGCTGTGCCTATTCTCCGTTTACCGAATCCCAATAAGACCTTCGGAGTTCGCACCAACGCAAGCAAAAACGGTATCGGTGGAGTATTGCTTCAATACGAAGATGCCTAAACTACCTATCCCATAGCGTATGTTAGTAGAAAGCTTTCGAGTAGAGAAAGAGCCTATGCCACCGTAGAGATCAAAGCTTTGGCCATAATATGGTCAATTGGTAAATTCAAATATTATCTAATAGGGCGCGAGTTTAAGTTGGAATGTGATTATAAACATTTGTCATATTTAAGTAAAAATAAGAGTAAGAATGGAAGGCTCCTAAAATGGAGTTTACTCTTGATGGAGAATCAGTACTCCATTCACTACATAAAAGGGTCGGACAATTGTATGGCCGACTCGTTAAGTCGGAATCCTGTCGACGACTAATGTTTATTCCGTCTGAGGTATTACATATAGTAATTGTGATGAATCTAAGATAGGTAAGGTTAGGTATATAAGTGTAATATAAATTGTTAATTGGTAGAGTTGTAATTAATAAGAGGCAAATAACCTCTTAATTGTAAATAAGAATCGCATAAGCTGGGACAGTCATGTATGTATTAATTTATGGTCAGGCGCAGACGTTCTCGAGACATTCTTTGGTGATATCGAAGTTTATTATATGAAATATTGTTCAGTAATTTCCCTTTTTGAAGTGTTGTAAGTATCGGAGTTAAATATTTCCCCCTCGTTAATTTCTTTAGGAGGGAGGTAAATGTAAAGGAATTAAAACATAACGCCAACCAGAGGGCCAAGCGGACATATATATTAAAATCCCTCTTCGGAGAGAGCGAGAGAATATAACAAGAAATTGAGGTGTGTGAGAACGGTAGTCGTCTGAGTAACAAGCAAACTCCCGAAGGGCTCTGATCTCACCGCCGAGTGGGTAGTCGACTCGAGGTGCACGTCGCAAGGAATCCGCAAAAGGCCATTAAGAAGCTTTAATAAGAAACTGGCCCTAGCGAAATTGAGAAGGAATTCATCTAACTGACGGGTAGAACAACTCGCTAGCCAAAACACCCAGTTAAATCACCAAACTCCAAAAGATTCAATTACCTACGAGTTCAGGAGGCCCACGGTTTGAGCGCCAAAGAGCGGTGTCAGATCAAAAGAGCACTGAGGAGAAATACTCCTAATATGAAGGTTCTTGGTGCCTCTCATTAAGAAGCAGACCTGGGCTCCAAGGTCTCACGCCCTCCGCCCTCCCGATTCTCTCAGTGCCATTACGTGAGGCCTACTTTGTTTTGATCAGAGCTCTCGTAAGGAGTAGGCCAATATTCGAATCGTGCGTACCATGTTAAACCTAGAGAATTTCGTGTAGGTATGAATATTTGAGTTAATTGATAAATTAAAAGATATATATTTTGGTTAATTCTTAGTATTTTACTGGATTCTTACGTCTTGATCAGCTCTTTCCTTAAAACTGATTAAACGCTGTAGTACTCTCATAATTCAGTATTTAGACTCCTTTAAACGAATCCGGAGTCCACTTACCCAATTAAGGAATTATTTTCCTTCCTAAGTGGTGTCAGTTTTGCTCGCTATATTCATTAAATATATAAATACTTTGACAAAGAAGTATTGTATCGGAGTAAATGTTAAACGGCCAACAGTTGAAGAATAATTCTCCGACAAAGGTGGGGAGACAATTCTTCAACAGGCTGCCCACATTACTGGTCCAGACTCATCGACATTTTTCTTTACCACTGAATCCATCAATTCTTGCAGCCATCTGTAATACACAATCAAGATAAAGAGCTGTTTTAGGTGCCATTTTTTAACTAAATCAAATTCAGATACATATTTAAAGGAGTAGTAAAGATGAAGTAAAGCTGCAGGAGAATTTTACTTAATGGCATTTAAATCTACATATACCAGTGGTTAACATCAGATATTTATTTCTGTTCGTACGAAAATTAAGGATTTTCTTGCCTTTACTAATGAAAAATAATAAAGGAATTCCTAGAAATTTTAGTAGAAAGGTCGAATATTATGAGAAACGTAAAGATTTTAAATGATTAAACAATCACGCTATTGGTTGACTTTCATATTTAGTAATATATCCAGTGTAAAATTTAAATAAATATTTAAATGATCATATTGAAAGAAATTACTAAATGGCAACACCGATTAACATATTATCTTCTAGATGTTTCTTTCCTAAATGTAATGTAATTGATAGTAATTATTTAGGTTTGAAAGGAAGTATGATATTTAAAATATATTTCTTAATATATTTTAATGCCTCACACAGAATAAACTCTAAAATCCCTTAATAAAAATATTAATCATTTTGAAGCATTTTTTCCATATATAAAAGGAAATATTAAGAAATCCTTAGCCTTTCAAAATGGAGTAAAAGTGCATGATATAATTTGATAAACAATATATCACAATGGCATCTAGATTCAGAAAGCTAATTTTCTTTTATAAACAACTAACTGCCACACATGCTTCTGAATTAAAGTAAACAAATGAAATAGCTTCATTACCAGCCAATGCCTCTGCATTGGACTTTTTCTATCTTGTACATTAATCCTCTGTCGCAAAAGTTATAGAGGTTAGAGAATAACTGAGCAGAAACTTCTTGATTTTCACTTTACATTTACAAATACTTTACTGAATGTCACTATAGGAAGTAACGCTTAGAGTAAGGAATCAATCTCCATGTATGGTGGACATCGAAATATTCTATATCATAATTTAATAAAATTTAAGTTATTAAATTGTCTGTTTTTCTTTATTGATTACATTTTAAATGAGGCGACGACCAATATTTTAAATAGTCACAATTTTATTGTGCTACCTAATGTCAACTTTGGTGACAAGAGACGCATTTTGAACTCTACAATGATTTATTAATTCCTATGGGAAGATCTTTGCTATTCTTATGAATTATTGTAATTTTAATTAAATAAGCTACCTTTATTGCCATTTATTTTCGCCTTCTAAACTTGAAAAAGTTATTTCGGTGTTATAACATTAAATTCTCCTCTTTTGGTCCTATTGTTGTCTACTTAGTTCTTGACAAACGTCTATTTCTTTTTGTATTAGAGCACACTTTAAATAATATTTGTACCACTCTTGTTATTACAAATAAAGTAAAGTAAATATTGGATGTGACTAACTTAATCGAAGAGAAAAATGGATCAAAGAGGATTAAAACATAGCTTTTAATATGTTTAAATATGAACCAAAATTTCAGTTTGAATAGAATTTTGTTTTATGATTTCGTGAAAACGAACCAGGAATTTTCGTAGGAATCGTTTTATCTCTATTGCGAAACCTGTCAATTTGTTTCTTTGATGAGTGGAATGTATTTTATTCTGATCCCTAAAATGTATCTTTAGAAAATAATAAAGTGGGCAAGGGGAAAATTGAATGGAAGGCAGTGTAAAAGTTAAACTGCCGAAAATTTCTTGCAACTGACCATAAATCTTAAAGAAGTGTGTTTGCATAATCTACAGCTTTCTCTCATATTTATCACAAATACAACAATATTTTTCCCCTAGATTTAATCTTCGAGAATATAAAACGGAACAAAAAGGTGGCTACATGAATTTTAGCTAATGCAGACGCTATTTCCCTTCGGAGTTCAATTCTGTTGTTCCTTTTTCAGAGGCGTATTGCTTAACTCTTTCCAGATAAACAGGATTAAGTTTATTACTTAAAAAATAAAATTAACGAGGGCATCTCCCGCTGAGATTTTCTAATGGAATCTGGTTATGATAGAAGAAGTGAAAATATGTGGCATTCCAAAGACCACAGATCCTCCTGTGAGGATTGGGGCCAGGAGGGCACTCCCTCTTCCGCATAATAATTGAAGTGTGGTAATTTATCCTTTACCTGACCCCATATAAACAGTATATAGGCTGAAACCTAACTTTCAGTTTAATTGGCATAATGTTTCTCTAGGCTAAAAGGGATTAATTATAAGCTCACTGAGGTATAATAAACAAGTTAAAAATGAGTACAAAATATTTAAGAAAACTTATTTCTTTGTTAGGGTTGACACAAACCACCATTTTTACAAATGGCGGTTTGTCTCAATTATCGTTTAAAGGTAGTGAAGGGATCTTTGAAGTATTCAGGCGTAAGTAAGCTTCTATCCTGTAACCCTTTCAAGGGCGTTCCACAATTAGTCTATTACATGCAGCATCTAAGAGAGCGCCATTCATTCGCCTCACCATCACCCTAGAGTGAGGATAACCAGAGTCTAGTGCTCATTTAGCGGCTCCTGTACTCTTCCAGTCCCATCGTTTGTAAAAAAGGCTTCGGATTGGTGGTAACTTTCACCACTAAACACAGAACCTTTCACTCCTTTAATCCCGAGTATTAAGGATCTCACAATCTTCGTTCATCATGGCGTGTCAGAAAAGAGGTTTTGAAACCTTTAGAAAAAATACAAAAACTTAGCTTGATGATACCTGGCTATTGGGATTAATGGAATTAACGGTGTACCCCAAAAGAATCAGATTTCTGCTTCAAATGACCAGTCCAACTCTCTAGGAACTCGGTAGGGTTCGTAAGACTGTACTTTCTCCATTGGAAGTGTAGACTGCTTTGGCTGGCTCCCAGTTGAACTAAAAGTCTCGTATCCCACAAATGGGTCTGCTGAATAACAGATGTTCAGATAATGGCCGTTGTTCTAAGGACCAGTCTTCTTTCTCATCACCTTTACTCACCTCTACGTGGGGTCGGCGTTTCTGACAAGCATTCCCCACTCGCTCCAGTTTTGCTTGTCTTCTCTTTCAAGGCCCTTTCCTTCCAGGTGTTTACTAATATTTTCTATCAAACTTCTTTTTAGCCTTACACTGTTACAAGTTCCCCCCACCTCCCTCTGCATGCCCCTTTTTCCTACATACTGAATCTTTCATCCCATCACGTGCCCATACACTGTTGTCTCTTTTCCTGTATTTTCTTGGAGATTTCGGTCACTTTTTATTGTTCGTCTCATTCATTCATTCCTGATCTTATCCATCCTCGTCACTAGACAAGTCTACCTCAGAATTTCCATTTCGGTGACTTCCACCTTTTTCTCTCGGTTCTTATTTATTGCCCACTATTCCGCTCCATATAACAGTGCTGGTCTAACCACCACGGTCGATCAAAGGGACATTTTGCCCACTAAATTTCTCCCTTTGGTGAGAAAGATTTGGAAGAAGCCGGACTACATCTTTCAGCAAGACTGCGCCCCCTTCCACATGACCAAGACCATGCAAGAGTGGTTGGGATCGTACATGAACTTCTATTCGGAGGATTTCACCCGTCCTAGTTGCCCGACCTCAAACAAATATTGATGGCAAGCTACGATGGTAAAACGCCTAATATACTACAACTACTAATAATAATAATAATCTTAAGGGCAAGGCATGTAAGGTCGTCCACAGCAACGTCGACAACCTAAAGTCCTGTCAACCACGTGTGGGCCAGCATGGGGAAGGAATTTGTTGCAACACGGGCCTTCCGGTCTCGTTGTAGAGCGTGCTCGTTGCTAAGTGCGGCTACATTGATTATTATTATGATAAAAACATATTTATATGTTAAATAAATAAAAACTTGTCTAATTAATCAAAGGAATCTTTGCATACTTTGTTAAGGGTGTCGTAACAAGTGTAACAAGACCTTTTCAATACCCGGTAACATTAATCCATGCATCTATTGTTCTCTAGTTTTGAACGTATCTCTACTTCAAATATACATTTCTTCACTCATAACTTAATTTTATTCCGCTGTTCTATGAAATAAAACTGACGGAAATTTCAAAGAAATGTTTTGTGAAATTTTCCTGGAAATTAAAACAAAAATATTAAAATATAAAATTTAGATTTAGGAATTTTGCTCTCTAGTTTTGGACGGTGCTCTAGTTTTAAACCATACAATGCGCTAAATTATTCTCAATTTATATCTCGTTTTCCGTTTTATCTTAACTTTCCTTTCTCTGACCAACTGGAGCAGGTCCAAAGATCTTCGCAGTCTCGTCCGAAACGGAGTGTCAAGTGTATCACCCATGCCGCAGTTTCATGCTCGTCCTGCCCCAATATCTCAATGAGGACCTGCGCATATATATGTTCCAAAACTTTTGAATTTATAGAGAGTAACCACTTTCTTTACAAATATCCTTCTACAAATGTTATTTGGGAGTTGCCTTCGTTTTTTTGCATTAGGTTGGAAAATTCTCGACACAGATTCCCCCAAAGTGCGACGATCTCAAACCATAAGGAACGTATGAGGATAGTTCAAATTGATCGACACACCTTCTGCAGTAGTTGTATCAAACCTTTCTTGAACAAGGTTGTGAATTAATAGTGTATGTCATAAAAGAATCTTATTTGAATCTTCCTAAATGGCTTTAATATCAACTTGACCCATAATGCAGGGTGTGGTGGGCAATTTATCGGCTATGAAAACTGAATTTTGCGCATGTCTGTTGACGGTTCATTCTTCTTCCATTCTTAGTAGACCTACTTGTGAAGCGTTTGTGAAAAAGGCAACATCATTGATAAATTAAACCCTCCAAAAAAGTAGAAAAAGGCAAAATGCTTGGTAATGATGCCTGGATGTCTAATGATAAGAACTCCGAGTGATCTTATGAAGGTGCAGAGGATCATGAAAGAAGGATGAGTCAGGATTCGAGCACAAGAGTAGAGCGGATCGGAAAACTCACTCTAAGCATCCTGATACAAAGAGATCCCCCGAATTAGTAGTGCATAATCAGGCCATCATTGACCACGATCCCAGCAATGCAAGGAGGTCCATACCTAGGTAAATGGGAGTGTAGATTCTCTTATCAGCCAGTTAGTGTATTGGGACATCCGCTACTAGTTATACAAGATAAGCAAGGGCCATTTTCTGTCACAAAAGACGCGGGAGGAAAGTGCTGCGTAGCTTTTAAACAAAATGAAGCATCCCCTTAATCCTGGTATGCTTTGTCTCTTCTCTGATGAGAAAAATTTCTGTCAGGACCAAGTGGTGAACTTACAAAGCAACTGCTGGCTTACCCTGTCCCCCAAGATGTACTAAGAGTCATGAAGGCCAAGTTCCCCGCCCATATTATAAGGTTTAAAGTAGGCAGTAGCGAGGGAAAGTTTATGTTCATTTTTTTATTCCCGAAGTGCATCAGACTCAATACGGATAGCTACAACAAGTCCCTGTCGGAGATAGTGTTGCCCTGAATCAAAGAGGTGGCTGCTGGAAGGCCGTACGCGGAGCAGCATTACACTGTATCATACCACACAATTAGATTGACCTAAACTTGGCTATTTGAAACTCTCTTTGACCATATCACACCGAACATCTGTACTAATATATGTGGGGTGTGGTTAAACAAAGAAGAACAAGTCCAAGTGTAGCAACAAGGTGAAGCTTAAATCCAAGAACACCAAAGTTTTCACATAGTTAAACTGATGGAATGTAGATAAGGCCTACAACAGGTTGCGAAGCCGAGCTGAGGCCGTAGTTGAGGTGGGTGTCAATTTATTTGGAGACATTGAATTACAAACTGGATAAATGAAATCTCTGGGTTGTCTTTTCTTATAGTGAAGTTAGGCGACAAATTACCACCGCAAACAGTAGCCGAAAAGTCAATATTAAATGGCGCTATCGTCGAATCATACTCCTGTTATGTCATCACAATTCATTATTTTCTTATCATTCATTATCTTCTTTCAGCCACCACAACGGTAAAGTCTCCGCATAAAGATACCTTTGATCATGGTCATCAAGCTTGTGAGTTTGTCCATTACCTTTCGCAATAAAGCGACTTTCATAACCCCATTCCCCGTCTAATGTGGCGTATTCTGTTTCTTTACATATAAAAGTGTGCAGTAGGGAATTCTTCTATCAATTTTCCTTAATATTTGTCCTGCACATTTCCACTTGAGTATTACTATTTTTTATTCTTTTTTCTTTCCTTGACACTGTGTTGCTAGATATTCAAGTCCGATTCTTGGTCTGTATCTTAAGAGCTTTCAATGCTTTCATCTTTTTCTGGAATCCTTATTCTCACATCCTTTTCCCGACCATTTATACCGTCTTTCTCTTATCTCTGTGGATATCTATCATTTAACGCAGGATATAAACTACACGTAGCTAAATCCTACGCAAAGTCAACGATAATTTGGAGTCAAATCCAAAGATAAAACCAAAGAAAATTGTTGGCACTTGTAAGTGCAAAAAAAGGTTGGTACGTGGTAGCGCAGAAAATTGTTGGTACCTGATTCCACATAAATAGGACACCTAGTAAAATGTTGGTACGCAATACCGCAGAAAATTTCGGTATCTGGAAGCGTATAAATTTGTTGGTTCCCAGCAGCTCATAAATTTGTCGAAACCTCTTAGGCTAGAAAATTGTTGGTTTAGCGTAGGACTTTTTCAGTACCTAGAAGCGAAGAATTTTTTGGTACCTGGTAGCTTATAAATATTTTTTTACCTGGTATCACTGAAAATTTATACCTAGTAGCGCATACAATGTTGGGACCTGGTAGCACAGAAATATTTTGAAACTTGAAGCGGAGAAAGATGTTGATACCTATAACGGAAAAAAATAGTCAGCCCCTTGTTGGGCCTACATTTGTTGTCACTTTGTATCGAATAAATATTCGGTACACGGGAGCGCAGAGATAAAATGACGCGCCATACTCGTGGCTTCTGCATCCAAAAGAAAAGGAATTTTTTGTTCTCTGAAAATATTTCGTAGTTAGGAAATTTTCCCATTCATTACAGGCACTAAGCTCATTTTGTTGTAAATATTTCCATTACACTTACTGAAATGCCCAATGTTGTTGTATGCCTAGTTACTACTAACTATTTATTATAAGTCCTTACAACTAGATACTAAAGCAAGGTCTACTAACCAAAAAGTCGCGTGCTCTCAGTTATTCCGATTTATAACTTTCCAACCTTTAAAACTTTCATGAATTTGAAGACTAACATTGGCAAGACTATGGCAATTCTATAATTCGAAAGATAATTTAAAACAACATAAGGGTTTAAAATTTACTTAAAATCGGCCGAATAGTTATGGGGTTATTGCCAAAACAAAATAATTCCTTGGTTCACTTTGGGATAACCTTGTAAATTATATAATTCGAAAGAGAAGGTAAAACCATATTATTTTTAAATTACGTAAGAATGGGCTGAATAGTTATGATGTTTTTGCCAAAACAAAATAATTCCCTGGTAACCTTAGGAGGACTGTGGCAATTATATATTTCGAAAGAGAATGTAAAACAACATAAGGGTTTCCAATTTCCTTAGAATCGGCGAATAGTTATGATGTTATTGCCAAAACAAAATAATTTTCGGGCTAACATTGGGAGGACCTTAGCAATTATATCATTCGAAAGAGAATGTAAAACTACATAAGGGTTTCAGATTTTCTTAGAATCAACGAATAGTTATGACGTTATTGCCAAAACAAAATAATTCTTTGGCTAAACTTAGGAGGACTTTAGCAATTATATACGAAAGAAGAGGTAAAACAACATAAGGATTTCACATTTCATTAGAATCGGCCAAATACTTAGGGATGTTATTACCCCCCTCTAAAAAAAAGCTAAACGGGGACCGACCGAGATGTTGAGTCGTCCACAACTAAAAATAATATTAACATTATGTTCTTTATTGGAAAAAAAATATATGGAAAACTCTATCTACAGGCATTTATATGGTTTCATTAAGGTATTCAAAGTGACTGAAATGCCTCGCTCGTTTTTGTCTTTCATTTCTATCAAGAAGTTTAAAATATTGAAAAGGTATAAGAAACAAGGCCATTCTCATTCAATGGACAACAAACACTTAAATTTGTTCAAAGTATACTCAAATCCAATTGTATTTTAGAGCTTAAATAATGGGGCAATCAAGCTTTGCAATCGATATTATAATACATTGCTTCCTATAATCAATAATTAATTATGTCTACCTGTAGCACGATAATATCAAATTAATGAGCTTTGCTATACTTATAATCATCATCATCATCACTAACTCTATAATTAAAGAAGGTTTTTTTTCAGTATTTGAATGATAATTTCATCTTAGTTTGCTTATGATTTATGTTTTTTTTTATCAAAGTTATTTCTAATCATTCTTTTATAATATCCCAAAACAAAATGGTGATGTTCAGAAATAAATATAAATATGGAATTTTGTGAATTTTTTTACACCCAAATAATTACAGATGGGGAAGTTCTGAAAATTTATAAAAAATTAACCATGGCTGCTTTCTTTAGATTTTAAATTTTAATCTTAAGTAGCGAAGTGCAAACTCCCCCGTAGGGGCGGAGTGTCGAAGCCATTGCCTGGTGTATTCATAAAGCTTTAAGATACTAATATGTATAAAATAAGCATAATTATTCATAGAGCATATTCAAACACATGATTCGATAGGAGTAGAAACATAATACCACAGATCCAATTAGGCCGCAACAATTCAACATTAAATAATAAAGACAAGAGGAAGCCTACCTCTCATTTAATAGGACAAAAGTCCCTAATCTGAAACGAAAGTGACTTAAATTGGAAACAGGTTTTTGAGATGATGAGAAATATCGTACTCTCCTCGGGCTCAGGTATGATTCTTGCATACTAGGCAGGAAAGTATTTAACCCATTATACCTAGTCCCTCAATTTCCTCGTGTTGTATTTGGCAGGATTTTATGCGAGTTAGTATGTATATTTAACCTTGGTTGATTTTCTGGAATATATATTGCTTCAAAGGCAAGTTCTTTGTATTTTTGGAATATATTACCACTTGCTTCATTGTAGAAATGTTATGTTATTCTTCTTGAGAGTGTAGTTTCGGTCATTCCGATATACGAGGTAGTAAGGGTTCATAGTCTCCTAAGGTACATGTGTACTCATATATCGGATGGGCCTTTGTTTCGTTAAGGTAGAGGTTTTAGCTTATTTTTCATGAAAAGGATTGATGTTCGTCTATTATGGTAGTAAATAGTTAGTGCGATCTTTTTTTCGGCATCCGTGGGTTTTATTCCTCGGTATATAATGTCCTTGATTGCTCTCTCGTCTACACGGTGATCTGTGCTCATAGTGTGCATGTAAAAGAGTTCTATGTTTTCCTTGTCTGTGTTTCTGTTCTTCTGGGGTTCTGACAGCTACTATCGGTCCATTTTATTTCTTCTTGCTGCCTGGATTTCTTTATTGAAGAACCTATTGTTACCGAGGACCTGTGTGGCTCTCTCAAGTTCATTGTGCTTATCCTTCTATGATGTGCAGTGAGTGAAGGCATGGTTAATAAATGAGATGATCACACTTGTTGAGTATCGTTTAGAGCATTCACTGTCTGCACTTATGCAGACAGTGACTTTAACAAATGCTTTGGTCATTATTGTTTCATTAATATTGGTAGTGAGGATGTCTAAAAATGGTAATTAGTTGTTTTGGCTTTTTACAATGTTAGCCTATGTGAATGGTCAAACCTAGAATACACCCCTCCCCTTTTTACTTAAAAAAGAATAACGCTGTTGCTTTCTTTTGGTCGTCCGTGTGTGAGCTGGGACAGAGAGATAAGGAATATTCCTTAAGTTTTACAATTCTGCCAGAACGATTACAACTTGGAAGCAAGCCTGCCGATACACTTGGTGGGCATATGTGTCTTCATTAAAAGTAATTCACACCCTAAAATGGGGAATATTTCGCTTTACACACTGCGTGAGTTGCGTTCCACTCTTGCTTCGTACGCTGGTCCGGCTAATTTCCATTAAGTTTTGCTTCAAAACTAGGCTGAGAGATGCATGGCCATATGTTAGTCTTGTTCAACAGTAACTGGCTGAAGTAGATTTTCCCTTATTTCTACTAGACGGCTACTTTGCATAATTTACGCAATACGCTGAGATCTCTATGAGTGGTTGGTTTCAGGCGAATTTCTATATCTTTCAAGATGTGCAGGTTAATAGAGAAATTGGTATATGCTAGCTAAGTTATAGCTTGTTAAACTTTACTTCAGATGCACTACTCCGACTAGAAATTGCTCTCTCTGAGAATGTCTGTGATAAAGTGTAGCAATAGAGTATCATGGAGACCCTCCATTCTATAGAGGTGAGGAGAAGCCTCCCAACTTCTTTGTTAGAGCTCCTGAGAAAGCATGCAACCCGTGAATCGGTGTGTAGCGCTCTATCCAGGCGAGTAGATCAAAAAGAGAGCATTCCTCATGGAAATGACCTCAGTGTCTTACTCTTTGCTTTCAGCAACAACTCCACCATTTCACTGCTGCCGAAAGTTATTCTAGATGCGCTCGACGTTGACGACCCTCTGGCCTCTTTTGGTGTGCTCAGGATGGCAAATCTGTACAGTAGAAGCCTGCAGGCTCTGAAAAAAATCTCAAAGTGTGCATAAAGGCCTGACTTGCGTTTTTGGATAGGTGCGTCACCTCCAGGATCTGTCGATTAACACTCATTATGAGAATAATATGTAAGCAAAAAAGTAAAAGACTCTTCGGTATTGTAATGGACTATGTGTATGGTGACTTATGTGGATCGACAGCTTACGTGCCTGCGTTGGAATTAGCGTCCCGTAATCCAACATCGAATCAACTAGGCCATGAGAGAGTAAGTGTTCAATTTCATTTTATTATCTGCAAAAAGAATTTAGCATCATTATGATAAGGAAAGAATAATGGCAAATGTTTCCCTCTCTGCTCTTTATTATGTTGGATTGTTAATAAAACATGCCTATATATAGAAGAGGAACAAGGAAATTACTCAAAAAATAACTACTGGCAACTATTTAAAATTTAATCGAAATATTTTTGTTTATTCTATATTTATCTTCACTGTCTATCCTCTTTTATGTCATGTAGGTAAAGAAAAGGAGTCAAGGAAATCATTGGAGAGCGCGGCTCCAATTCTGCATTTATACCACTTAGGAGTATGGTCCATTTGATGATGACCTTGAGACGACAGCATCATCCAAGATGATCATGAGTGACCAAGCTGCCCTCTTTTTCGGATAACAACTGCTTAGTCTATTTAGGGATGGGCTAGAAAATATGGTCTAACCAAATTTCTTCTCTCTCCTCCGCCTCCTGTTGGCCACACTCTCGCAACTTACTTATTCAAATTTGGGCGAACAGAAGCAAATACTAAGAAAGATAAACTCATACATAAAAATGGGAGGCGATTTAAGATCACATACTGGAACATGGTAACTATGCTTGACATGCGGCTAGTGGTCACCCGGAGAGACGATCCGCACTTATCCCCCCTTGAACATTTAAGTTTAGATAGATATTGTTGCTCTTAGTGAAGTACGTTTTGCATGAAAATACCAGCCTTTATAAAGATGACACTACTGCACTTCCCACTGGACATGTATACTCAAAACAAAACTATGCTTACCTATTGTAGGCTTCATAATGCACACATTTGTTGCGTCCAGAATAACAAACTTTCCAACAAATTACTCTAATCGCATCATCACCAAGCGTTTCCTCATTCAAAAGTATAAGAATGTAAAACTATTCAGTTTATATACACCAACACTTCAAACATAACTCATAGAGAAAGAAAAGTTTTACAACGATTTACGAAGCATCCTACACAATTAGGCAGGATTCAAAAGACCATAAAGACGTATTTGGCAAACGTGGAATTGGGAACTGCAGGTACATCTGGTATCTCTGCTGGAAATATGTGCGTATCAGCAAATCACCACCATAACAACTTTCAGTTAAAAAACATCATGAATTTCATCTGTATGCAAGCAACCACGATCGAAACCTTGGAATCTCAAATAAAACATTCTGTTTGCCAGTGCAATCCTAACGATGTCCTTTCAGAATTGAGTGCACACTCGTGATGTGAAGAGCTAATAATCATATCCACTACCGCCTTTCCCCTTATTCCAAGTACAAAGATATGTATCACTTTGAAATAAAACTACATACTACCATTTTACAATAATTTGATACAAAGCTCAACTTAGAAGTTAAAATAATTTGATCTATATTCACTCTGACTCTCTTCCAAGAATAATCATGGAACATCTAAAATATTCTATCCCCTCAAAATCTACAAAAGTACTCGTTTATTCATTACCCAAATACAGGCTAGTTCGATTAAAATGAAAAAGATATATAAAACTTTCTCCCTCACTTATATTACTGAGCCAATCTCATATGGCCCAACCATCGTGCGCTCAATAGAAGTCAACTTTCCTACTTTATTACAGCTTACCTTAGTGCCAACTCGTTGAAACCCGACACAACTAGTTGCCCAATTAGGCGGAGAGGGCGCAGTTTGGCAAAAGACTATGATCGCAGGGGTTTTAGAAAAAAGTAAAGGTTGTTGGCGGTTCTACTAGGCAGGTTTAAATTACTGTGCGTAGGAAGGATGGAGTCATCACTCCTGATTTGTGAGTCAAAACAATTCCAGCCTTTTTTTTACCCAAAACCTAGGGTACAAAATGATGCTATAAACAAAGTTAGTAAACAGCTACTCAAGACTAAATTCGATGAGCCTACTCCATTCTACTTTAGAAGAAACGGTCTTGCCATAGAACAAATTAAAACGGCAAATCAACCCCGGTTGATGATAACCCAGCAGAAATTTGAAAAAACAGAGGTGAGGTACTTTACAACAAACCGCGACATTTTCGTCAGTAGCTAGGGACATGGCAAACTCTCCCAGTTTTTTTATGATCCAGTCATCATTTTTATAGCTTGGAAATCCGTGGCAGAAAACTACTCAGCAAACTGATGCCAACAACTGCAGAGAACAGCGTTTTCGAAGGCCAGTATAGCTTCAGACCAAACAGACACACCATCTAAATGGTGTTTGTTTCCTGAACAATTACAAATGAAATGCATCAAAACAAAGCACTTTATGTTAACTTTGTTGATCCTAACAAGGCTTTCGGCACAGTGAGCAGGGGCTCAATTTGGATGATCCTAGAAAGTCTAAGATATTCCATACAATTCTTCATGATTATCTAGCTGCATGAATGTCAATTGACTAGATTCGTATCCGCAAAGACTTTTTAGAATCATTCCTAGTATCCAATGGCGGGAAAAATTGTTGTGTCTTCGTTCCATTTGTTTTCCATTTTCTGTATCATGATGTGTAACAAACCATAGAAGAGGTTGAAACTGATGACAACTTTTAATCCGTTTCAGAACTAATGTCAGCTTTTCCACTTGCGGCTGTTTCTGGCTAACACTAGGACTCTAGCGCAGGTCATCCGTGAAATTTTCTTTGCAGACGCACTGCTGCCATTGTTATCAACACGTAATAGCACCTGCAGCAAATACAACCTTCTTTGCTAAGTTTGCGGGGTATTTTGAATTTAAACTCAGCCTTGACAAAGGGTGTTTCCCCCTCCTATCTCTGCAGAACACCCCTCTCTACATCTTGCTAACAACCCAGAGGATTCATTTTAGCTGATGCAAAATTAAACAAAGATCTCGAGAACAGAATGACCAAGACAAGCAGTGTTTAAAGCGGAATTTACAAAATTGTCAACCAAAATAAGCAACTCACAACAAAATAATATCAGAGTGTAAAAAAATATCTTCTAACAACTGTCAAATACCTCTCTTAGACGTGGGCCACCTACCGCAGATACCTGAAGCACCTTGAGCAATTTCCTTTCATTATTTATCGCTCCATGCACACCAGTCTTTACATACGAGTACATAGTGAACAAATTCTTAACTAACTCAAGATTTCTCAAACAAGCATAATTCAGCGAAATAAGGCTTTCACAATAACGGCACAGTTACGATGGGTGGTCAAATCGCGGGAATGCGAAGAAACATTTAATGAAGGTTGTCCTTTACACTGAAATTTAAATCAAATCTCGTGTAGAAAAGCACTAAAAAGTGCTACAAATTCTAGTCTCAAAAGATCAGTGAGAGTCTGTATCATCGACCACAGATAGAAATACTTAAAAGCCTTGATCACACTGCAATGCGTCAAAGTATTGACAAACTTGTGTCATCATTGATGGCTCCCGCAGTACCAAACATAATAAAAAGCAAAACAGGCAGAAACAATGGGAAACCCTTCATCCAGCCAATAGAAAAAGCTTTCCCTGCAGCTCTAATAGCGCAGATGCCGCTTTCGCACATCAGTCGGTTGCATCAAACGACAGGGCCAGCCGCCTTCGCGAAGCCAAGCCTTGAAATCGCTTGTTTTTTTACTTTTGTTTTCACGTTCGTTTGGCTTCAACTTAATCCAATAATCTCTATTCTTTTATTTAATATTGAACTTTAATCTTTTCCTTTTAAATTAATTTATATTTTTGAGCAGCATTTCATGTATATGACGTGTGACGAGTCACTCCTTGAAAGAAAATATAAATTTAGGATCTTCTCCTTTAATAAAACCTACATAAGTAAAAGGTAAATAATAAATAGATGGATTCATTAAACTTTTAGAGGCCAATAAATTATTTTTAAACTTTTAAAAATTTGAATATGTACTCTTTAGTTTCATTCAAGTGTTTGCTTTTCCTCGCTTCTCTGCTCTGCTCGAGGAACATTTTGCTGCTTAGGATCATAATTTGATTGGTGAGGGCGCTCTGTTTCTCCTATTGAACCGGGAGAAGCCAAATTCAATAGAAGATCATTCGGTTAAATTCCCTATTCAACTAGGCAGTATAAATAACTCCATTTTACCCAATAAAATTCGTAATTTGTAAATATCTTTATGTAAGTTAAGTTCTAAATATACCAGGCAATGGCTTCGCCACTCCCTCCTACGGGGAAGCTTGCGCTTCCCTACCAAGATTTAAATAGAAAATCTAAAAAAAGTAGCTATGGTTAAATTTTTATTAATTTTCTGAACTTCGCCAATTATAATAATTTTAAAAAGGAACTCTTAAACTAAACTTCCCGCCTTTCAAAATATCACGTTGCTAAAATATAGTTATATAAGATATAAAAAATAAATTTTATGAACTTCACCATTTGTAATTCTTTGAGTTTTAAAAAATTCACTAAATTTTGATACTTATATTTATTTCTGAAGTTCACTACTTTGTTTTTTGATATTATGAAAGAATTATTAAAAGTAACTGATAAAAACAAAAGTCATAACCAAACTAAATGAAATTATTATTATTCAAATACTCAAAAAAATCTCCTTGTTAAATTATAGTTAGTGATGATGATGATCGTGAAAAGTAACCGGATGTTTTGTTATTATTATTGTTTTTTAAATCTGTACCAAAGTGGAATAGATATCTTTACTAGGATGTTTCTCAGTTGGGAGACAGAAATTGTTGCATTTAGTGAAATTAAAATAAGGTTAAAGGAGAACACTAATTGTTAAGCATTTTCTGCTTGACAATTTGGATTATTTGTTTTTATTTATTTTATTTTATTTCTTTTCGTTTTATTCCACTCTTTTATTCAAGATAAATTATAAATCATGTTTTCTATTTTATTCATTGAATGAACGTTGCATTTTATCACAACATAATCGAATGAATTCAAAATATTTTGAAGAGAGATTAAATGCTTATTAGAGTTGATACAATTGTACCAAAATAGCTGCGAGCATTTTTAAATAACTACTAATTGATATGCCTTTATTAAGCATTTTTTAATCTAAAAAACAAATGTTTAGGTCACACATGAGCTGTCTGAAGGAGACCTTTTACAACGTGTGAAAGTTGCCTGATCGCAGTGGGCTCTAAATGACCTTAGCCATTACTGGAAAATTTTGTTATGAAGAAAAGATTTTAACATGAGCGCAAGAATAAACCATTCCTTCTCCTAGATGTGGTTTATAATAGCAGAAGGCTCTGAAAGGAATTAATTATTCATTATGAACTTCTCAATCATAAGCAAACACTTACTACATAGCTACAGATATGTTCAACAACTGCATCCTTAGTTTAAATGAAGCGCTTGAACAAAAACGTCCTTTATTGGTCGACCAAAACAGCGTCCTCTTCCTTTAATTCACTGCGACATCACACGTAGTACGTTCGACTAAAGAAAGACAATCAAAGTTTTAGTTGGAAGTTCTTCCTAACCTTCAATATTCACCATTTTCCAAGTTTGATTACGATTTAGTGAGGTTATTACATCATCACATAAATGATAAAGTTTACTCTAATATGAAGGAGGTGGAATATACAGTAATGGCCAAAGGTTTTGAGACTGCTATATTTTTCACAATGGAAAATAGGAAGAACTGATCAACATTGCATTTTCTTTTTTTAGTATGTTTGTATGATAACTTAAAGATGAAATAGAACAAGAAAATAGAGCCCAACTCAACTCTATTAATAAATAGAGTGAATTGATGCACGCAGTCAAAATTTAAAATAATTTCCCTTGTTTCTTAAGAATGCGTCAATTGATTTGGGCATGCTAGAGACCAAATTTGTGCTGATAGCCTAACTGCTATTGCTAGTTTGATTATTGCCTACAAACTCTCGAATGGGTTCAAAATCTGGCGAATTCCGGGCCAAGGTCCCAAAGGCTCGTTATTATTTTCAGCCAAGAACTTTGTTATTGCTGTTGCTTTGCAATAAGGTGCGCCACCATGCTGAAAAATCGAATTATAATCTCTAAGGTGAAAAGGCACGTTTTGGTACGATTATGAGTTCATGGCAATGATCTTTTGCGGGATTGTTAGTGTTCCAGTTTGCTAAGATGATTAGTAGCATCAGCCATGGGAAGTGTCCGTATGCTTCACCGTGGGAACGGAATAGTATTCATTATTGCGCTCCGCTTTTTCCCTCCTACGGAAGCATCTGTCACAAAGCTCCCAAAAAGTGGGAGGGAGCTTTATCAGAGAATATTACATTGCCCTAGTCTTCAACAGTCTAGCTCTATATTTCCTACAAAAATAGAACTTATCCGTAAGTTTCTTCTTGGTGAAATGAGGCAGCTTCACCGCACTTTAGGCTGATCCATAGATGGAAAAGCCTCCGCCCTCAACCTTTTAACCCATATTTATTATAATTTTACCCTCATGACCGAATAGCGTAACTCCACTGTCTGAAACTCACCGCCTACAGTAAAAGGACAAGATCGGGACTTTGGATTCAGCGAAGGAATTCAGTTTTTTGCTTTTTAGTAGCGTGCGAATCTAGTCGCGGGCAACTCTTCATCTCATCATGTCGGTCGGTCGGTACCAGTTTTGCTTTTTATTGTTTTAGTAATAACATTGTAACTATTCAGCTGATTTTAACGAAATTTGAAACCCTTATGTTGTTTCACATATTCTTTCGAATGATATAATTAAAAAAGTCCTCCCAAGTTTAAGCCCAAGAATTATTTTGTTTGGGCAATAACATCATAACTATTCGGCCGATTCTATCGAAATTTAAATCCCATATATTGTTTTACACTCTATCTCGAATATTATAATTTAAAAAGTCCTCGCAAAGTTAGCCCAGGAATTATTTTGTTGTGGTACTAACATGATTACTATGTATTCAGCTGATTCTAACGAAATTTAAAAACCCTTATGTTATTTTGCATTCTCCTTTGAATGATAGAATTGCCAAAGTCCTCCCATGGTTAGTCGAAAAATCATTAAAAGTTTTGAAGGTCATGAGGTCATAAATCAGAATAAGTTAGAGCAAGCGACCTTTTTCTCAGCCTACCTTGTTTTTTGAAATCTGACTTTTTAATAAACCTGCAATAATTTAAATAGTATATTTTTTATTCCTTGTACCTAAATTTCCCTATTTGGTTTTCAGGTTATATTATAGGAAAAATATCTGCTAATATTGTAGTAGTATTCTCTTGTTTGGCTCATCTTTTTTCGAGAATCAAAAGGATATTTTTTGCTTGGGAATCATTCTGACGAAATTTTCCCTCCTATTTTCCTATTTTCACCTCTTTTATTGAGATATTAGGGCATATTTTCTTATATATTTCCTTCTTACTAGATTTTTTTAGTATGTTTAATTTCAACTGTGGCTCTCCGTCTGCCGACATTTTATGGTATATTTCTGTTTTAGGTCATTTTTTACGATATTGTATGGTATATTTCCTCATTCAGGAATAATTTTGATGATATTTTAACATTTATTTTATTGTTTGTGGCATCTTTTGATGAGATTTTGCACTATTATGTTTAAGTCACAGCCTCTGCCTCCAAGTGCCATCAAGGGGATAACGGTGTAAAATCTTTCACCCGGTATCTAGATGAAGTGCTCCTGCCCCTAACCAAAGTCTAAATTGGGAAGACCTACTTGTTTTACCGGACTGATGCAAACAAGCTCCTTCTTACTGGATCAGCGTATATTTATCCTTCTTTATTACATACCTGTGTCTTTCACTTACCACCTTTTGCGCTTATTAGTAACCGATAGAGTTTAAAAGTGGTTCGACTCACCTTCGTCATCCAACCATAAGCTCGCTGTCTCGGTGGGTATTTATAGTTTCTAATTTCCAAGAATTGTTTTTTTCTTTTCACATATGTCTACAGAAGAATGTAGTGACTATTTGTCGGCACAATGAGGATCCGCCTAAAAGAGTGGCACCTATCTTCTCTAACTATTTTCCTACGGCAAGGAGGTTTTCCCTTTCCTAAGTTCGGAAACCTCCACTACTGACCTTAATGGAAGTGCTTCCGACAATTGCTATCGCAGGGGCCTCTCCACGAATCTCATAGCGGAAAGGGAGTTTCTCTTTCTAATTTGAATAAGAGTTCTGTTATTTAGCCTTTACCCATTTATTCAGATTCACCTCCTAGATCCACCTTATCTGATTAGTAACAAATATTCAATACCTTTTACTTTACTAGGGACCTGCTGCCAGTTACAAGCAGGCGCTGACCTGAGTATAGTTACGATTGTGCTATATTGACTTACCCAACTCCCAAGATGGTAAGAGGCTGTGTATTCCACTAAGGAATACTTCCTCATATTATTGAAGGCTGGCATGCAGCCTCGCACATTTTCCCTGTTAAGGGTCGGCATCCAGGCCACAAAGACGTTTGCTACGGGCTATAGGTTTATTATGTCACCACTGGGGATCTTCGACATCGTTAGCGGGATGGTAATATAGAAGATCCTTCTGAGGTGATATTGAACCAAGAAGTATCCCTGAGCCAGATGGCAGGGACTTATCTAGGGGCGAACAATAACTCGAGGTGAAGCATCAGCCTCTTTGTAAGCGCTCCTTTGGTAACTTGCGTTTCCGATGACTCACAAGGACATGAAAGCCAATTTCTTCCCCAACTCGGAGAAAGATAAGTTAGAGACTGGCTTATTTGGTCTAGAACAACTTTCGGAAGTCGGAAAGGAGGTTTAAAATACCCCCTCTTTTGAAAAAGAGAAAAGAAAGAATAGAAAGACTAGAGATTCTTCTTTTCTAGCGGATTTTTGAAAAGAACGTGTTCCTTGAAGTCGTGCATCGGTTAGCCATGCGGATGAGACATGCAATACCAAGATAACATTCGCAAAAGTACGCCTTGGAAGATGCTTGTGCCTCTCATCGATAAACTACCAAATGTTTTGAACATCCCGACGCTTTCTTGCCATTCGGTGTCCTAAAGGCACACGTTGGCAGAAGGAAACTTGTTCTATCAAAAAAAGATTCTAGCGAGGTAAATATGTAGTGAACTGAAGGTCACCCGCTTTTTTATATTCGATGGCTCACCGGAGCAAGTTGCATCACAAGGAGTAGCTTATGTAATGGAACTCGTGGACTACTAATTCGATTACATCATGGAAGAGATGGCCGAACAACGAGTGGCCAAGTTTAAACTTGTAATAAGTAAACGGGGTGGGGGGTGGATACCCACAGATACATTTTTCGTTACGATCGAGAGTGCCAGGCTTACATTATTGATATTGCTGGTGGTAGTAATATTACCTGCGCTCATGCAGAGGTGCTATCGCTACACCTACAAACATTTCCAGCATGTCAATCACTTTTATATTGGGGTTAAGTTGTATCTCCAGAAAGTTGGGCATTCTCTTACCTAGCTTTCATGTCAAGTCTGTCATGTATGGATAAGTGTGTGAATTGCCGTGAACTTTAAATCCCTGCTTTCTCGATGTAATATGACTCTTACTTTCTTGAAAAAGAGGTCCTGGCCTGTCAAGATGTGAAGTGAATCTCCGTTAGTCTTATCGCGCTATGTGACAGATGAAATATTCTAAAAAGCTCCATCTCCTTTTTGTCATACAGGCCCAAGAGCACAGTAACACCCTTCCCCTGCTTGCTCTCCTTAGAGAGCTGGTAACCTTATAGACTCACGTTCCGCCATGTCAAAACCACGGTTCCCAATTCCCCTGTTTTTAATACGGGAATACTTTACTTAAGGCAAAGCAGCCACGCACCTCCTTTGACTCGTCAGACGCAAATGCATCAAACTCCCCTGATGTGATCCTGAGATCGCTTCGTGAATTTCTAAGTCTCCGCCATGCTGCTGTCAAAGACCAGAATGGGCGTATCAGACATATAGGACCACGCTCTTGCAAATTATTCAATTCCCTCTGTGGAAAAAACACATGGCAAGCACAACCTCCAATAGTAGCTCTATGACGACGAAACAGCCCTCAGCCCTTTTTAAGAATAAGAGACCTCTGATTTCGGCTTTTCGAAAGCCATTGCTCTGTACCGTAACGTTAATTCGTTGATTGTACGCCAGGGCCTTTTTCTCCTTTAGTCACAATAGCTAGTCATGTTAACAGCGGCCGATCGAGACGATGTCTATGCCGTAGTTAGAATTCAATAATGACCTAAGCCCTTTGGGTTTAGGGCATTTCAGATGCGAGAGCTCTATGTAGCTCTGGGTCCGGTGGCGCTTTTAGCTCTTCTAAGAATGTGACTCTGTATTGTACCTCATGTGAAATATTTGTCGCTACAGTGCAGGTCCTAAAGAACCAACACCACTGTAATAACTGCGATCGAATTTTTTGGCACCATACGCTGAGTTACACAGCTGGCTACAAATCCGTAGACTGGTCGTCTTTTTTGGCATTTACTCCCTTGTTTTACCTCGGTGGGTCAGGGTGGAACTGGTTGCAATACATAATCTATACAGGAGATTACGCGTTGTAGCAGAACTTTGATTTATAGCTACGCACAGCACTCTGACTTCCCTTAAAACCTTGGAACCTCAACACCCTTAAGTTTTCAGAAAATAAGGCCACTAAAAACGCTGCCAAATACCTCACACGGACTGGGCCGCTGAACACCACTATTTTGCTCTTCACTACTTTAAATACATAGCGAGAATATGGTCAGCTTTCCGGTTGCCTCGAAAAGAATATGTGAGACGACCGACGCAAAACTAAGCTGCGTGCCATTGGACCGCAATTATTCTTCCCATAGAAGAATAATAGAGGGTTTTGTAAACACGTTACAATTAGATTTTATCTTTATTTCGATGGTCAATTAAGAGTTCATCTTAATTTATCAATTCAAGTTACTAAAGTGGACGGAAATAGAGAGCTCTACTTGGCGTGGAGTGAATGAATGAATTGAGCGGATGTCGAGGCGATTACAACCCAATTTTATTCACATTTCTTATTAGTACCAGTAAATAGGCAGAGTGGCTTGAGGTTGCCAGGTTTCGCATAATGTGGTCGCCAGTGTTCGCTACTTGTGCCACTAGTTATCTCACTACGTATCAGACGGGAAGCTTTGTACTTCAATAAACGCTTTTAAAGACAAACATATCACTAAGGACACTTGGCGTGGATTCCAGAGCTTTGGGGCTTTGTTTATTGCGATGAGAGCATTGCAGCCTATGATATCATTCCATAAGGTATAATGATCGATCTACCCCCTTTGTGGCCTTTGTTTTGATTTTAATGCTTTACAACATTTGGCGGGCCGGATTTGGGGCCTCAACTACCAGCTGACTAAAGCTTTCGTCTCATACATCTAGGTCTAGGGATGGCTTCATTTGACAGATCAACAGATCCGAGCCGGCTATCGAAACATATTAAGGATAAATGGGGTACATGTCTGACCCGGCAACCTATCTGGTTGTTATGATCAGAGCTGTCGTGCATAGAGTACGGCTAATATATTTTCTACTCCCAGAGACATGATCGCTGAAAGGTAAGAGAGCCTTAGTCTTAATAGGGGCGAAGTATCTGATGTGGGATACGTCTCAGCAACTTATTATATCCTATGCTTGAGGACTATTCTGAGTATCAAGTGGTCTCACTTGTTTTTTTCAAGTATCCTTTCCCTTTGAATCCGTAAGGATTCAGTTGAAGAATTTACAGAATCAAACCTCACCTCAGGTTAGTATCAGGGTTTAGTGTTTCAAGGATGGCATCTCTACTTAAAATGTGTTTGTGGAGGGAAGAAAATTTCTCCACCCCACCTCCCACACATCATTCTTCTATTGTTATCAGGTCCAGCATTCCCCTCTCAAAAATCGAGCTGGTCCCCTGTTATTTTGCTTACGGACTCGTTAATTTTTGCCAATAAAGAGACCCTTTTCTGTTCGTGGCTTACTTACTTCTGATATATACACAATATTTACCTTTCTCGACCGGTGGAGGGTCGTCTCAGCCCAATTCATGTTGTATACCGGGGGCCTAATTGCATGGAATTAGCCTGCACATGCAAACTCATTCTATGCCTGTTAGATCAAAATTACATCCAATGTTCGAGTTTTTGAGAGCTCCAACCTGGTACCAACAACGCCCATTTTGAAAGAGCACTTTAGTTGTAGTCAAAGTACAATAAACATTACTCTTCTAGGCCTGATTAAAAAAGGATTTTACACTATTCACGGAGCAGGGTTAGGTATTAAATCTCCTCACTCCCGTCATGATTTGTGGAACCGTCGAGGACATGTAAACTCGATCTTCCAACAATCACTTGATTCGGTGCTATACGAGCCAGGGAAGGAGGCGATGGGTCTGCGCCTAGGTTTCGAAATTTTATCCCCTACAAAAGGGATACCTGCAAATGTGTTGTACATTCTCCCTTTGAAGGAGTCTGGCAGAAATTTGGCAAATGGAATGATGCGAAATAAATGCAGAAGCTTCGGCCGGATCTCAATCTTTTCTAATATGCCTTCGTATTTTAGAGGACTATACCCACTGTATGTATTTTTTTAGAGAGTTATCTTTCAGAACTCCAAATAGGTAAATAAGTTATATTTCTCCAATGAAGTCACTGGGAAGATCTAGTTAATTTAAAGGAGGAAAAGTGGTTTGTATCCCAGCCCGATCTAAGATTTATACCAGCTGCTAATTGCATGCAATAAGCCTGTGCTGGCAAGCTATCCATCTTAGATGAAGACTGTATTCACCGCTCCTGAGTCTTTTAGGCCTCCAAGAATGGTGCAAAAAGCGCCCATTCAGGTCCCTTTAATTGTAGTCAAATTCCAATAAACACTACTCTGCTAGGGCTGTTTACAAAAGGATATTTTACTGTTCACAGAGCAGGATTAGGTCTTTAATTCCCCCACTTGCGTCATGTGTTGTGGAATCGTGGCAGTATAAGTAAACTCTATCATCCAACAATCACTTGATTAGGTGCAGTCCTAGCCTGAGATAGCGGCGATTGGTCTCCTCCTCGGCTTCATAGATTTGTCCCATGCAAGGGTGATAGCAGAAAATATGTTGTCTATTATCGTACTGAATGAGTCTGGCAGAAATTGGGCGAATGGAATGATGGCAAAGAAGTGCAGGAGATTCAGCCCGATCCTAATCTTTTCTAAAACGCCTTCAAAACCACCATCGTCTTTGATGCATTTTTGTGGCTAACTGGTCACAGATCTCAGTCACTGAAAGGTCTAAACCCACTGTATGTACTCTTTAAAGAGTCCTCTTCCAGGCATTAAAATAGGTATATAAGTTCTATTTCTGCAGTAAAGCCAATGGGAGGATGTAATTAATTTAGAGTAGAAAAAGTGGCTTGTATCCTACCGTCCTCGTTCAGTCTTTGTTCTCAGTAAAAAATGCTGGGTAGGCCTCTATTGCTAAGTCTCCCATGATAGCATGTTTAACAACTCACAGTCATCCGGGTGGAAGTAATGCTGGTGTATGTTTTTCGCTCGACGAGATGTCTCCATTCTAAATTTTCCTATTAATAACTCCTTTCATGAGGTGGCCTTCTAGCTACAATTGGAAAGAATGGATAAAATTATATCCTTTTTTGTTTATATAAAGCGCCTAAATTCCTAAAGCTAGCCTATTTTTAAACTCTTGTATCAATTAAGAAAATGGCAAACCAATAATAAAGACAAAAAGAGACAACATTAACAATATTTATAATGGAGGAATTCAACCTCTTTCAAAAAGGCCGTTAAGCCATAATAAAAAGCGAACGAACCGGTTTCAAGGAGAAAAGGCACGAGTTAGTAGCCCTAATGGGCCTCCAATGCCCATTCCCCGCATGATGCGACTGAAGACAATATGCATATTGCCTTTAGTATCATCATTGGGGCCGACATTCCGACCTTTATCGAGAAAATTGGAAGACAGGCATGCCGACCCCCAGCAAGATAGGATTCTGGGGTCTAAAGGATACGGAGGCAGGGCCCATTGTACTAAACCACCTATTAACCCTCTACTTGAGTGTAGCCGATCAAAATGGCTCCATCCCCGGAAAAAAGGGCGGTGCCGCCAAAAATGAGAGAGTAAAAGGAAAAAAGGAAAACTCCTAAACCTCTTACGATTTACGTTTTGATTTTTCTGTTATTATTTATTTCGTGAATTGTTTACTTGTTTCTTCTTTTATTATTTTTCCATTATTTGTGAACACGTTATTAATATGTATGTAAAGTCTTTGTGTACCTTCCGTGGTGTATATTAAGTAATTAATTGATGAGTGTCACGAACGTTATCAAAAAAATAACAACAACAAAAAGATTCATATCTCTATGGTTAAAGTAAATAAAGAAATGAGAGAAACATAAGAATAATCGTACTAGGTTGGAAAGTTAAATAATTAGCATAGCAAGAATTTATTTCGAAAAATATTTTTTGCCTTTAGTTTTTCATTGTTATGTAAGGCAATAAAAGAAAATTCAAGTACCAAAATCGATTACTAAACTTAAATAGAAGCTTGGTTCGAGGGAAGATGCAATTTCCTCGTCTTAATTTTAAATTCAATTACCTCTACCAAGTTTCCCATAGATAATTATGAAATTTAGTAGGATTTAATTATAATTCCTAGATAAAAAGCTGCAATGGAAAAATTTTGGACTAATTGTTTATATCACTGTGGATACCTACAAAACAAAATTATAAGAATCATAACAATTATTTTGTTTTATCATTTAAAGCGAAAACCAAAGTGTAGCTTTACACAAAGAGGTGTAAGGAGAGGTGCGTAGAGAAAGATGAAGTGTCGAAAAGATTAATCGTACACATGTTACTGCAAAGATTGACAATGAGAGGACAGTCAACTGAAGGTGTTGGACAGGGCATAAACGCAATCCTCTCAATACTAGGTAAGTAAGGTTGCTTTACGAGAAAACTGTAGGAAGAATGTTAATGCAGGCTTCTTCACGCCTCCACAACTGGAGCCAAAGGAATGAGGTGGAACCTCTCTCTGAGTAGCCTTGACGAGGGCTGAGTGGCCTAAAACTGATAAGAGATTAGCCTGTGAATTTAGCTGTGTGTGAAGTAAAAAGGGAGGGAGAAGTTCGTAAAGGGGCCTAAGAAGGGGATGAAAGGAACATGCATACAAAGAAGTCCACTTACTTTGAGAGTATCAAAGGTCCTGGAGTGGAAATGGGTGCTATTTCTCGGGATAATAAATCACATTTTCAGGGAAATTTCTAAAAAGCAAACAAAATATGATAAAAAATTTAATTAACGTCGATAATACTGAAAAAAAATCAAATAAAGTCCGAAATAAAACATTATGATGCAACGTTGTTTGGTGGACGTATTATTATTACGGGTGAAGTTGATATAATAAACTATATACAGGAGTTTACATTCAACATAAATGTAGAAGTTATGAGTAAAAAGGGATTATATATATATATATATATATATATATATATATTAATTTTTATATATATATATATATATATATATATATATATATATATATATATATATGAAGTATTTTTAACGACGTTTCAGGTGACTCCATGCCTATCTTTATGTCTGACAAAGTGAGATAATTTTCAATATATATTCAAATATAATATATTTCTTATTAATATAGAATAATTACAAATTAGACTACTGGTCAATATTTAGATAGACGAGCAGAAATTAAGAAGAAAAGATCCTACCGAGTTGAACTTTCGAGAAAGACTCGAGTAAATAAGTTGAGGAAGGGAGGAAGGGAGGAAGCCCGGTGAAAGGAGAGGTAGTTGAAGTAAGAGTAGCGGACAGTAATTGTGTCATTATTATGGAAAAGATCTAATATTTTAATATATATGGACTCTAAAATAGGAAGGCCAATCAATTGTACGACATCGGTTTTGCATTGTATAAGTTTAGTTATAGTGGGGCAAGTTAACATGTCCCACTGTGAGGAAAGCACCAAATTTGGTATACTAGTAGACTATCCTATTATGAACTGATTTGGATATTGGGCTATCTAAAATTCACTATGTGGTGGCTGAGGCAATCATTTTTCCAAATAGCCGCTAGTGGTTACTATAATTTTACAATCTCCCTTATTAAAAGTCGTTAATAGGATAATATAACACAAATATTGGTTTGAACATTTATTATCAGCTGAATTTACCAAAACATAAGTAAAATGGCCGCAACTCAGAATCAAAATAACCGCAACTCAATCAAAATGGCGGCCAATCAATTTTGAAAGCACTCTCTCTCACACTCACACTCAACGGCACGCTACTAACTCATTGGAAGCGTGGGCTGTTTCGGGTAACTTCGTCCAGTGTGGCTCGTACACTCTTTCTTCATTCTTGACCCACCCCCAGCTGGATGGAGGAGGCAGCTCTGGCGTTGGTAACAGTGTTTGACCACACACACGACCTCCTTGGTAGGCTGTCCTCTTTATTGCTCCTGCAGAGCTTCCTTGGTTGGAAGAATCAGCTGCACGTTGTTCTTTTTCGCGAAAAGTTTCATCCGGGCGTTGTCAATATCCTTGCACGTTCAGGTTTTGTCATAAAGCAATATGACAAACTAGTCAATGGTAGGTATGACATCGTCTAGTACTGTGACACTTGGTGCAGGGGATAACTTCAGCAGGGCATCTGTAAGGCCTAGTATACCGGTCCAGATTGTCCAGGCAGTCTTCTTACCATGTCCAGCAAAGCTAGACACAGTGTCACACTCTGCTCCTAGGCCAGCTGCTATTTCGTGGGCTGTCAGGTACCTAAAACTGTTTCTAGTGTCAGTCAAATGCTAGCCACAGTTCATCGTCTGGTTGCACTCCCTGCGCCACTGATACAGCCAATACCACCACATCGGTGTCAACTGTTTTTAGCAGCATCTTGTGTTGTTTATGATTGGCTGCATGGGATGCATGTAACAACAGTCGAGTGTTAGCTTATTCGTGTTTTCCTGGGGCCAGCAAAGCCAGGTCTTGCCGCAGTAGCTTAATCATGACTTCATCTCCTTCAGTGATAACGAACTGCCTATCATCCTGGTCAAACCAACTGAAAACAGCTTCTGATAGGAACTTGAACAGCTCGGTCTTGTTGGTGTTCATTCGGAGGAAGTTGTGCCAGTTTGCAGGTATAGCTGCTGCTCTGATGACGCATCTACGCACTTCTTTTCCAGTGTTTGATCTTGCTCTGCCTTTCAGCAAATCAGAAGTGTAGCGGTGCCAGACAAACTCAAGGTCTGACACAGTCTGAAGCTTTCCTGATAAATACGGTATGAAGACATTTGGGGGGGAGTTATAAAAGTTCTTGGCTACGGCAGGCTACAAAATCTGGAAAATGACTTCCTCGTCAAGAACTAGGCATGTGACGTCAGGAGCCTCTGATTGAAAACTGGAGAACTCTTCATAGCATTTCAGGAGATAACTCTTCGTACCTAGACGGAGATTTCTCTATCGGGGAGAGCTTAGGGACAGATTTAATTCTCATAATGAAAGAATTCTTTAAGTTGTCCACCCCTCATCTGGAATCTAATGTAGAGCATGGGAGAAAAGTGCCATGTCATTCGTGAGGGAGACCAACTGCTGATTTCTTTTGCTTACACTTCTCGGGGTGGAAGTGCTGAAAACCTTCATCTTGTTTCGACTAATTACATCATTAATTCGCTTCGTCCTTTCCACTAGGCAGTCTCAGGTAAAAGCTTTGAACAGCTCTCGGCCAACCTTCTTCACATACCTAACAGTAAAAACTGCAGCAGGAGCTGAAATTTCCTTTGTGTCAAGGACAATCAGATACATGCTCTTCTCTTCAATGGGGTTCCTAAGCTCTTCCATAAAGCTGACAAGAGCGCGGACATCCTAGGTAAAAGAGGTCTGTACACTTGAGGTCTGGTCGTAATGACCCTGTAAGGGAAGAGATACAGCCTGTATCTCTCCCCTACCTCCTCACTTCCCTTACACCCTCTCCCAGAACTTTCTCGGGTAAGCGTCTAATTTAACAGGGTAGATGCTGACCTTCTTCTCAGCCAACTATCCTGGATCGGGGCTGAGGGGGGTCAGGACAATGTTCCCTAAACCGTTAGCTCCAGTTTAGGATGGAGGGTTTTGAACAACCTGCTTCATCCCAACCCTTACCTTCCTCACATCCCTTTTCCTTCTCTCTTCACACTTTATCAATTTTACACCACGGCCAAGGTGGAGCCGCCATGCTGAGGGACTTCCAGGCTACCAGGCGGGAGGAGTGGTCTTAAATGGCGGCACCTGGCTCTGCCAGACCTGACACACCACTTGCAGGGCGGGCTCCTGCCAAGGGTCACCCTGCCCAAGACAAGCCCAATGAGACTGCAGCAAATAGGACCTGTGATGTCCTGGAGGGGGGAAGGAGGGCCAAATGGAGGCCTCACCCGAGATAGACATGGTTCTTGAGGCAACCCAGCCTCAGACGGTTTGGCCTTACATGGGAGCGAATCATGGTTCGGTGCCAAAACTGAACTAGAGTCCGTTCCTATGCAAGGTCCTCCTCAAACGGCTAGGGCTCCCAAGGCAGTACAAGGAGGGGATAGATCTCCTTCTCCGATCGGTGCCCCTACGACTGCCAAGACATTCTCCATCTCGGAGAAGGACCTTGCTGAGGCCGGTCCATCTGGCCTGGGGGCTCCTGCCGACGGAGGGGAGAAGAGGGTTCATTCCCTACCATCCTCTCCTAAAAAGAATAAAAACAACCAAAAAAAGATTAAAAAGACTCGGGGCTCCTGTCCATCAGAGGGGGCTGCGGGGACGGAAGGGTCTGCTGCCATTTCGGTAAGTGACCAAGCCAAGATCGGCACATCCGGCCCCTCTGCCCTCTCCGGCTGCCGAGGCCCTGACTATGACCAAAAGTGCTAGAGCGCAGAGCAGAGGCGAGATTACATCGGGGCCCCTCATCCAGAGATTACCTAGTGTTTTCAAGCCTGTTGGCTTTAAACTCTTTCTTGTTATTCGTTCCACTGATGGCACCGTGTTGGCTAAGAGCAATATGATCCATCAGATGAAAGCATTAGCTAGTGTGATTGGTAGAGTACCGAAGATGACCCGTTTTTCGGACGGGAGACTTCTGGCAAATGCGGGGTAACCCTCCCATAAGGTGAAACGTAAGGTGAAACGGCCACGCGCCTCCACCGAGTCGTTAGACTCACAGGAGTCAATACCCCTTAAGTTGGTCGCCAGGCCATCTTCCGAGGTTCCTAAAGATGCTCCCCGAAAGGAGGATAGCAACAAAGTAGCTTCCGCTCCCTCGCCCATGCCTAGTGGTGTGCTGGGTAGCTCAGAGACCATGGATACTCGAAAAGAGGGCCCCTCGCCTAGGAAGCCGCAACGCCCGCCTAAGGTTTCGAGGCGAATAGAGGAAAAGACTCGCATGGCGAGCCTAACCTCCAACAATAAGTCCCCAAAGGCGACAGCGCTTTCAGTGTATTGTCAGGCCAACAGTGCTTGGGGTTCCGCCTCCGGGAAGCGTACGGCCATTCCCGTGAGTGTATTCTCTTCGAAGATGGCCCCACGCGTCTCCTCCGAGGTAGGCCTGGAAGGCATATTCTTTTAACGGAATTGCCGTGGACTTCGGGCCAACTGGGAGGAGCTGCAGCGGCTCGTCTCGTCCCGTTCTCCGTTAGCTATCTTTTTTTCAGGAAACCATGCTGGACGTATGCCCCCTGCCCATCTTCCCAGTGTATAAGGGTTTTGCGACTCCACCACCACGGGATTGAGGCCGGACGGGAGGATATGCGATTTACACTCTGCATGATGTCTTCGTCTTTCTCTTAGCTTTAAGTACCTCCTTTCAGGCAGTAGCTGTGCAGCTGCACCTTGATAGGACGAATACTGTTATTTCCGCGTACATTACACCGTCAGCCGACTTTGACGCGGGGATTTCCGCCGCGTCGTGGCACGGTTACCGAGAGCCTAGCTCTAGCTTAGAGATCTAAACGGTAAACAGCCCCTCTGGGGAGACTACTCTATCAACTCCGGGGGTCAAGTTCTTGCCGACTAGATCGACGAGCTTGAGATAGGGGTCCTAAATATGGATGAGTTTACGCATCACTGCCCGAGAACCACTTCATTTTCCTGCCTTAATCTATCTTTGTGCTCTTCGGATGCACGGCCTGAAAACACTATCTATCGCCTTCTCGTAAAAAAATGAACGACTAAACCAGGCATTGTATATTCTAATGGTTGCAATAATTGTGAAAAATGCTATTATAGACAAACAGATAAAGAATTGAATGTTAGAGTTAAACAGCACCAAACTAATGTTTGTAATCCTCGTCAACAATCTGCATTATTTTAATATATCTATAGTTATGTTTCATACTATTAATTGGAATAGTGCTAAACCTGTTATTAAATGTACAAACTACATTTCAAGAAATATTTTGGAGTGTATCTCTATTAATACTTTCCCAAATTTTAATATTAGCCCTGGATTGTTTAGCCTAGATCCTATCATTTCTAATTATATTAGAAATTAAAGTGTTTAAAGAATTTGTACCCTCTATTTAGGGTTTAGATACGGGTGACCCTATTAACCATTAACTACTAACTATTTAAGACGTTGTCTGTCCTGACCTATGTTATTCCATGTATGCTCTAAGGAAAAGGTTAAAGCATACAAAATATGTCATCCTTCCTATTTAGATGAAGAAATTGTCATTATCAGGACCATTTTTTCTAATTTGTATTACCTTGATTGGTTCATATCGTCTGCCCATTTTGCAGCTAGGAAAACATTCTATGGTAATAAGCCTTCCCGCACTAATGACTTCAACAAATGTATAACATTGCCATTTCACAATAAATTAAATAGTTTAAAGGACATATTTGTTAAAGCGGGTATTAATCTAGCCTTTGATATAATAATTCCTTAAACCAATTGATGATGGCCAGGAAACCCAAAGAACATCATAACATAGGAGTATATGGAGTACCATGCAACGATTGCCATAAAGTTTATATAGGGAAAACGGGGCGAAATCTAGACAAGAGATTGTACGAACACAAAAGAGATATTTGAGTAGGCAGCGAAAGTAGTGGAATATTTTGCCATGTTAGAGACAAGAATCATACGATCGATTTCAATGGAAGTAAAATGTTATTTAAATCGGCTAACTATGTTAAGAGAAGAATCGTAGAATCGAGCTTGATATCGCCATTTCCTAATTTAAATCTAACTGAGGGTCAATTTTCTTTTAATCCTGTAATAAGATCGCAAATGAACAAAATAGTAAAATGCCAGCCCTTCAATATGTTTAGGCCTACCCCCCTCCTCAGGTTAGCCACAAGTAGGGGATTGGGGGAAAAAGAGGGGATCTTGTGTTATGCTTATATGCATTTTTCTTATATTTTCTGCCCAGTGTCAAGGGAAAAAGGGTGTGAGATACATCGAAACTGTTCTGAATTAAATTGTCTTCGGAGAATGTGGTTTAATTCCTCATATATATATATATATATATATATATATATATATATATATATATATATATATATATATATATATATATATATATATAATACCAAAATAAAAGTCATTTTGCAGATCAGTATAAATAGGGATAGTTGGTATATTGAAAATTGAAGGAATTTTGGATAATCAAAATCCTGAGTTCGGTTGATGAAGTGTAGTAAAATAATTCCAACTGCGAATGTTCAAATATTTTCGATGAAAGCAAGACACAGAACCCTGCAGATCAGTCCACCGATTGGATACTAGAGCTTAGTGTCCCAATCAATTTTTAGGCACATTCCAGGTTTTGTAGAGCAGGCCATCCAAAATTTGGAAATGTAGATGAACAAATCTAAAAAAAATCGCAACCCCCCTATTTGGGCGTCCGAATTTTACTTTAAAATATTTTTTCCGTAGGGTGAGGCTGTTTGTATTCAATTATTATAGTTCTCGTTTCTGAAGCTAGATATGAGTAATTTTCGTACAGGAAGAAAATTAAATTTGCACTTTAATTCCTTATGTATCTAACTAAAGTTTAGACAATTTTAGATTGAGTAATTCCTTGTTTGGAAACTACTCGTAGGGCACTATTAATTAATCGATGTATGACGAATTTACCAGATATTTTAAGACTATTTCCTATGGAGCTATTTGACTTCACCATTTTGAATGTACAACCTGGACCAAAATTATAGGACAGGTATGAAAAACATAAGAATATGATTGAAAATCATTGATTTCATACCTGACATAATACAATTAAACATTTTGCTTATATTCTATCAATAATTAATATTTGATGTGTCCTCCGTTTGATTTTATAAACGATTGTATGCGTTTTGAGACTAAGTTGGCATAAGTGGTTGGCTTAATTTTCTGCCCCTCAGTCATGAATTTTGGCTGTTAATTCACCTTTTGAGGAAAATTTGTTCATCCTCACTCTCGTGCCCAACTGTGACCACAAATGTTCTATGTGGTTGAGGATTGGAAATTGAGGGGGCAATTCCATCAACGTCATCACCTTCTTTTCAAATCAACCCTTTGAGACGAAAGATCTGGGGCATGGAGCATTGTCTTCTTGGCAGATTACACCATCTGGTATGCCATCTGTCGTGGTATGACCAGGTGTACACTGTTATACGCATACTGGCCGACCGAAATTAAGCCTTCACCTGGGGATGGTACTAAGAGTGCTTTAAATACACAGTTGCTAAGCCAAAGAATATTCAAACACGGCCAAAAAAATATACTTTAATAGGACTAAATATTACATACACACATGGGTCAAGTTAAATGCAATGCAATTAAGAAATTGACTGTTCACTGGTAAAAGGAATGACACTATCAATTAATTTTTGAATTGAAGGATAATTAATCAACATATGATCTTACAATTATGCAAGTTCTAGAGCAAAATAGATCCTAGAGGTTCGAGGCGGTAAAGGTGGGAGGAGCTTGACGAAGCCGGGATTAAATCACTTGTACCTTGATGTTCGGCGAGTAGGATCAGGGAGGTAAGTTCGACCTTGAATCGTTGGCGTCTCATGAGACCCTTAATTCAACTTTGGGATTAAGCAAACGGAGTATGCTTCAGAAATGGCTTTTCCTATCTTTAAAATCCGAAGACGTGGTGAGAAGGGTTGAAGCGCGCCTAAAACTATCTCCACGAACAACACTGTGTTAGAACTAGCTTTTCCTTAGCTCTTCGACAATCACTCAATTCTTCTTTGCTAGAGAATGTATTCGATTCATCTTGATTAACGAAGACTTTAACGGCTAACGTACTGGACGGCGGCTTCAGACACAATCTGCCTGCAAACTCCCAAGTCTTGAATATATAATGCGAAATTATCTAGACGCTAACAGACTTCCTTATTTGCTTTGGGTCGCGATACGCGTCCATAGCGGGAAGTCGCAATACCTCCCTAATGGTCTTTCCATTGTTTTAATTTTTGAAGTATATAGGGCAGACGAATTTAGAGTGGTCAACAGCGAACTGGTGAATTTAGAGGGAGGAGGGGGAATTCCTTTTCTCTATCCTTATTCTTCCAAAGTCCTCCCTTTTCAGGAAGACATTTTTTCCACAAGTCTGGTGCAAAGAGAAATGACGAACTAATTTTTCTTCAAGGAGGAGATGCTATAAAATTGAATTAGTGAAACAGGATACAAACAAATTTCGGACATGAGCGGGATTAGCAAATAATAATAATTATTTCAGACTATATCCACAGTTACAATAAAAAAAATAAACCATACAACACATTGCGTATCTAAATAAAAAAAAAATGAAACACTACTAAAGACACACTACAAACAGAGAATAATTATACAATACTTCAAACAATTAACCTATATATAAAACAAATGAACAAACATATTTACAAGGAGATATGCTAATGGTATTGTAGATAGAAGGGAGTAGGGAAAGGGGCAAAGAAAAAATAATAGCGTAGGCGAGTTGCGAACAGCTTTCCGCGTCGCTGGACCACTGTTAGCCAGCGGCGAATCCACTCGGCTATCCTGAGTCTCAAAAAAGACTCATTCAAACTAAGCTTTTAATCCGCTAGCCTGCACTTCTCCTACGGGATGGTATCCTTAATTTATGGCGATAGGGTCTTCTAGTGGATTTCTGCTTAAACTATCCGCTAAACAATTTTGAGTACCTTTGATATACACAATATGAAATTGATGTTACATGAGCAACAGACTCCATCGCATTACTCATCAATTTTGTCTCTTGAAATTACGAAAGTACGACCCAGGCTTATGGTCACTCTCAATTACTAATTTTGTTCCTATAAGGTACATTATAACATGTCGAAATGACCATATTATAGCTAAGGCCTAGAGTACAATGGTGGCGTAAGCCTTCTCGCGGTCAGTTCGCTTCCGGCTCGCATATACAACTGGATTTCCACTTCCATCGTTTTCATACTGCAGGAAGGCACAATAATACAATCTCGAGAGGTATCAGAACGAATCCCAAACTTTTTGTTCGGATTCGGGAGTCTCAAAATAGGAGCAGAGATCAGCTTCTCCTTCAGCTGGTTAAAACTAGATACCACGGGTGAGGGGAGAGGGGGTCCAACTGACAGGATCCGGTCCCGTTTTCTTTAACATATCATCATGGGGTGACGCTCTAGTGGTGGAATTAGGAACGAAACGTCTGTAAAATGAAGCAGAACCCAGAAATGACCTTAGCTGCTTCTTCGTCAGGGGAAACAGCATTTCAGCTGTCTTTAACTTTGTCTTCTTGGGGGACAATCTGGTTCTTTCCGATCTTAAAACCACGATATTTAAACGTATCCTATGTGAAATGACACTTCGACGTTCTTATCGTGACTCCGTGTTCGCACAAATGGATTAACAAACCGCAAAGGGACTATACGTGCTAGTCCCCTGTACGGGTGGCAACGTTCACATTGTCGAATTAAAAGGTTACACTGACTATGCGGTCTACAATTCGACGCATCATTTGATTGTAGTTTTCACACGCAGTTACCAAATCAAAGGGAAGACCGGTAAACGGCATTAAGTCCTTCTCTGTATTAAAAGCTGTAAAGCGCTTAGAACATTCGGAGAGCGAAATCTGATGGTAGGCCTTACAAAGATCAAGTCTGAGATGAATTTTCCATCTCCGAAAAGATGAAGGTTTTGATCAATCAACTGGTTAACTGAATTTAATTTGCGAAAATCGACGCACATCCTAAATGATTGATCGGCCTTCTGACCATTACGATTGGGGTACAAAAGTCAGATGAAGGCCCAAAGACCCCGATTTTAGCAAATTTTCTACTCCTGCGTTAAACGCGGGGGGGGGTAAATGAACGGGAATAGGGTACGGCTTAGTCCTTACTGGTTCTTTCTTTTTTAAAACAATCTCATGAGTAAATTGGGTTAAAGAACCTGAGGTTTCGGAGACTACGTTCGAAAATTCACTTAGTAGGCTCGCCAATTGAGCCTTCTCGATAGGTAGGAGACTGTTGTCAAAATCGAGCTCGAGGGCTATGTCCGATTGGGAAAATGGAGAGACGGCAAGGGGTATTCGTCGTCTGCTTACTAACGGACGCGCTTCGTGGTGCGTTTTAACAGGTTTACGTGTTACACTTTATTACCTGAGTCGGTCTGAATTAAGTAGTCGACCGTGCCTCGGGGTTCTACTACTTAAAAAGGTCCTTTCCACTTAGATAACAGCTTATTAGAATCAAAGGGCAACAAAAGTAGTACTTTCTCACCTGCTTCGAATTTCCGTGCCTTGGAATTGATGTCAAATACGTTCTGTATTTTCCCAAATCCACCTCAGAATTCTTGAAGGCGAGGTCTGCATAGTTTTCTAGGTGAGTACGCAAATCCAACACATAAGCGTAGGAGGACTTAATTTTCTCTTCAAGCTTGGGGTTTGACCAGAATTCTTTTAGGATGCTAAATGGCCCTCGGACGTTTCTTCCATAAAATCACTCGAACGGGGAAAATCCGACCGTCCGGTGTGAGATTATTCAACACGCAAATAAACCCATGGGGAAGTAGTGGTGCCATTCTCGCGGGTGGGCGTGGCACAATTTCTTGAGAACTGGTTGAGACTCCCGATTAATTTCTCGCACATCCCATTTTAGGCGGGGTGATAATGGGGTGAAAAAAGGGGTTTAACCAGCAGGAGCTTTCCTACATACTCCATCAGTTCTGAAATGAATTGACGGCCTCTCTCCGATAGGATCTCTTTCGGGATTCTTACTCGGGAAAAATAGAAATCAACGCGTCTGCACACGAAATAATCTCAATGTTCTTCAAGGAGGCCGCATCCGGGAAATGAGTGGCACAATCTACGAGGGTCAAAATATAGGAATGCATCCCATTAGACGGGGGACAGAGAGGGCCTATCATATCGATTGCGATCCTGAATAAGGGTTTAGGTACGATTGGGTTTTTCTGAAGGGGAGCGGTGGCAACACAACCTTTGGCGTTGACCTTTTTACAGATGTCACTGGACTTGTAAAAGTCGGATATTACTTTAGCAGCGCCTGACAAAAAGAAATATTTGAAGACGCGCTAGGCCGTCTGATAATGGCTGAAATGACAGCCATTAAGCCGTCGTGAGCCATCTGCAGAACTTGATATACATACATCCTGGGTACACACAGGGTAGTTAGTGACCAAGGTGTTATCTGGTCCAACAAAAGATCGATGTAGCAATGAATCGTATTGTATGTATTCAATTCTTTTATTCCTTTGAGTCTTTTCGGGCTCCTTTTTTCTGTCCTTCTCCCACAGGGATTCCAAAGCAGGGCAATTCTTTTGAACTTCAGCAAAATCTTCATTGCTAGATAACTTGACGTCCAGGGTTGACGAGGTCGTTAAAGGTACCAGGGTAACGGTATCTTTAGCAACTTGGGCCCGGGTGATCACTACTTGCGCGATGTGTTTTGGGGAGAGTTGCGCGCTCTGTCCGATAAGAACAGAGCAAACCTTTTCGTGCTGGGGAATACATCTGCCGATCCTGTGGAATACTAACAAGGTATGTAGCACTTTACCACAGCGAACTTAGTGGGACGACCTAAAAAGTCGTGAACGATCGCAAATCCCTTATGCTGGGGAATTACTAGTAACACATCATGTTTGAGACTACTATGCATGTCCAACTCGTGTCTCTTAAACAAGAGTTGACACTCGGCACCCATTTACCGTGCCGTTCTAAACTTGAGCCTACCGGAGGAGCTCTTATTGAACAGGAAATTTACTTGTTGTTCCTAGTGAGAGGGAGCAGATGGCGACTGCGATGACGAGGCAGAAGGGTTAGGGGAAAAAGAAGCAGTTACCTTTATAGCATCGAACTTATTAGGCCCAAACTAATGTGTAGGGGACGGGGCAAGGACTCTTTTTGACTTCTTTGGGATATATATCCTGGGGAAACGATGAAAACCAAGTCTCCCATATTCTTTAGGTGCCATGTCAATTTCTGGAAACCCAGATCTCAATACTTTACAATTCTTGGCTTCAAGGCCGAAATAAATTGAAAAGAAAGACCTTACAAGCCAATAAACCACAGCTGAACTGGTAAGACCTATTGCACATGTCTTCATTCTACAAAGGTGCCAGACTACGTCACCCCTCCCTTGTTTCACCTAAGTAAAGCTGCTCTACTTCCTCAATCGGGTGAGAAGTAGCCATAAATACTAAAGTCACAGGTCCGAGCCCTATTACGTCATAGACATCAGCGCTTAATGCTTAAGGGTGGCACTTTTTTACCACTCAGATGAAATTACCCATCTTTACCATAACAAAATACAGACCAAACTAACGTACACCTTGGATGACAGAATCATTATGGAAATCCTGAAGAACTATTTTGGTTAAATACTTTTTCCTTACTTCCAAAAAGCTTTCTAAATGCTGGTTCCGATGCTCCCTCCCATGTAAGTCAGTTAGCAACGGCCACAGTTCACCCCATTGAAAGATGAGCAAAAAGAACTATACATACTTCCGATGCAAAGCATCCTCTTTACGAGCACTGCCAGCGGTTAGAAGCGATAAGTAAGACACCTCCTTCCCAGTCAAAAGAAGTAACTAGCCTCCCTAATAGATTCAAAAACAGAAGCTCAGACAAAACGACTTGAGAAAGACAATCTTCCAAAATCTCAGGCTACCAGAATTGATAAATTCCTAAAGGTACATAAACACCAAGCCTAGGATTATCTACTCTTGTTTAATGTTTATGTCTATAACATATTTATTAAGCAAATCTTTGCACTATTGAGATTGCATTTATTGCAAATCAATTTTGTAAAATGCACAGAAACACCTTAATAAATTTTGTTAAGGATAGATTTAATACAGGCAGTAGTAGTCCAGATGATACCAAGGTTGCTGCAAATACGTATTTCCAAAAGGCCAAAACATTGTATGAGTCGCAACGATTTCATAGGGTGAGAAGTGCAGCAAACACTTTCATACCTTTCGCAAAACATTTAAGTGATGCAAATATTCATTATGATGGGAGAAGGCGTGGACACTAATGTCCCTTCTGATTGTAAGGCAATAATTTTTCCATTCCGGTCCCTCACCACTAGGTACTCTCTAAGAATTGCTCTTGCTTTCAGACTCATTGGTCAATATACAAATAAAATCAGACGAATTTCTGCCACATAGAATCCCCTTAATCTTTCCTTAAACTTACAGGATCAATTTACTATCTTCTAACAACTAAATGTTTGTGATATATTAGAAAATCATGTTTAACTTAAATTTGTTTAATTTTTGGCAGGTTTGTATACGATTAGTTCAATAATTTAGCTATTTAAAGACAAGCTCCACCTGAAAATAAATACTAGATAAATATCTGTGTAAAACATGCAAAAGGTGACGTGGGGATGGGTAAGGTAAGTGTTTTACCGATTGCTAGATGTGAATAGTGCAAGGGCATCCAAAACCTCCCAATACACAATAAATCCGTCTCAGAGAGTCATTTCCACAAGGTACAATAGACGTAATTGGGCCAATTGCATAAAGTTTGTGGATTAGAAGGTAGATTTTAACGATTATTTTTAGCTAAAATAAGTGGATAGTGTCATTAATCTTTAACGAAATCAATTCATAGTCCATAACGAAAGCCTTCTCTGACAACTACATTTTATTTTGATTACTCGTCGTCGTAATTTTGGATAACGCATTTCAGTTCAAATTGGGGCTTTTCACACACTTCTTAAAGCTGCCGGCCACTGGGCATATATTAAAAGGTCCCACCCAAACAAGAGATAATGGTATCCTAAAGCGCTCCCATTGAATTATCAAATCTAGCCTGCCGGCGAAACGCCGCACATCTATGTGACTATATAACTTGCCTGCCGTTCTTTTGGTACTTAGCAATTCACCAAAACCCTACAGGATATAATGCATTTGGTCACTCATCCCGATTCGTGAGGCTTTTCCTAAATGGAGTCCTTCCTCCTTAAAGGCCTTTAGGACATAAATGTCGGTATGTGTTCGTGCCAGTTTTCCCACGTTATATACTGTTTAGTACAAGATATAGGACAGGAATATTCAAACACAATACAAGGGTACATGAAAAATCTACAAGCTTATATTATGAACTTGAAATCTAAACAAATTCCAATTCGACTACCTGACATCCTAGGTGTTCTACTTACTACCTTGCGGCCCAAAAAGAGAGTGAGAGAAAACATAAGGTCCAACACCGATAAAGTACCAATAACAACATTTCCATTGCTGGGAAGTAGATAATCGTGCCGCCTTTCCCTTTTCTCAGGTTTTAGCGATCAGAACATAGCATTAGGAAATAACAAAAGAAAATAAATCACTTTACACGTTTTTATTTTCCATGGGAATTATGTATGTGTAAAGGCTATCGCGGAACCCGGTTCACACGGCCCAAATGAAATACGCCCAAGAAATTTATAGAAGACCAGGGATCTAAAACCCTACCAGAAATTCACCAGAATTTATCAGGATGGTGCTAAATTACGAGTTATCTGCAAGGGGTTAAATTAATATACCCATAGAAGTATTTACAGTAGTATTTACATCAAAATTCAAATGAAATAAAATGACTGCTAACAAATTATACAGGGGTACATCAAATAATAAAAAAGTCACAAATGCCTTATCACCATTTAACGACCACAAGTCGTTCTCACCAAATAGATATTCGCGTATATAAAATTGGGTGCTATGAATAGATTGCTTAAAACCAAAACGATACGCGCCGTTGAAGATGAAATAGGCTTCGCCAATCTAGTGACATGTGTTCCCGAAATAACATCCCTGTCTTACGTCCCTTACCCGAAGGTCCAAAGTTACACGAATAAAACTTAATTAATTTAAAAAGTGACGTAAGAAGAAAAAAATACTCCAAAATACCTGCTACCAGAGCAGTGAAGCAATAACCTGCGTCGGAAACCCAGGCGAAAGAGGCTCGGTGAAGATGAGTGAAATCAACCAAATTCCACAGGGGTAAATGCGATGACGGTCTTCGGCGAGGAGAAACCTACAGACGGCGATATCGGGGCGAAAGGCGTCGATACCACAAGAACGACGACTCAAAGGCCCAACGATCCGAGAGAAGGAATTCGAGATGACAGAATTCCCCAAAGAGGAGATGGCGAGGTGACTAGGGGAGAGCTTTCGCGTGCCTAGTGTAAGCGGCTTCCCAAAGGAGAACACTTGCAGACATAACTGTAAGAGCATAATTCGATGCAGCCGACAGAGGGGAAGAGACCACGCTTGCATGAATCAATGGCAAAAAATCCTCAAGGCAGAATCCTTGCAACACAATAAATTAAAAGGCCTCACGGCCCCATTTATATCCTTCAGTCCGATGGGGGAAAAGGGAAGTCGAGCACAAGGAGGGTGGGGAGGAAATGAGTCGCTTTCCCTACGCAAATTAGGCTGGTAAGTTACAGAAGTTTAGCCAAAAATGGTGGCCTCGAAGCGGGTCGACTTGCAAAAACACCGTAAACTATGATGAGAAAGTGAAGGCATGGGAATAGGAGGGCCTACGCTTTACAGTATAAAAAATGATTTTTCTTATTTGTTTTATTTCCCTTAGATGTTAATTACCTGCTAAGGAATTATTCTCGAATCTCAAATATCAACGATAACGTGCCGTTGTAATTCAAGCATCAATGACAATCATGAATGAACACGATTATTATTTTCGAAATTTTCCATCATTGTAAATTACTATGTAATCGGTAATGATTTTGATTCACTGAACGTCAACACCAAGCATCAAAGAAATTGATTAGAACTTAAAAATTATTTTATTCTTATATCTATTCAAAAAGCTCTGCTTTCATTTATCAACAGTTGTAAAAGAATTTTTTTGCATTGTATACAGCCTTCAATTACAATTATCAAAAGTATTAAAGAAATTGCAATTCATTTAAACAACAATTAGATGCAATTATCTTGAGCTAGAAAAAAAACTTTTACAATGCACTCATCAATCTACAACTTTTTTAACATATCTATTTAACATAGAATGTCTCCATTTCGTTCTTGACCTAAAAGCTAAGTGGAAAATTTTGTACTCTGTAACTGTGCAACACTGTTTTCCTGAAATTGCTGGCTGTTTCCTCTCTGAAGTCAAAGTGTATGTAGCAAATCCATTTCCTTCTTCAACTCACACTTCTATAAGATTTTTTAGAAAATGTACTCCTTCAAAAGCCGAATGTAGCTATCGGATCTTTAGCGCTCATAACGCTAAAGAGTCGAGAAAACTGGGAGACCAGTTTAGCGTTTTGCTCTTTCACACATTGGCTACATTGTAGGAGTAAAGTCAACCCTCCAGGTTGCCGAGCGAAAAATATCGAAGACAGCGGACGGGCACTTAAAGTTTCGCGCCACGACTGTCTCTCAAACATACCCTACAATACCTCGGCGACTGCAGGTCCCTTTCTATCGTCTTCGAATTGGGAACACTTACAGAAGGGAAGGTCATTTGATGGAGGGCTTAATTACACCTTACTTCGATGTCTGTCTACTCATCCAAGCTGCTATACACATTCTCCTACAATATCTTTAGTATCAGGGATCTTTTCATATGTAAGCTGTCCCGATTCTAGGACAGCTTAGAAGGGGTGGGCCTTCAATATTTTATTTAACTTCATGGAAGTGGTTGCATACTTAAACGGCAGAGCAAGGCAGGCCTTCCTTTGAGAACTGAGTCTGCCTTTTTCGTTTTGTTTTTTATTTTTTGTTGTTTTTTTTGTTGTTTTGTGTTATTTCGCGCTTTTTCTAATTTTTATTTTTGTAATATAGCCTAAATTTAGGGTAACATTCTAAACAAAATGAATTCCCAGATAGGTTATTGTATTATAGAATCAAGACGTGAAAAGTCTCGTTGACCTATTGTTCTAAAACTAGTCGTTGGAAAAAAGAGGAATTTTAAGAAGCGAAATGAAGGAACTTTAGATTTGAAAGCTTTCACTTTTCCCTATAATAATGACTTATTGTTAAATTCCTTAAATTCAAGCGATTATTGTTCCTAGAAGTTAATATAGCTGGAAATGACTTATTTTTCTGCAGGAAAATTTGCGAACAAGAAAATTATGGAGATTCCTCACGATTTTCTACCACATAAATCCAACTTGCTGACGTAGATACCTACAGTAAAAATTATTTAAATCTTATATTCTTCTAGAGATTAAAACAAGATAAGAACTTTGCTCCAAAACGGATTTTAAATGCATACAATCATTGTTTAGAAGAGAGATGAAATGTGTAAGTTTAAACAGTTTTGTTTTACCAAAGCGAGAACAGAATATGAATTAAAAAAAACAATTAAACGAATATAAAATAATATTAAAGACATGTATACTTGTATGATCTCGCACAGCTTAGCTAACTTCAAATATAAAGGCTCTTGAGGTTTATATTTAATCTTGTGTGTTCACGTTCGGATATAATCAATGTTATGCAAACTCAGATGTAAGAAACTGATCTCTATTATTGAATGCTATAGTGAGCGACTCGAACTTGGCGTCAACAGCAGAAATTTCCTCGCATCAACGCCGCCGATACGTTCAGAATAAATTTTTTTAATTCATAATTTTATATTTAAATGGTCCGAAGAATCTAAATAATCTCTCTTAAATATATTTTTTTCATATACGACAAAAACCGTAAAAGCTTAATAAAAATTTTTCATCACATAATCCAGATAAAAAGGTTCCAAACGTCCTGAATTTTTCTACTTTAAGGTGAAATTGGCGTCCAAATTTCTTAGAATAATAGAAAATTGCAATTTCCTGATAAATATTACACTTAAAAAAAGGATAAGATAATTTTACGATCAATATATGACTTACCACTAGAGATTCAATTACAAATGAATGATAGATACTACATAGTAAAGGTATAAAATTTAGTTAATTTAAAAAAAAACAGGTCCTAATCCTCATAAATGTAATTAAATCACAGGGAGCTGGCATAGAATCACCATAGAAATTTAAGATGCGGTGATTGTTTGATTTAATATTTTCTTGGCCACTTTCGGCTGTTAGCGTGATGTAAAAGAGTCAGAATGAGACACTTTTTATTTTTCTTCGCCTTAAAGAAAACTCCAGCTGAACACATTGCCACAATTACATATGAAATGTAAGTAAGCACTCACAGCCATATGCAAAGCAGAGCCCCGTCGTCCTTGTCACTGGTTCCTTAAAAAATATAATTGGAATTAAAATCTCCTCGATGAGAAGAGTGTTGCCCTGAATAGGAGAAAAGCCCTCACATAACATTTCTATTACCAAAGGAACATTGCTCTGCGATAAAATAAATAGTCATGATTTATTTGCAGTCAAGGACCTATTCCCTAATGTGTTCTCTTCCTATTGGGCCCCCAATAGGCGGTAAATTGTTCACCTAAATGAATAAATGAGAATTGAAATTTCATCTTGAGATTGCTTTAAAATAAGCACTGATTTAGGCTGCGTTGCATAAGAGAATAAGACAAATCTCTCCCTTAAGGCAAGTAGATTGGGAAGAAAGGGGGATGGGGGAATCAGGAAAAAATAAAATGGAGTATTATTAATATCCTTTTTATTAATACCATAATAATCCAAGAACCATATGGGCATATCCGTCACAAAGTATTTGAAGAGTTTGTAGAAGTGGTGATTTAAGGGAAAGTTTAAATTATTCGAAGGGACCTTACACCTGAAAGCTTAACGTATGTTACTCTTAGCGGAGCTCGTGATGAATGGTGCTCAACTCTCTAAACATGCATACCCACTCCCCCATAACGTAGGTAGTTCCCGCTGTTGAGGAGAGGTGTTGTATGAAAGATACAAACTTTGAATTCAATATGTAGTTGCATGATGATGAAGGCAAAACAGGACACAAGCCTCGGTTTCCCCAAGCTAGGCAGCTTCTTGATTTAACGTGTAAATAAGGGGGGAGATTTCCACAGTCCGAAGAAAGGGCACGACCTAAACACTCGGCTTGAATTCACACTTACCGCAACATGTAAACACAAACGTGGCAGCATACAAAATCAAAGATGGCTCGATTACAACATGGCAAACATGCCTAGAACACGGAAATTTCAAAACCTCAGAGCAACATGTAAATCCAAACACGTCCAGACAGCTATATACGTTACTTCTACTAGAAATGCGTGCACACTAAAGGTCAAACGAGTGACCTTGACTCAACTCTGGTCACGACAGATATGTGTGTTATAATGGATTGGGGGAATGTGAGACCCAACCTCCCCTGAAGGAGTGCGAAAGATTTAAATACAAGCAATTGAGTGCAGTTAGCCAGTATTAAATAATGAAGGCTGCGGGCTATGAGGCTTATAAAAAAGTAGGAACATTATATAAACTTTAATATTTACAAAGTATACACAATAAATTATTCAAATGGAATAATGGCAATGAATACTTAATGTTTACAATAATCGATCTTTTCTTTATCATGATCTGCAATTACTTTTAAACAGAGGGGATGAATATTCACGACTTAAAAAATCTTCGCCCAATCCGACCCCCCCCCCCCTTCTATCATTTTTTCACTCCAATTAGCTATTGCTAGCAATAGGGTGCTATATTAATGTAAAGAGAGAAATTTCCACCCATATCTATTTTTAACGCGTCTTGGTCAAGTACCTATTACCCTCGTTATCATTGATTATCCCTGTTCAAAAATCAGGCATCAAAACCGCAGGTTAATCTGTAGTCGGATTTACGACCACTAATTGCCATTCCCAGGCACAAGAAGAGACAGAGAAAATAGACAAAATGAGGACCAATATTAAAATCCTCGCGGGAAAATCACTGGATGGAAACAACAATAGGAAGGGCATTCATTCGTTTGGCGCTAAATGCTACCAAATTAAACGATACTCTAACATCAAGGCAACGATTTTGCTTTGACGCTAATTAGCTAATAACGTAAAATCCCTGCCTTTAACCCTTCCCTACGAATGCATGTTATGAGGGTCACTAATTGTTGAAAAGATATTGAAATTTAATGGTACCTATAGAGCGAGGGAAGAAGTTTAGCAAGAATTTCATTGTTTTTAAATATTGCCTCGATATATTTTCTCTCTTTCTTTGACAAAGGCGACGAAGAAACCAATTTCAGATCTACAAATGGATATGGATGAAGGCAGACAGAAAATGATTTGACTTCATCCAAGTTTGGATTCTCATTTATAAAAAGTAGAATTGTTTCTCTAATTTTTAATGATTTTAGAATGCGTATTATTATGCGGTGTATGTAGACTGTGTGTGTGTGAGTAGCATTAAGAATACTCGTCTTCGGCCTTTGGTCCAGTACACCCAAATATTTCCTTCCTAAAGCTGTACACGCAATGCGAGGTGTAGATGTGCTCCAACCACAAGTTGTGTCCTAGCGTTTGATGAGGAATTTCACTTTTACAATAGCAATTTCTAAATAAGTCTCTCCGCACATTTTGGCGGAGATACCTTCGTTAGTTCTGCCTTCTTATTTTTTTGCTACCACTATAAATAATAATAATAATAATAATTATACTAAATAATCGGAGTATTGATTAGAACTGATGATTAATGCGCCATCTTTTTCCAAATTAAGTCCAGATGTCGTTTCTCTTGACTACTACAGCTAGGAATCTTCCATGCACCTTCACTTAATTTAGCTTCGCTTTATCTACCAATCACTTTCAGCGTCCTGTTTGGCCTCATCCTTGCAAATAAACCAGACCAATTGACCTTTATAGCAACAAATTGATTCTGGTATTGACTTACTTGAGCCGGTTAGTGGCCCCACGACACCATGTGGAGTTGACGGTCGTTTTGTCGTCGTGGGAAAAAGGCCAGCACCGCCCGTTTTTACATAAGGCTTTCGGGAGCAACTGCAAGGTATAAAACCATCTCTACAACAAAATGAGACTGAAAAAGTTAGATTGTTTTCAAGTTGCCATATAAAATAACGCGTAATTAAGTTCACTTCACCTATTACTACTTTTTTTGTCTTGTTGGTGTTTTGCCAAGTGTGAAATTCCACTCAACTTCTGGTTAAGAAAGCTGTGTACTTTTCATAGGATTTTACTTTCCATACTTAGTTCGCTAGTTTCTATACCAACTGCTTTTCTGATACACCCACTGAGGGTAGGTACTCCCTGTATACTGGTACAATTGCTACCCGAAGGAGCGGCACCTCCTCCCTGCCCTACTGTGCTTAGTAAAGGCTTGGCTCACTGGGATGAAATGAACTCCTTGACAGGGCCTGAGAAAGATGACCATGTCGCCATACACACACACTTTTCCCCTCATTACTTTTTCTACCCGCAAATGGTGGATAGTGTAGACCTGGGTAGCAACCATACTCTAATTGAAACCTGGAAGCTAGCCACGGGTTCTCGCTCCCAGTGAGAGAGCAAGATAATAGTACAACCATTACCTCTATTCTTCTTTCTTATATATTCTTAGCTCCCCGTTTGCAACATTCCCTCTCACTCTCCGGAGGGGTTCTGGTAGCTCGGCGAACTTTCAAACTCTTACCATAACCGAGCAGAGTGGCAGAATATATTGAAAAGTGCTAAAATACTGCTAGAGCCAAATGTCTGATGGATAGAAGGGTATTTGTTGCTAGGTGTGCTAGGTTGTCGACTCTAAAAAAATTCTTAAAAAAAAATATCAATTAAAGGTTTGCTAACAAAATAGGAAATACGACACAATAGATTTTGGTCGTTCTGTCTGGTCTTAGTTGTCAACAACGACTGGGTGGCTTTGACTGTAAAAGGAATATAAGATTACTGGAATGCAAAAAAATCATGGAATTCATGTGTGTGAGGGCAAAAGTGAAAGTTAAAAAAGATAAATTGAAGGACTTTTTATGGCTGTTAGATGGGTCCAGTGGATAGTCACCTCCTTGCCGTTATGAGGAGCGTCTCCTAGGCGTGCCCCATTTAGTGCGATTGTGGTAACTTATTGCTATACTAACCGGATACTGGTAACACGTTAGGAAATAAGGTATCAGGGATGTAAAGCTTTGAAGACAAATGTAGTAGCAAGAAGTTAAGAATATTCTTTCCATCGGATAACATCAAATTTCGTTATTCTTTGGTTTATCGAAGATAGGTAAGGTGAAAAAATGATTTAAAATAATGAGGAAATAAAGTGAAATATGGTATGAGTTGTCTGGTGGTATAAACTACCTCCTTAATTGGTGTTTCTAAGGTCTTATGAAGCCCCACTTCATTCCTCAAGTTCTTTCCATATTTAATAGACGGGCGCTCTCTGAGAGTTGGTGAGCAAAATGACAACCATAAGGTAAGTCCAACAATTTTTTTTTCAGCGCCAAACTAGCGACTGCCTACAAGTACAAAGAATACAAAAACTCCAAGCAGATGCAAAATAAAAATTAAGACCATAAACAAAAACCAAAAGACAAGAAGCAAACAACAAGATAAAGAAGCACACTGCAGGATTGGGGAAAGACATGCCTGCCCTCCACGCAGTATTATGTAACCAACCCTAAAGAGAGTTAACTAAAATAGAGGAAATGAGCCACCTCTAAAAAGTCAGATAGGTCACAAGTCTGTGTACACGAACACCTCCCGAGTACAAGCGACAAGCTGTAGCTACCCGCTCGTCCCAGAGCCAAGACAGTTAACGTGGGAAATGATCACCCAGACTGAGACACAAAAATAATATGCTGAAGAGTCCCGGAGAACAACGCAGTATTAGCATTAAGGTGCAGTGGAACGCTCTATCAAATGGCTATTCGTGCAGCAAATTTGCCCAAATCAAAAACAATAGAAAGCGAATTAAAGCTGTGAGGGCATTAAGAGTAGGTCCATAGTAAGACTTGCGCCACAATGGCACGCGAATTGTAGTTCCCATCTACCGTATATAGTCTTTTTTGCTAAGCAACCGGAAAGGTTACACTGGTACATGCAATTTAGTTGGCGTGAGGAAGAGCAAACGCTATTCTCAAAGCCTAGTGCTTGGGAACAGTTTGGGGTCCTCATCGGTGCGCTCATTACGCTAAATCACACATGTCCATGAACGTAGAGGAAGATACTCTAGACATCCACCGGATCGAGGAACCCGTGAGTCAAGGATAGGGCGAACCCAAGGAATGTGCAACTTTCAATGCCTCCCGAGCTCGCAGGGTGCATTCTGAGTCGCTAAAGATAAAATACGTTTTAACCCGTAGGGAGCAGCGTATTACCACCATAGCTGAGTTTTCTTTCTAATTTTTCATTTATAAGAGCCCCTCTGCTCGAAAATAAAGACAAAACATAACGGAACAAAGAAATGTGGCCCATGAAGGTAAAACTGACACATAAAATTATAGGTTAGAGATTTCTAATTTACTCCAAAAATCTAGACACCTAATTTTTCTATATTTTCTCTGTATCTTAAGAAAATATATTTTAAGCGTTTAATTTTCACTTCAGATTAGTTAACTAATTCAACCTCCTGGGGAAACTACCTAAAATTTAAGCATTGAATCTTTGGTTATGGCTTGTTTATGTTAAGAACTTGACTTCCATTTCGGTTCCTAGATCAGTCGGTAAGATTAAAATTTGCACCAAGAGTTGTAAAATATATGTTGTAAGAAACTTTGCTCAACCTCTGAATTTAAATGCAGCCTGCCTTCAAAACGTTTGTATTTCCAATATAGGTTGTTCTTATGTCATATTAAACAATAGCACTCAAGTAGTATTACCACATAGCCATAATAATATACTCCTATTATCTAGTAAGGTGAAAGATCCAATTCCCAAAACATAAAAGGCGCGTTCGCAGTATTTGACAAACGAGATGCGTACCGTCAAGTGTGTAAAAGTTACATCTTCTCAGATGTCATCTTGGGCAGAACCATCGGTGCTACCGTCACAAGAGTTACACCAAACTCTATAAGTGTCCAAGTCCAAAACATTAAAGGTTTTGGGCATCATAGACATATCTCATCAGCATAGGCGTCGTTGCGAATGGCCGCGCATGAAATTGGAGCAGGTGAGGATTGGACAAGTCTGATTTAACGAGTGTCTGTGCATAATGCACTGTGCACAACTTAGAAAGAGTGGCAGTTAGCCTCCATCGCTAAAGAAGGATCTCTCAAGCAGAAGTGCTTAAGGTACCGGTCGTGAGGCGGAAAACCTCTGCTTAATCGAATCCAACTTCCAGCAAGGATTCTCGCATCATTACTCAGGGTTTGAGCTAACAAAGGAACGAGAGATAGCAAAGTATACCCCAATCTTAGACTCTTGTCTTGGACTACAGTGACGCAAGAATTTCCATAGTGATGGAACAAAAGTCACAAAGCTTTGGACGGTGTGTAAAGGGTTCGTTGCAGCTTGGTCTTCAGAAACAGACTTCTTAAAGTGAACGGGAGGAAACCCCTCCACATCTCCCCACATTATCACGGCGTGTATGAGAATTTCATTGCAGAAAATTCCTTTTCATCTTCTCGGAGATCTGTACGTTAGGCACTTCCTATGGAGGACAACAAAAATTCCAATCCAGTAGGTCTTGGCAGAGCTTATAAAAGAGCTGGAGATCGGTGTCTTAAACGACCAATAATATGCGTATTATTGTCTGAATACAGCTGCATTTTCGTGCCTAGATCTCTCTTTGTGATCTCAGGACAAACATACTGATCTTAGGGAGGAGGTGCTCAAAGACCTTCTAAAAATGATGTAAATACCATTTTTAGACAAACACAAATTTATCTTTGCCAGTTGAGGATTATATAGGATGATTGGTGAGGAAGTTGAGTTCTTCTTCGGCATCCTTATCTTCTTGCCTCTGAGTACTATTATTATTTTGTCTGCTCGTTTTGTACAATTTCTGCCTTTCTTGTTGTCGACTGAGTGTGATAGTCCTTATAGAGAAGTTATATACTTAAATTCACTGAACTCACGAACAAACAATTTCAATTTGATTGAATTTGGATGAGGAAGAGCTAGGTTATAGTTTATTTCATAGCACACTAACTTCTTTTCAAGGCAGGCATACTTGTCTTCACTTAATGCTATATTCAATCTTCCTTTACTCTGACCCTAGCACAAGACTCCTAAAATTGAAATGTTTCTCCAAAGGATCGTTAGCCAACTTCAGACGAACTTTCAAATGATTATATGTCACTAAAAGTGTTTTCATCTGACGATGACCATGCATTTCCGCTTACAACAACATATTAGACACCATATGTGTTTTACCTAACACCGATGCCTTCCTCTCCTAACTGATCGTTTATCTCCCTTCTAGTAATCTCAAGCTCTTCCAAACTCTGCGTATTCTGACTTTCTAACGACGACCCGAACGAGGCAGATTTGCATACTACCCATTTCTGTAAATGTTCCTGTTACTGACTGCGCTGTAGATTCATGAACATTTAATGCTTCAGAAATCTTCATGTAGCTCATTTTACGTTTGAATTTTGTAATTATTTTCTGGGATGTCAGAAGGCAGTTCGCTTCCTTTCGCTATGGTGATTGCTTGTAAAATAAGACTGAAGTAACGATCCGGAATAAAGTTTATTAGAAAGTTGGGGTGGTAAAGCAATTATACATATATATATATATATATATATATATATATATATATATATATATATATATATATATATATATATATATATACATATCAATATATATATATATATATATATATATATATATATATATATTAGTATAGTTGGGTAGCAGTCTTTCCTGAATGCAAATTTTGGTGAAGATTTTTGTATATTTTGCCTTAATTAATTTCCTTTAGCAACTTTCTCTTCTTTTAACTATCTTTTTATTCCATCTTGTAGATGGTGGGACACTTGTCCATTATTTTTCTCTCTTTTTTAAATGAATGTGTTTAGTAAAAACCAAACAAAATTGAGAAGCTTTCGATCTTATTTGATCATCTTCGGAGCGTTTTGAAATGTTCTTGCCTCCTTTACCGATGTAATGAGTGGAGTGAGGATCTGAAATAAAATGATTTTTAAGGGGTATTATTTCTGCCTTGGTTAAACGTAACATTAGAGGAAATGGGCCACTCCTGTGAGTGGAACTTTAAAATAGTTTAAATGTACAATTCCTGCTTGTCGCTTGACATTTGATGGCCGGCTTATCTTCGTTTATTAATATGGCTTCTAAGATGTTCATCCTTGCTTTATTAACCTCTTATCTTTTAATATGGTGTTATAAACGAGCATATCTCGCGTTAGGTTAATATTATGGGCACTTTCCTATGATTCTTCGGCCCTCCGCTTTGTAGATGTATGGTTAAACGTCTCACAAGTGTAGTGGTTTTCATGCCAATATATTTTGAGTTATTATAAAGCTTACAGTCTTTATCGGGGCAGATGAACTCGTAAACTACATATGTTGGTTTTCTTGAAATTTAAGGGGTTGTTTTTCATTAGGAGATTGGAGGCTTTTGTTGTTTTATAATAAATGAATAGTTGGATTTTATCCGTTTGAATTTTAACCTTGATGATACGGCTAATAATCTCCTTGATGTTTTTTTCATCTATTTTATATGCTGTGGACATCTGGTTTCTGTAATACATCCGCAGAGCTTATAAATGTTGCTCTACGTGAGAACCTTTCTACCAAAATATTGCAAGAGTAAAACAAATACTCGTGAATAATGGCTTCTCAAACAGCATGATTGACAAACAACTCCCATAATTTTTAAATAACCATTACAAACATGCGGCTAAAACTAAAAGTAATCATAGGAAAGTCAACAACATCAAAGTGTATTACAGAAACCAGATTTCTACGGCCTATAAAATAGATGAAAAAAATATCAAGCAGATTATTAGCAGTAACATCAAGGTTAAAATTCAAACGGATAAAATCCAACTATTCATTTATTATAAAACAACAAAAGCCTCCAATCTCCTAATGAAAAACAACCCCTTAAATTTCAAGAAAACCAACATATGTAGTTTACGAGTTCATCTGCCCCGATAAAGACTGTAAGCTTTATAATAACTCAAAATATATTGGCATGAAAACCACTACACTTGTGAGACGTTTAACCATACATCTACAAAGCGGAGGGCCGAAGAATCATAGGAAAGTGCCCATAATATTAACCTAACGCGAGATATGCTCGTTTATAACACCATATTAAAAGATAAGAGGTTAATAAAGCAAGGATGAACATCTTAGAAGCCATATTAATAAACGAAGATAAGCCGGCCATCAAATGTCAAGCGACAAGCAGGAATTGTACATTTAAACTATTTTAAAATTCCACTCACAGGAGTGGCCCATTTCCTCTAATGTTACGTTTAACCAAGGCAGAAATAATACCCCTTAAAAATCATTTTATTTCAGATCCTCACTCCACTCATTACATCGGTAAAGGAGGCAAGAACATTTTAAAACGCTTCGAAGATGATTGAATAAATCGAAAGGTTAGCAATTTAGTTTGTTTTTACCAAACACGTTCATTTTAAAAAAGAGATGAATACTAGACAAGTGATCCACCATTTACAAGATGGGATAAAAAAGATAGTTAGAAGAAGAGAAAGTTGCCAAAGGAAATTAATTAAGGCAAAATACACAATCGTCTTCAACAAAATTTGCATATATATGTATATGTATATATATATATATATATATGAGGGGACAATGACATAGTGATTGGGGAAGAAATTTGTCCCCCAAGTTTGTGGGTAATAATTATGAAAAATAACAAAAAGAAATATTAAGTGTAAATACGTAATGAAATAAATAACGGACACATTCTGTGTCAGCAACGGAGAAAATCTAAGGGATTAAAGCGGTTAATTACCTTACTCGGATCAGAGTCTTAAAAGGGGCTACACTAAGCTTCACTGTAAATAATACAATTGGTTCCGAGGATACTAGATTACAATGACGTCTGCAGTGTCGACGTCTTGCACGTGGTAGCATCGAAGGTAGGTAAATCAGGGAGGCTAGGATGCAACAAGTGAATATGTTTTACCTCAAGGTTCTCGTTTGGGGGGAATGAAGTTCTGGTTCTACCGCAGGATACTGATGAATAAGGACTGGTTTTACCTCATGTTTCTTGATACGAAAGTACTGGCGCAAATTCTGGAAAGAACTACCGTTGTGAGGAGATGCAATTTCACTAGGGCGATGTCTACCGCGGAGAGATTCTAGCCGTTGGTACCCGAATAATATACGGAAGATCCGACTCGAAAACGTAATGTGTCTTCGGGCGCGGGCATTCTGTACTGTCTATCCAGCAAGAAACCTACGGTTATATAGATCGTCGGCGGGCGGTGAAATTGCCTCGGGTCACAGCGTGCTCTCCTGGGGTCAGAAGTTGCCGGCTTCGGCTGTGAGATGGGAATCCGAGATAAGGATCGGCTCGAATAGATCTTCGGGTTATATGGGAGGTGAGCTTAAATCGCCTCTGGAGGAGAAAATAGGTCTCGATTCCTTCTTATTTCTCACGCTTTTTGTTCCAAGGTTAAGGCCACGTGGCTCTACAAGGGTTCAAGGTGGACCTCCAGATCCTATTAGACTCTATTCCTCTTAAAACGTCCTTGACCATTACTGAATACTCCGAATTCTAAATAAAAGTCACAGAAACTAGTATTACGATTTCGATACTGGATTATAAATGAAACCATAAAAAATAAATATATGGATGTGAAAATGATATGGTAAGGATACATTTTGTTGTCAATTTTAGTAAAGTTTTGTTCGTTCTTCAAATTTCTAGTAAACTTGTTAAAATTCTGTAGGTGTCTTTAGTAATACAACCTTCTTAGAGCCTCAAACGTCCGCACCTTGCAATAAACGGTTCACGAACTATGACCAAAAATTGTGGCATTAGGTAGGGTATGAATACTTTTTGGTTGGGGCAGTACTTAGCTCTCCCTTCCATAACTTTTTCATTTTCCAGTCCGATTTTTTTATTCCGTTTTAGTTGAGATGCCCTCGTTTGCTTTGACTTTTTCTTAATTAATAAAAGCGTTCATTTTGGATGCCTCTTTAGTTTCTCACTTTCATAATTATTTTGACTTTCTTTATTTCGTGCCTTTATTTTTTCAACATATATTTATTATCTAAATACGTACGTTTCGCTTTTAATCAAATACTCTTGACATTATTTCCCCCAATTACATGTTCCTTTATTCCATTTATCCATTTTGCCCTGTCGTAGGATGACTCCGCACCTGAGCATACAATATTTTATAGATGTCTTAGAGTGACTCTAAACACCTGAAACCAGAATACAATATCATAGAGTCGAACGTCGATGCTAGCCGAGGATTGACTCTGCGTTGAAGCGCTAAGTGAGCACGTCAGATTGGGATATAGATCCCAGTGCCAGGGTTAAATAATCAAATTCGAGTGCGGTCGGCCTAAATAATTAATTCTTAGAGGTTCTGAGTCTTAGAGAAAATGATTGTAGAAAAATAACTTTACTATTTCCAGAGAAAATATTATTAGCAAAGGTAAATAAATGACAATAAATAAGATGAGAGCCCAGGTAAAAAACGGAGAGGGGGGTACAAATGACTCGACGGGGACGAGAGAGAGAAAGTGTATGTACGGTGATTGCTTCCAGAGAAAAGGAGGGGGGGGGGGAGTTCAAATGACGGGGAGAATCACGTAAAGCCTAATTAACCGGAGGCTTTGGGGACGACGAGTAAGCGGGCGCTGCAAAGTTCCACTTTCCAAATTTCTTCTTCCTTAACCTCGCGGAGAAATGATCGAGGGAGTACTTCTGACGAGAATGAAGTCGATACTGTCCGTATCTATCGTTTGTCGGGCAGAAAATTTGGCCTTAGATACGAGCGAGGCCGGGTAGAGGTGACGCGTTGGGTTCGTTGCTGGAAACCGTTGGGAGGCGAGGCAGGGCGTACAAGACTACGTGGCTGCTAACCATGACAGGGCTGTATGCTACTATTTTTTCAGAGCTTTTGCCCAGGTATTTATACTGCCTCGGCGGAAGCGGGTCGCCAGAGGCCTACAAAAGTGGGACGGGGATCTCATTAGACTTGGCGCGCCAGAAGGGGGGGGGGGATATTCTCGTCGCGCATCACATCCTTGCACGAAGGCTCCCGACCCCGTATGTTTGGCGCCGATCAGGAAATGTGATGGGGAGAGAAAGAGAACTCAAACGGATCACCTGGTCGCGTGAAATTCTCGCTGCTCCCTTGGGGCTATCTAGCGTTCAGGGGAATCTTTCTAGAGGGAGGGTTACCTTCTCTCTCTGACATTCCCCTAATTCTATTTCGGTCTTTGATTATGTTACCAATAAAACCATATGCAATTCACATTAAATTACTTTTGGTTGAAATTAACATATGTGCAAGTGTATTACTGCTGGGTAATATGGTGAGTTAGTTTGTTTGTGTATATGGGCTTCTGTCAAGTATTTCTTTTCTGCCCCCTGCTTGTCTTCCTCCGCTAAGCGGTGCTAATCTTAACCACCTTTGACCTCCATTAGTTTTATTTCTGTTTACGGAAGATGATCATAGGAAATTCCAGGGCTACTTAGAAAGAAAATTCGATTAAGGAAATCCTTTCTTGTTCTTTGTTTATCTTCTCTGATATCTTCTTGGATTATCTTGCATTCTCGCCTCTCTCATGCAATTTACGCCGTTGAAATCCTGAATCCGCTTTAATCTTCTTTCCATTAAATGAGAGGGAAAAATAGTTTAGTTTGTTTGTGGCTTCCATTATTTGTTATTTAAAAAACATAAGAAAAGAATAAAGTACAAGGAGAAGAGATTAGTAAAGGAAGTGTGGATTAGCAGCAAATGAATTCACCCAGCGTCGTTATCGACATTATTTTCCTGCGCAATTGTTTATCATGGTTGAATGCGTTCTATATATTATTTTCATTATATTTTAATGGTTGAATTCTTTATTTTAATTTGCTGAGTTTTTGTGATTGTTTATATTTAGAATCGTTTATAATGATTGCTTTATATTTGATTGGCTACGTTCTTTCGACCTGAATGCTTCATGTTTAATTCGGTGGGTTCTTTGGATCTAATTGCTCAATAATTGATTTTCTTGTTATCTTTGTGCATGATTGCTTTAGGATTCTCTTCGTCTCCTTGCGCTTGATTGCTCTGGGGTGGAAGTGAAACAATGAAAAAACAGTCCTGAATTAAAGGGTTGTCTTAGCTGAATAAGACAGTGTCTCAATTTATAGCGGAACTAAAGACACGAACGTGGGACTCCGGATGGATTAGAGGTTTATCTCAAGGAGGGATAATTTAAAATTAGGGAGCTTTTTCTTGTTAAGGAACAACAGTTTTTATCACCTACGCCAGCACAGTTGCGCAGAGGTTATCTGATCAAATGTTTTTGTCTGTTTTTCTATTTGTAGGTCTTTTTGTGTACAAGATAACTATTAATGTTTTTAAGATATTTCCATCACATTTTGTAACGAGGTGCGTCTTAGGACAGGAAAGACCTTATTATGTTAAGTTGAAGATCCAGAATTGGATACGGACTATAGATCGCTTATTCTCCTTTAAATCATTGCGAGATTGGGCATCATTCAGCACTTTTCATGAAATATAAATATTAATGGGCTCGTGAAAAGGAAAATACCTAGGAAATCTTACCCATTCACACTACAGTCATGTAGAGAGATTAAAAGGTTACTCTACCACCACTGTTTAGCTGAGATAAAGAAGATTTAGATTGTTTCCCCAAAATTTGTTTATTAGTTAAAGATAAAAGACATAGCTGGAGGAACACGAGATCTGGGTCTCCAGGAGGGAAAATCATCTTTCTTTTATTATAATTCACAAACAAATGAAGAAAGACAAGATTCCTAATACAAATGGGTAGTGATTTCAATGGTAGGCGAATTATATAGCCTTACTTTATTTGGCCTATGGGTGATTTGGAGTAGAAATCTGGATTCATCTCGCAATTACGGAAATAGTTTTAATGACAATGACGCCGACAGTTGTCTGCCATCTTTGATGAATTTCAACTTTATTTAAGTATGGAACTTTCTGTTCTTTAGAGTAGGATATTAGGTCACATCTTAAAATTTTGTGAGTGTGTGTTCTTTATAGGCAGCCATATATTTGGACCGATTAAGCTTTTATTATTATTAGCTATGTTATTTTGAACCACCCATGAGATATAAACAGTTTATAAAATAGTTTAAAACGTTAAATAATCCTTTTAACAACCCAATTTTGGGACCATTATCATGCATATTCATTCCAAAAAAGGCTAAAAATAGATATATTTTAGATGGAAACATGAATTTATTGTTTGCTCGCCTTACTGTAGGTCTTCCACTATATAGTTTCTTGTTTATGCGATTCAATTTCGAAACTAGTTTCTAGAATAGGGTTTTCCGTTGAACTGAGGCTTTCTGTCCTCACCCGAGTTGACTGTTTTTATGGTTTTTAATTAAAAAACGGGTTTTCACATTAAAGATTGGTCAGAAGAATAGCTCCTGCTTAGCTTTTAAGGGCATTAAAGGTTTCCCGAATGGAGTTCCAGTAGCTCATTATTTCATGTTCCGTCCGACCAAGATAAATTCCTTATTTATATTTTAATCTAATTATTTTCAAGATTCGTACTTTTTCTGCAAAATCTGCAGCATCAAATTACTTTTATTTAAGGCTGCAAAATGTTCGACGCTCATCTATTAAGTCCGGCGGTGCCTTGAGATCAAATGGCATAGGAAGCGTCCATATAATGATGTCATGCAAAAAATACAAGTAGGTTACGGGAGTCAATATTTGTCTTTATTATTTTATTCCAATCACTTATTTGAACAATTGGCCGGCTATTGATCACTCCAACTCACATTGTATAGTTCCTCTTATATCATAAAATGAGAGGCCAAATAATAGTAGCTGCTCGGAAGCGTAATAGCAACTATGCGACGTCTGGACACTATTTCTTCTTGGGCTTATATTTCAAATGCCTTAAATTCAATCCCTGAGATTCCCCCCCCCCTTATCTTTTATACTATAGCTAAGTCATTTCCATATACATATACTGAGTTGGCATTACTAGATAACATCGGTGTAACATATGTGTACTAATAGTGGAGGAACAACGAGTGCATTGGATGACAAGGAGAGAACTCTGGAGAGTTAAAATATCATAATTCCGCTATATTTGTGTGCTGTCAATTTCTCCGTGATAGACGTCCTCGTTGCTATTGCTCTTCAATTTCAAGTGCCTCCGAAAACATTCGGTCAGAAATTTACTCGTTAGTTTTAGATCCTTGTTCCTAGATATGATGATAGTATTAATAATAAAATATATGATAATAATAGTATTGATTAAAATAGACAACATAATAATAATATTATACATAATAATAGATTAGATGAAAATAATAATATTATTATTATTACTAATAATAGATATGATAACGATAATAATTCTTCCTAATCGAGAATCACAACTCTACGAAAGTAATATTAGCCTTATTATTAATATCGGTGACCTTAGTGATAATAATAGACAAGATAAAAATAATATTATACATAATAATAGATTAGATGAAAATAATAATATTATTATTATTACTAATAATAGATATTATAACGATAATAATCCGTCCTAATCGAGAATCACAACTCTACGAAAGTAATATTAGCCTTATTATTAATATCGGTGACCTTAGTGATAATAATAGACAAGATAAAAATAATATTATACATAATAATAGATTAGATGAAAATAATAATATTATTATTATTACTAATAATAGATATTATAACGATAATAATCCGTCCTAATCGAGAATCACAACTCTACGAAAGTAATATTAGCCTTATTATTAATATCGGCGAACTTAGTGAAGAATTATGGTGTCTCCGGTCGATAGGTGGCGCCATTCATCCCTCGCGTCTGAGACAAGACCCAAGACCACATGAGGAAATGCACATAATAATCAGAATGTCAATACATATTGATCCCAAATTCATTAGGGGTGGGTCCTTATGGGGGGGGGGGCAAGGTGTTCAGATGTGGATATGTTTCTTTATAACAAGCGACGATGGTAGAACCCTCTCCGACTGCGGAGTTTGGCACCCGTTCCTTATCAGTTGTATGTGGATATGGGTCTCCCCAAAAGGGGTTCCTTCCCCCGATCGGTATGGCAATGGGGCAGAGGAGAGGGTGAGTATGATTTCCTGGGAATGGGAGAAGTGAAATCATAACAAAGTCAAAGAGTTAAATTAGGCTACAGTTTGATGATGGCGTCTGTTGCCAGCCATCGTGCAACAAAGCCTCTCAGATAACCTCACGCTCTGCAAACGCAAGAGATGAAGAATTCGTTATAACAAGCCCAGAGTCTGGGACAGGAGTGTCGAACCTGCCGCCTTCTGGACATTATGTGCGGCCTTCTGCGGCTTTTGGAAAGAGCTCCGAGTTATTATATTTTTTTATAAAATATGAGCATTTCAGAAGCTAGCAGTATCTAAAACTAAACTTAAACAAAATGCTTCATCGCGATTAACGTATATATCAAACTAAGAACGTTCGAAAACGTATGTACTCATTTGCACTCATGAGTCACCAACGTTCACACGCCGCAGCGTATCGGTAGTATTTTACCAATTGCTTTGGAGTATTATAGTTTTGCTTCGGCTTCATTACAAAAATTCGATTAACTTTTAATATTATACTGTTATATGTGATACTCACTTATAGTAAACCATTAACGTGATAAAATACAAATTGAGAATCTCGCAAAAAGTATACATAATTATTTAAAGCTATCTGTGAGTTGCAATATTATGAATAAATTAGTGTCTTTCGTATCGCAATAGAAGGGATATTCGGCCGCCGTGAACGGGTGGTTCAAACAGGGCATGAGTAGGCCTGGAGGCCAAGGCATACACATAAAAGAGTTAGCTACTATAATGGGCAAAACAGTGCAATATTTACTTCCAACTTAGCCAATTGGTTCTCACTTCTGACCATATTAACATCAAATAATGAAAGTTGCATTATGCCTAGAAGTAGAGTGGGTAAGTGACTAAGTTTTGCTTTTGTTTCATTAAAGTTAAGATTGATTAATTAACGGTAAATGTATGGTAAAGTACATGCAAGGTTTTTCTATGTGGGGCTCTGCCCCCATACCTCCGGCACATAAATAATACAGTAGTTTTAACATATTATATATTGTAATATTTTAATTAATTTTTAATTGTCTATTAGAGATATATATCAGAAAAACATATTGCTGCTATTCACTGCAGGTTCTAAAGTCTAGGGTCCTATAATAGCCTAATTAACTGCTAATTAAATATATTTTGGTTTGAAATATTGACTCAAACTTACACCATGTAAAACAAGACAAAGAGAACAATAAAGGAAGAAAACAAGTGTTTTTAATGATGACCGGGAATTGCAATATCTTTTGTTTCTGCTATGGATAAAATAATTTGTTTGCTCTAAAATAATGCAGTATCAGCATTAAAGAAATTCGACGCCCCCTAGCATTTTTCCACTCATAAATAGCACAAATATGCTAAACTAGAAGGATAAGCTTGAAAATGAGCATTGCAGAAATTAAAAGATCAAAGGCAAAAGCAAAGACAGCTATTCCAAACGGAACTTAAACGAGGAAATGATGGTGCTGAAGCAACTTATAAAGTAGCATATATACTTTTGCGATGCCGAAATACTAAAAGGGTGCATTGTTAAAGTAGTAGGTTACTTAGACCAATAAAAAATAATAAGTACAAATAACTGCCCCTTTCAAGAGTAACTATAACAAATCGGCAGCATGAGTTAGCCCGCAAAGTAACAGAATACGAGAAACTTCATGAAATTATCCGAAACGAAAACGTATATTATTTACTAGCTTTGGATGAATCAACTGATACTACAGACTTAATTCAGGTATTGTTCTTTGTTCGTGTTATAACAGAGGATTTTCATTGATATGAAGAGTTATTTGTTTCGGGTACCCTTATGAACCAAGGAGGAGAATTGATATCTTTAATAACTTTAAAGAAAAATTGCACATCTGAAAAATGAAACTTCAAACTCAGTCGCTTTAATTTCATTTCGTACTTTGCATCAGCAAAATTGATGTGCTAAATCACCAGTTTTAAGGGACAGTTGGAAAATTTATTCACATTGTTAACTTTATTCGAGCAAACACAACACGTCAACGTCAATTTTGCAACCTACTCATGATGGATGATGAAGAAAATCAGTGTTGATTTGCCCTATCGATGTTGATTTTCGAGAACAAATAATTGCTTATTTTAATAATCAGAAAAAGCATTGCGAATTATCAGAAGTGGTTGCTATAAGAATGTAACATTTCTGTCTTTTCCCAGCTCACAAAGGTAGTCTGGTGAAAAAGACAAGCCATGTGAAATTTCACGGGGGAACAACTTTAATCACATTTCTAGTGACTTAGATTTACCTGCCAATTTTAGTTCGTTTCTTCATGCTGATTTCAAATATATAATCCACTTTCGCTTACATGCTATAGTTATTTTGTAATTTATATTTTCTCATTCCCACAAAAACTGACCACTGGACGGACAGAAAGGATGCTTGTAGAAAGCAAGTACTTAACAGTAGAGAGTAGTAAGATAGTAATAAGTGTTATTGTGAAAAATATTGACATTATTGTTTCTTTTTCAGGTCTCATGTTAAAGTGATGATTCCGTCAAGAGGAAATTGCGTTAATATTCCAGACACCTTCTGCAACATATGTGGCTGATACATGCTAGTTCGTCAAAGGCGCAATATTTCAAACCTTGTGATCTGCACTTGTAAGGCATATTTTGATGTTCCTCTTGGCCATCAAGATAAGAAGTGGGACCCACATGATGTTTGCCATAGTTGAGGGGAACATTTTCGTGAGTGGACGAAAGGGAAGAGAAATGGTCTTCCTTTTGCAATCCCCATGGTATGGCGAGAGCCAAAGGGTCGTGTATCGGACTGTTATTTCTGTCTGGTGAATACTAAAGTGATTGGCAAGTAAAATCGGAACAAGATTGACTATCCCAACATTCTCTCAGCGATCTAGCCAGTACCTTATTCTGAATCTACTAGTTCCGATTTTCAGTGGATATGCTTCCTTCGAGGATGAAAATGATGTACCTGATATGGACGTACACGGAATGGATTCAGCGTCTGCAGATTCATCATCAGATGCTGAACAGTTATTAGCTTCTCACGTGATTTGGCGCTGTCCAAGAAAGCTGCAGAAATTTTAGCCTCCGGGTTGAGTGAAAGACATATATGTACTTGACAGGTCGGTACGAGTATCATATTACCGAGCAAGTGAGATTACATTTGTTAAGTATTTCTCTGAAGACAAATAATTGTATACTGCCACGATGTTCCTGATCTGTTCCCAGAGTTGGGACTTGGCAGCTATAGCCGTGCCTACTGAAAACTGTTTTTTAGGATAGCTCCAAGCGTAGCCTCAAGTGTGTCCTTTAGCATAATGGCAATGACTTTGGTGAAGTTCCTCTCGGTTACTCTCTCCATCCGCAAGAACCTAACGATGACATAAGAATGGTCATGGATTTATTTAAGTACCATGAACACAATTGGATGATATAAGCAGACCTTAAGATACTTAACTTCCTCCTTGGCCAGCAGAAGGGATATACAAAGTTTACATGCTATATCTGTATGTAGGACAGTCAAGCCCGTTACAAACACTGGTCCCCCCAAAATTGGCCAGCTTGGGAAACTTTTGGAAGCAGGAATGCCAAATATTGTTAATGAGCCAATCGTAAGTCGAGAGAAGATCGTTTTCCCACCACTTCATCGCAAACTGGCGTTGATGAAGCAGTATGTCAAAGCGTTGAGCACTGACAATGATTGTTTTCAGTACATAGTATCGGCGTTTCCTGCTTTATCATTAGAAAAAATAAAAGCAGGAGTATTTGATAGTCCCCAAATCTGAAGACTTCTTAGTGATTCTAGATTCGTGAACACCATGAATGAAAAAAAGAAGGCAGCCTGTCTCTCATTTTCTGCCGTTGTTTGTAACTTCTTGGGAAACAAAAAGGTGCATAACTACCAGGATCTGGTAACTTATATACTTTTAGCATATCATGATCTGGGATGCAACATGAGTGTGAAGCTGCATTATCTAAATAGTCATCTTGACCGATTTCCAGAGAATCTGGGTCCCTAAGCGACGAAAAAGGGAAATGCTTCCATGAGAATTTGATGACAATGGAAAAGAGCGACCAAGGTCACTGAGATAGCCACATGATAGTGGACTACTGCTGTACGATTAAAAGAGATTAGCCAGAGAAGACTTACTAGAGAAAGAGTTACAAACGCAAATATTTGCCACATTGAAATCAAGAAGAGGTCCTCCAGACTGATGTACGGTCATTAATAAATTAGCATCTATTTGATTGCAGTATTTGTAATCCTAATGTGTAATTCAAGTTTCTTCTCATATGCAATAAAATGTTTGTGCAAAAAACCTGCTTTACTATAAATAACGCAAAAGGATGATTCAAAATTACTTCAGGGCATGATGATAGGGGGGATAAAATGAAATTTTTTGTATAATATTATAAATTGATATTACGAAAAATATGTAGTATTTAGAAAGAATCTGATTTCTGATTTGAATTCAGTATGCTCGAATTAGGTAAAAAAATGTACTTTTATCAATTCACCAAATACATTGTTCCTCAGTGTTATTTAAAGAGTTTACAGCTGTGATAGATTCATTAATTTCAGAATATAACAGGAGATTTACTTATTTCGAGAAACATAACTTAACATTGCAGTTAATTTTCGAACCTAATTTAGTTAGTGGCTCCAAAGCACCTGTATACGTACAAATGTAACTAATAGAGTTGTCAGAAGACTATATTTTGAAATCACACTTCGATTACCAAAAGGAGGCGATTGAAATATGAAGATATGCATTAGAATACCCACGTTTGAAGCAGCATACACGACGAATACTCTCCTGTTTTCTTACCAATTATTGTTGTGAATCCACATTCTCCTACCTGACCAAAATTAAAACTTGCTTAAGATCTCAATTGACGAACCTGCACCTAGAAAACCAACGTAAGCTTCGAACTTCTAAGTTGGATCCATATATTAAAAAGTAAATAATTAAACAGTGTTTAGGCTTTTTTTGCAGTTTGTACATTACACTTTACGGTATAGCGGTTATACTAATACAATTTTATATATTATTTTTGTGCATATCTAATACATAATGTAATGCGGCCTTTCTGGGTGACCTCATACCTCCCTGTGTTCTAATAACACAGGTGTGGGTAAGGAGCTTTAGTCTATACTCAATTTGAATATCAAGGAATTTAGTAAAGAATTATTAAGAGGGTTTGTACTATTAAAATTGGTATAGGTGGTAGTAATGCTCAAGCAAAGTCTGTAGTGATGCTCAACAAAAGTCTGTTACTAGTAAACAGTGATAAATATCAGTACTAAAGGTAGCGATTTGCGTATGATGGTGGTTCTGAGTCATTGATACAGAGGTATCATTAGCAAAGTTCATGAAATTTAGTGAATTAGAAGAATCCGTCAGTGGGGGAATAAATATCACGAGGACAAACAGTCGCTAGTTTTTTTAGACAGCGTCAACACTTACACTCCACATGGGCCGAAACTTTACCCCCCCCCCTTTTCTCCTTTTCCCCGCTGCCCCAAGACCTTTCGAGCGAAGCAGGCAAAGAAGGATTTCAGTAAGCAGATTTTGTAGTCGGTTAATATAAACATAGGATAGGGTAAGAGCCTTTAGAATGGAAATCTTGCTACCTAAGCCTTTGTCGGCAGAAAAATCTATGAAGAGGCTCACTGTCCCCTCCGAATTTTATGTCTGTTTTCACCAAATAGACGAAATCTCACCTTTCCTGGGCATAAAACTGTAGGGCCCTTTCTAAACTCCCTCGTCTCCTCTGCCCTCCCACCAGTGGCCAATCGACATATATATAGTTCGATCATGAGAAATAAAAGGGAGAATCCGCATAGCAATGAAGAGAAGAAGATGAGTCCCTAACTTAAACAGGGAATCAAGAGGACAGCCGGAACCGAGCGGAATTTTTCTTCACGAGGCCGTTCCTTTGGTCGCTTAGAAGACCAGACCAGTGGTATCAAGATCAACTCTCATACCATTCTCGTCCAGAGAAAATCCTTATCTCCATTTTTTCTGAATAAAAACAGAGATAACTCTCAACATTGAGGAATACCAAGGTGAATTCCCATTCTAGAAAAGATTCACGTCTTTGTTAAGTCTCATCATTGAGAAGCCCGAAATTGTAACACAGGAATCGGAACGACTTCTGTTCATCCAAGATCCCCTCACTTACATCTTCAAGTCAAGAAGTCTCGCCGCACGCCCTCCCCCCCCCCCCACCGCATTCCCGGTAGAAGCATCAGCTGTTCTTCCCGAATAGACTCAGCACGCGTCTCTTTCACCCAGTGAGAACCATCAGCTGTTTTCTCAGCCATCCTCACGGCAGCTCCAGTCCAATCCGCCCCTAATCATCTCATCGAGGAGATTTCCATTCAAGGTCACCCCACTCGCCACCACCTCTTATTTAAAGGCAAAAGGAATCTAAAACTTATTCATGTTTGGTAGTTACCATTCCGAGCGAAAGTGAGTTTTGCGTCAACCATCGCATATTACTCATTGGTAGTGTAAACTTTGATTAGATCCTCTTATTATATCATTAATATATTTAGAAATTTAATATTTGATTAATTATGTAATTAAAAGTATATTTTTGTAAGAGTTGTTTAATTAAATCCTCGAACGCTGCAATTTGAAATAGATATATAATAATACGAACCCTCCCTGGTTAAAGAATCAAATTAAGTGGAACGGAATTACTCATGGACGAATCAGACATACATACGTACCCAGCCGTATTCACCACACGGACGTAAAAATAATCGAAATTAGCAAGAGAAGCAGGCCTAAGACAGGCCATTGAAGGACTCATATTTTGAAGAAGCTCGGAGAATACCCCTGATTTCTGCAACTTGCTGACATTTGTTTATTAGGATCTAAACCAAAGTTTAGTGATGCCACTGATTAAGATTTCTTTCAATTTATCTATAAATCAAGAATAAATAAAGTGAGTGCGAGAAATGTAAAGTATCATTCATATGTTTTGATAAGAAACTCCTGAATTGCGTCAGACGTGCTAACGTTTGGAGGAATCGATATTGTTGATCTTATTAGATTTTATTGTTACGAGAAGAAACTGAGCTGTCAAGTACATTAGTTTTTTAAATACCTTGCATAAATTTGGGGTTGAAACAATGCAGAGTTCAATTATGCACCTAAACACCGATCCCTTTTAAGGAAGCTTATAAACAGAAACTCCTCCACCTCGACTGTCTCTAGAGGTGGATAAATTTGTGAGTGCCAAGTTGCACGAAGATTTAAGGGAAGGAAGAAAATAACTGATCCCAATGTTTGTAAATATGCTTAAGTATAATTAAAAAAGGCAAACATCTTGACTTAATTTGGAACAAGCATCGTTAAACGAGGAAAGCTCAATAAAATTTAAGGAATCTTAATTACAAATTGGTTCCATTTTAGGAAGGGGCAAGTGGCGAGGTTAAGCATTTTGTGTTGAATTCTTTTGCAAAAATATTTATAACGCCAGCTATTAAATTTAGGCCGAATGCAGTTGAGGCGGAAGTTATGTACTTGTTTTCGTGTGATTCGATGAAGGTTTTTCCTTAGCTATGAAAGTATTTTAGGTTTTAGCTGGTTAGTTAGTGGGATGCTATTCTTTTATAAATAACTATATTGTCTCGAGGTTGTGGTAAACAAACTATCGTATCGTTAGTTATGAACTCAAGAACGCTTGTTCGGATGGTAAAAGAATTCGAGGAGACGGACTCGTTAGTGGATATCTTAGATGCCGTAGAATATTCGGATTTAGTATAATTTCCTGAGAAGGGGTTTATAATTTGGAGAATAAGTGACAGATATGAACATATTGAAGTTGAGCAAGCTGTTAAACCGTAATAGGTTTTTTTGCACGGGTTGCTCGATTTCTTTCGTAGAAGCAATAAGGAGACGCATGATTTATTTCCCCATCACGTCAAGAAAATTTTTTGTATTGAAAGAAGTCACACGAGTGCATAAGTGTCACCTGTAGGGAAATAACTTTGTTGGGATTCTTATATGAAAAAGATTCGTGAGATTGGCAGCTCTCTGTTTCCGACAAATTGACACGATGAGATAAAGATCTAACAGGACTCAAACAGTTAACTCAATTATATTTATATTATTTTAGCCACCGTTTCTATAGGAGGGTTCGGCAGAGTAACAACATGACATAATTATGATTTAGAGGGCATTCTCAGGTAGTACCTATGGTCAGGTTTTAGCAAAAGTATTATGTTTCAGGTTCAAATCCTCTGGTATAATATTCAGCGAAGGAATAAAGAAAGGAAAGAGGAGAAGATCGCCATTGAGTACGCTGTTTATCATCGCTTGGAAGCGAATGGATCAGGATCTGACGGGTTTTTTTTTGTGTTTCTCAGAAATTATATAAAAATCTCTTTTTTTTGTATATTAATGAATCCCAACGGTAAATCACAACTCAGGGTTTTGATTTAATAGATCGAGGGATCTCGGTAACAAACGTTAATTAATTTAATGAGTCGAGGAACTAAATAATGCTAAGTGAGTAGCTAATTTTATTAGAATGTTTATGTTATTAGAGCAGTTAATGTTATTATATTACTTAATGTTATTATAGTACTTAATAATATTATTAAAGTAATTAATGCTATTAGAATACTAATGTTATTGGGTTAAGGAATAAGTTCTTGCGGTTTTATCAAATTTAATTCATTACCATTACTAATTTTAGAAAAACTTCCTTTTTAATTGATAACAATATTCAATTTAATCAATAATGTATTCTCCGTTGATATTTATGACTTCTTCCCAGCATTCTACTAGTTTTTCGATGCCTCTGCAATCAAAATCTCTGGATTTTGACTTGAAGAATTCGTCTAACCAGGTTCTTAATACCACATCAGTATTAAAAGAAACGCCACGCAAATTGTTGGAAAGCGATCGAAACAGATGGATATCCGATGGAGCCAAGTGAGGCGAATATCGAGGATGCGGCAGGACTTCATAGTTAAGCGTTTGGATGGTGTCCTTTGTCATATTAGCAATGTGAGTACGAGCATTATCGTGTTGCAAAAGGACTCTATAACTTCGATGAGGTTGCAGTTTGTATTTTCGCTCAAAGAGTGCGGAACTCATGCACCGAGTTTTTAACTTTTCATATGGAATGAAGGTGATTTACATGAAGAAGGTCGTTCAATCAATCTTCATCCAACTTAATTGGGCGACCAGAACGTTCTTCTTCATTAAGATTGAAATGAACGTTTTTGAAACGTGAAAACCACCATTGAGCTGTCCTTTCTGAAAAAGCATTTTCCTCGTACACAGCACATATATCGCGACGAGCTTTAGCTGCGTTTGCATTGTTCCCATCTCGATTGAAAATGAATAACAACAAGTGTCAAAAATGTGCCTTTCTTTCAACTTGACATTCCATTTTGAGGGTACAGAACACAAATTATATTAACTCAACTTCAAGACGTAGCCTAGGCAAAAGCCTAATAGTCTACGCTGTTAAGAGACGTAGCCGAACCTTGCAATTTTCGCTCTCATTATTTATTATTGTTTCCTCAATATGTGCACAAATCACGTCAACAAAACTTAAATCAACACAAAATTAAAAAGAACGCAAGAACTTATTCCTCAACCTAATATCAAAGAAGTTAATGCTATTAAAGAAAATAATTATATTACATTTATGGTCGTGAGACTAAATAGGGTTGAATTGTGATTTTTGTGTTTGCGTGATGCCCCTGTGGGGGCAAGGAGCTCATCTAATTGCCACTAACGAATGAATTACCAAGCTTTAATTTAATTTAAAATAAAATAAATAGCAAAAACAAGAAGACGACCACCTACAATAAGAACAATAATAAACAAAAAAAGCAACAATATTTTTCAATAATAACAAAAAGCAAGTTCAATTCCCTTTTCGAAATTTGTCTTTCCCTGAAGGTCCAAGCGTGTGTTCTTCCTCCACCAAGCCCTTTTTCACAACACAATCTCATTCGCAGAAACTAGCTTTCAGTTCCTAGCCTCCAGACCCCAGCCTCCAGCCTTCAGCCTCCACCCATAGCCTCCAACCCCCAGCCCACCAAAACCAGGGCAGAAGGGACCGAGAAAATGAGCTAAAATACACAACTGCTACTGAAATTTACAACTAAATCCAGGAAGAGGGTGAGCAAGTCATTCCAAAAGTGTCCATTAGGAAAATACACCAGGTGTTCATAGATTATTTGTATTTATTTAAACAAAATTAACAAAATAATCTCTATTTGATAGTCACAAAAGGTCTCGACGTGGTGTAGTTAGGGTAATTCAAACTATAGGGAAGATACTTAAACTGATAATCTTCTAGAGGAGGATACAGGAACAAGTTTTAGGTAATTGATTGTTATTTGACAGAAGAAAATTAATATTATATATTTTTCTAATTAAAAAAATTAAAATTTCATTAAAAATATAAAACACTAGATGTCTTTTTATTTAAAATCGATAAAATTCAATTATTTGTGTTCAAATGAAGAAAAATTTTAAATTTTCTAACAAACTCGAAATTTAATTAAATAAAATCTACATTTATAAACAAAGTTCGTCCCTTTGTTATTCTGCTTTCTACCACTGCTTAATTTCTCTGCTCTCTTTTTTTATAAGACTACCGACAGACTTAAACAGATTTTTTAACATCTCAACAGAAGAAAAACAACCGCCGTTCTTGCTTTTTTTTAAGGTTTGGAAACAACAAAAAGACGGACAGGGATCGGTCATCCAACTCTTTCTATTGTCTCGACCACTAAGCCTGACGGCCATTTATTTTTTCTACTGTTGATAATGTTTAAAGAGCTTTTTAACTTGTATTAATTCTTAACTTTATACAAATGGTTTAAATGGATGGTATCATCGCTTGCAAATGTGTTTTTACAATGAAATTAGGATAAGAAATAAAATTTAACCTTTTTGTTTTAATTTATTCGATTTTTCTACCACCTTTTGAAGATCCCTCGTATAAATTGATGACATCTCATCAGTTGTAATGAAAATTTGATTAATCCATACTTATTAATGTTCAATAATAATAATAATAATAATAATAAAAATAATAATGATAATAATAATAATAATAATAATAATAAAAATAATAATAATAATAATAATAATAACTTAAATATTATCGTCATTTTCGGGACATGAGTAATCTGGTAAGAGTAATGTAGATTATATTAACAATGTATTTCTATTAATTCATCATTCTATTTCATGTCCCACTTCTGGAGTATAGAAATTTACATGGTGTTCAAGTCTAAAATTGAATTAAAAAAACATTTAACTAATAGCAGTCTGCTGATTATTCAGTCCTTCTCTCCCAATTACGGTCCATTGTCCAATACTCTGAGCCTTTCATTATCTGGCTAATTCCGCTCATTTTCTTGTATTCTTAGTCTTCTGGGTAACTTGTCTTCTCTATAAGTCAATCCATTTACGGCCACTCTCAGCCCAATAATTAGCCAGTTATCTACCACAAAAATTCAGTCCATTTTATTGCCACACCCCCAATTCATCACGTTTTGTGATTAGTCAATGATTCTTCCAAATGGAAAATTAGTTATCCTAAGCGATTCAATTTGGGAAAATCCGTTTCCATATTTAATTATAAGTATCATCTGATATTTTAAAATTCCCGCAATCCAAAAATATATGAAAGAAGAAATTCGAGGGGAAATTCTCGAATCCAGAGAACTTTGCTTTCGTATTTAAATTTTTTCGATCGCATTTTAGTTTTGTTTTTAAGAATAATCTGTTTCAAATAAATTCTTCTTATGTTGTCTCAGATGAAAATTTCTTAGTTTTAATTAACGAGACCGAATTTCTCCTGAAAACAACAAACCTTATTTGGGGATCGGGGGCTTTAAGTAAAAATTATTTCCTTCAATTTTATAAGCGATTTTTATATGAATCTAAAAGATATTCTACATAAAATCCCCTCGTCTAATGTACGTTTTCGAGATTTTCAGCCATTAACTAAATGAAGTTGATTTTAAAAGTCCAATAGACTTGCATAAAAATATTAATTTTTATATTTACCGCTTTATTTTCTTATTTATTTATTTATTGTCTCCGTGTTGGGATCCCAAAGACAATCATGGAGGAGTAGGGGAGGATGTTAAAATGGCTAAATTTCGGGGAATTAAAGAGACCCGTAAAGAGATTTAGTTTATTGAGAATTTTTTATTTTTCCACCGATTTTGGTAAATGTGACGAAGTTAGGGGTGGTGAAAAGTGGGGAGGGCGCCGTCCATTTAAAGGAACCAATCAAGGATGATTCATTCCAACGCTCATGCTTAAAAGATTGTTTACGATTGCTATAAGATATTTAACTTCCTTGCATATTTCCTATATTTCGATGTCGGCTATGATAGATGTACAAACAACAACATACATTAGAGACGGCGCCTTTGTGATTTCTTGAAATTGAAAAGAGACCCTAGAAAATCTCATTTGTAATCACAGTGAAGAGGCAGATATATTCTGAAAAAGTCTTATCCCTGCATATATTCTGACAGTTGCCTTATTGTTACCCCGTGGACTTTTTGCTATCGCTCTGATTTTTGCTAACAAAAGATGACGCTATCAAAATTTTTATTTAAGGATTCGGGGCGCTGTGATAAATATTCTTATTGATTCCCTTTCTCTGCGTCTCGGCCAATTCTGGGCGAGCCCAAAACAACCCTTAGCTCCGAGCCAACTGTCAATAACCCCTTATCCCTTCATTTTGCCATGGCAGGTAGACGAAGCCTCGCAGGGATTGCTGGATCATCATCATCCTTCAGAAACAATTTTAGCTCTATGAATAGAGACCCGAGAGGAACCAAGCCATCATGGAGAGCATGTCTTTGTGGAATATTAAATTCAAAGAATGCAAACAGTGAAGACTTTCTTCACAAACAAAGCATTTTTCTGGCTTATATAGGTAAAATGAGAGCGTGGGTTAGTTCCTCTGAGCAGTAAAATGGCATATTTAGAAAAAAAAATCCACCGAAAGTATCTCCAGAATTATGACGCTAGGGAGAATTAAAATGAGTAAAAGGTACATTCCCTGATTAACTGTAGTGCTCAAAATAAGTATAGAACGCAACTTCCGCGAACATACTCCTGTATTTCAAGGAGATTATGCTATAAGTGATAAGTGAATAGTGTACACTGACTGAACAAAATTAGAACCATCTAATTCAACTTGTTTTTCTGGACGATATTACTATTACATAAAAATGAAAATGACTGATAGATCTTTTAGAATATCTTAGAGATTATTTATTATACAGGGTGAGGCAGGTATATTGGTACAAACATTGGCAGGATTAAAGTGACATTAGGAATGAAATAATCAATATATTTTAATGAAAAGTAGCAGGCCAAGCAGTTGGAACAATACTGTTTCAAATGAGTCAATGTTGTCTCCGTTGTTGTACATAACAGACTGGAAGCGTGAGTGGAAGGAAAGAACGATGGCCTTGTCTATGGGTGTCATCACCTCGTGAATGCCATCCTTGAATATGGTGGACTGTTTCGTGGAGGACTTTATTGATAACGCTCTTTCTCGTGCCGTATTTTTATCAAAATTTAATAATAGCTTCAAATAATGAAAATGACTTCCTCTGACTTTCTATGATGTCGAAGTGTAGGATCTCGATTGGCAGGCGCATTGGTACCAAAAAAAAATAACTGAATTGTTGATGTTTCTAAGATCATCACCTCCTTTGAGAATCAGAGGAAGAGAAATTTCCTCAAATCTAATAGTTGATCAAGGAAAAAGCTCAGCCAGGGAAATCGTAGACTTCTAAAGCCTACATTGTCGAAGAATCATAGGACCACAGCTTCAAAGGTGACTACATACATTAATCAATAACTACCAATTTATGTTTCGACTATGACTGTTCGTTGAAAGCTTCTTGAACCCGAGTAATCCTGAAGTGTGTCTGCCAACCATTTGCTTACGCAAACCACCAAGAATCGTCGTAAAAAATGGTGTATAAACCAAGAGAATGGGATAATGGTCCAGCGGAAGAATGTGATATATTTAGACAAATCATCCTTAGCATTAATTCCGTGTTGTGGTCCTTGGTGCAGTATGAATTCCCTTGGTGCAGTATTACTGCATGGCAGAGTTAACTCTCATGTCTGTCTCTCCATTTTAGCTCATTAGTTGAACCACAAGGTGCAATCGGGCATTTCCACTGGCGACGCCTTCTTCAAGACGATAATTTACCCATCTACATCACAAACTTCATTAAAACCTAAACTGACATGAATAAAAATGATGTTGAACTAATGGATTGAAGCTCATCGATTTTATTGCCACATCTAGATTTGGTACGATCGTCCCTTTTGGGGGCAACTAAGCAACTAATTCCCCCCATCGGCATCTCTGAAGAAGCTGAAGTAGCTTGGCTCGAGAAATTGCTTAAAATTGCCCAAGATACTGTATGAAAGCTGAATTTATCATTCTATCGACGATTTGTAGCTGGTATTAATGTTAAACAAGGACCCACTCATTAAAATTTGGTTTTCATTAATCTATGTATCTCTTGTAAAATACGGTTGTAGTCATAAATAAAACAAGGAAAAAAGAAACCAAAAATTTTCGACTTTATTAACATTGTCAAGAAGCTATTAGTAGAGATTAACGTGGTCGGAATCCTCTTTCCATTTTCTTTAGAAACTTTGATATATTTGCTTAGTTTGCTAAAATTAAAAATAAGTCATCATAAAAGGTCTGTCATTGATTACTAATCAACAAATATCTGAAAATATATATTGATTTTTAAATATTTTTTTTATTCATTGATAATTTTGCTTGAGTGATATAATGGGATTAAAAGTAAGGGGGTAGATCTGCTACTATATATCTTCCTGGTCATACTATGTCTAAACGAATAAATTTAGATTGCGCCCTTGCTCTCTTTGCTCCATTGATTACCTTTCTGAATTTGATTAAAAATTACTGGACAATTTACACGGTAGTCATCACTTTATAATTATTCTGTGGACCATGGTGACTGGGCTTTGTCCCTCACCTCCGAAGGGCCCATCGTTGAGTCGATTGGGCAAATTTTAAGGATGATTCTCGTAAGAATGCTTCTATGGACGACGTTGAAGACACTGATTCGGTGGTTCGTTATTTCACATCTCTCGGGATGGCGACTCTGGTGTCCTTGGGGATCAGTAATCATAAAGGAGGCGGTCTTTTGGTGGAGTGGAAAGTGTGCGAATGGAATAGCCGCATATCAGACAGCTCATGCGCGATATCGTCGATCCACAACTACTCCTGTTTGTAGCAATAAGAACCGTGTCCGTGAAAATCCCGAGCGTACTTAACTCCAAGCTCGTGCTGCGGCTTGGAGGAAAATGTTTTCTCCATCACTTGCTCTTCTTCACCCCCGCAACTCTGGAAAAGAATGAATATAACCAAGAATAAGTATACTGGTGGTCCTGCCTCTGCTCTGGACATTAGTGTTTTCATAGTTACCTCAACTGTCGTGAGCGGAGTTGAACAATATATGAGTAAGTTCTGCGCATTAAGCTTCACTAATGGAAGATCTCTGAATTTCTCAGATCTTATGGACCGCCCATATAACCGCCTATTTTCTACGGAAGAACTACGTTCAGCCCTCTTTAGATGGCTTTCAACCTTCCCAAGTCCTGATAATGTCGCTTATAATTATTTTCTTCGGTACCTTCACCCACATTGAGTCCTTTTACTCCATGTCTTCAAATGGATTTTCATGCAGCATTAATAGCGCTCAGACTAGAAGACAGCTATTCTTTAGCCTTTCCATGCCACTCTACCGACCCATTGACGCCAAAAGTAGTATCAACAAATATATAGAAAATATGCTTTAAATCCGCTCGTTGTGTTATTTGGCGTCCTAAAGCATATTGAGATAATAATAGTCAGGTTTTCGCTAAAAACAAAGTGACAGTAACATTTTGGTTAGCCTGGCGGGAACTGTCCGGGAAAGCTATGACTACGTGGCATTATAACATTCTATTAGTCATATGATTAAGGCGTGGGAGTACTTTTACCAGGTTAGTTTCAAAGTTCTATTTTTGCTTGGTTGGTGGCTGTATTAGTACACTGTACAACAGATTTCAGTGTCAAGGAAAAACATCGATCTCATGTGTATCTTATTATAGAGCTTAGTGTGTTGAATTCGAATTTTCTAAGGAAAAATTCCCATCAGGTAACATTTTCTTGTATATTGCTGATTTAACAATTATGCAATTGATACTAATTTTCACGAAGCCATAAATGTATTTCGCTCCCTTAGTCAAATTAAATGTGTTCATTTTAATTAATTCATGAATATATAATGAACCAGCATGTTTGTTAGCCTTATATAATGTATTTACTTACATTTTAGTATTTACTCCTTCGTTTGTAAGACGTCTCAGGTGTGTCATGTCTTAAGTTCCAGCATAGCAGGCCTCCATTTTCCCTATGCCTGTTTTCCATTGACTCTATATTTTGATTGAGCCTCTATACATGTTCATCACTCACATGTTCCGCATTCTCTGTGAAGAAGGTCAGATTTGAGAATGAAGAAAGGGTTTCTTTAGTGACATATTGCGTCTGAGATCTTGGTAGCACTTGATCAGGCTTTCCACTATACGCTTTCAGTGGGCCCCTTGGTGCTTTTTCAGGCCGCTAGTTCAGTTTCATCCATTGTCGGCTCTAAGTCCTCATCAGCTATAAGATGACGAATAAGAAGGCCTAGGAATATGCCTTCTTTAATCTTGGCATCACTTATTTAAGGCAGGACTGCTTTGAGGTACTGGAAACAAGGCTTGTTTTGTTGCAGTGCTTTGGTAAATTGCTTCATTAGGCCTAGTTTTATATCCAGTAGGTGAAAAATGATTAATCTAGATACATGATAGTTTTCTTGGATTTTCTGTTGCGACCTGCAGGGAAATAAAATAAAATCAGACTAAAAACGGCTATTACTGGCTGTGATCACATGTAGAAATAGTGGAAGTGCAACATATTATGTATTTTAAACTTTTTAATTGATAAATCTATTGAAAATATATTTAAGAAGAGAAAAGAAAACCCATTCAATACTCACAGTTAATATCTGTTAAGCAGAAGTACCAATCCGTTGAATGGTCTTTTGGCTCCCCCAGACCATTGGTACGCCAGACATAAGGTCAGGCCCTTTGTTATTCACCCAGTCAGAAAGGGAATTTGTACACCTGAAGCAACATATGTGAGGTTGCCAGCGTTTGTTCTGGTCACCCAATTTACATCCAAAGTACAGCTCATAAAGTTTCATCACATGTTTAGTTAACTTTCTCTTGTATTGTTTTATGTAATGTAACTGATCCACATTTCTAACAAAAACTGCCTGGGAAATGTTAGTATTCTCTAGGCATTTTAGCCCTGTCTCCTGTAAAGAAAAACACTATAGTATGTGAAAAATAATATATATTTCTAGTAACAGCAGCAAATAATAAATAAAAAAAATTAAAACTAAGAAAAATTTATAGAAAGTTACAAAGTTTCCAAGCGCTACTTAAGAACTAACACGGATTTGGACTCATATAACTAAAATAATATTGAGTATACTTTCATAAATTTCATAGGTTAGGTTAACAACTATCTTAGAAATATTCCATTAAAATTATATCAAAATCCATTTCTAAGTTTTAGGTAGAGTTGTCAGTTTCAGCCCAATCCTATTTGCATTCAACCCCTACGAACAATCAGTGTACTTAACGTAAGTAAGGTGGTAATTTACGAGAAACTGGAGGGTTACATAAAGATACCTATGTTATATTAGTTATTTAAGCAAAAAAATACCCCTAGAAAATGTTATTCTCATTTCAATTTATTTTTTCATTGTTGTACAGTGTTATTATTTTGTAGATAAAGTTGGTAGCGCAGGGTTGCAGTGGCTTAAATATGGGTACTTAACCAGTTATAGGGGTTGCTCTCCAAGGGAAATGCATTGTGAGATAGTCCAGGGACTTGGCAGTGAACCATCCAAGTAGTAATCCGACTATATGTTTCTTAACAGTTACGATCTTGTTACAGGACCACACGGAAAAATGTCGCTGACATGAGGCTGACTCCAATTGTTCGAGAGAAAATAATACTTTCCATCGGCTTGAGGATAGGTATTCTGGTTAAGAGGCTCGATAGAGATTACAAGTAGGAGAGGTAATCCCAAACGACGGAATTTCGGATTCTTCATTCAGGGCGTAGAACTCGGGGTTGTTTCGGCGCAGGGTGAATTTGTAACGGCGTGTCGTGGAATCAGGCAAGCCTATTACTTGTTTCGGGTTGGTATCTTAACTGTCTGCGATTGCGACTACGAATGTGACTGTAACTGTGACTGTAATCGTAAAGGTGCACGTGAATCTGATTGACTGAATTACCCGAAGACTATGCTTCTCGATCTATTCAAGATAGTATATACGGTGGCGCACACCGTGGGCGTGGCCTTCCATTAGCCAATAAATTTGTTTGGGGGGAACCTTCTCCACTTCGTGTTAATATGTGTATCCATTGAGATAAAGATTCATTTTATCTCGAATTCACAAAGATGATACTTTGCGTTTCGTAGTTCTCGCTAGCAAATAATGGCCACTACTATCATGTTTACGCCTATACACCTGCTACCAATCTTGTTTGAACACCGGACCTTTTAGCCCGACTGTGAAAATCACTTAACTTCGTTTTATTGAGTATGTATGTGTACATGTGAACAGGTTTGCTAACGTATGAACGTCTCGAATTCATGCTTCTCGCCTTGGCCTTTACAAATAACATATATATTATTATTTACAGGGACTCTTGTTATAATCTCCTTGTTACAAAAACTATACATTATTACTTTACAGAGATGTTACATATTATTCACACAAAGAGTTATTATTATTTTTGAAAACTGTTATACATATCTTAAATAATTTGCATGTGCATATTTTTGAGCGCGCCTTTTTCAAGCATTCATAAGATTCACATGATGCTCATGTGTGAGGCCTCCTTTTCAAACATATCCCACCTTGCACAGTTTCTTATTTGACCATGAATTTTGTGTTAAAGTTCGCTTCTCAACTTCAGAATTTCAAGTGCATGAGCAAAGGTCGCTTCAGGGTAGTGGCTAAAGTATTATATGTTTTACTATCACCATAAATAGCTTATTTTCTTCTCTCCTTGAGAGCTTAGAAGGTTTCTTTGATACAAAAACTTAGTTGCTTTTCGGTATAGGATGACAACATTCAGTCAAAATCAACAAACAACTATCAGATTATCTAAGCAGGCCGATTTCAATAGCTAAAGCCTCACAACAATGGCGCAGTTTAGCGTTAGGGGATCTTCGTTAATGAGTAGGGTAAGTCCTTCGTTTATGTAACTTCATATATAATACAAAAAGGAAAATACTTCTATGATAACTTTACATCAGTACATAGCAGGTGATATCTCGAATTTATTGAGGAAATTTTCATATATATTTTTACTAAGATATCCACGTTAGTTTTATTTTATTATTTTAAATTAAATAATATTAATATTAAATATAGTAGCACTTTAATTTTCAATCGCTTTCACTAAATGTGTTCGTAGACATCATCACCACACTAAATCTTATCGAGCAAATAATTCTATAATGCAGTATTTTTAATAATAATAATGATGATATTATTATTAAGGAAACATCGTAGACACGGTTCGAGTTGAATAACCCGAATTTCAGTCAAAGTCCATAATTAACTTTATTCATATTATTTGCCCCTCTACCTTATCTTATCTTTTTTGCAAAGTAAACTGGAAGATTACTCTGTTACATGCAATGTAGTTGGTGTGAAGAAGAGCAAACGCTGTTCTGAAAGCCTAGGCTTGGGAACTCTTTGGGGACCTCATCGGCGTGCTCATTGACCCCAATTCTGACGTTGCCATGAATGTAGAGGAAGATAATCTCGACATCCACCCGGATCGAGGAACCTGTGATTTGAGGATAAGGCGAACCAAGATTGTGCAAGCTCTCAGGGTGCATTTTGAGCCGTTAAAGATAAAATGCGGTTTAACCCGTACCGAGCAACGTATTACTACCCTATCTGAGTTTTCTTTCGGATCTTTTATTTATAAGAGCCCCTAGACTCGAATATAAGAACAAAACATAAAAGAACAAAAAAATGTTGCTCGTAAAGATAAAACTGACCACTAACAATTAAAGTTTAGAGGTTTCTAATTTACTCTAAAAATCTAGGAAACTCTTTTTCTTATATTTTCTCTGCATCTTAAGAAAATATATTTTAAGTGTTTAATTTATTGAAGAAATAAATATATATTATTACACAGGGGCTTGACGCAGGTTTAGAATTAGTGAAATTTTCCCGACCTCCCGGGCCTAGCACCCCGCGTTATTTCGCTCTCTATTTATTCGGTTTATAAACATTTTAATCATTTTCACTTCAGATTACTTAACATCTTCAACCACCTAGGAAACTTACGAAATATTTAAGCATTGAACTGTTCCGATAGTTATCGCCCGCTTATGTTAAGTCCTTGTCTTTCATTTTGGTCCCTAGATCAGTTGGTAAGATGGAAATTGTATCAAGAGTTGTAAAATAAATGGTAGAGGAAAATTTTCTCAATCTCTGAGGTTAAGGGTGCCCTGCCTTCAGGACGGTCGCATTTCCAAAGTAGGTTGTTCTTATGTCAAAGTAAACATGTGTAGTTAAGTAGTATTACCACAAGCCAACAAATTACGCCGCATAATATACACGGACGGCGCGTTCGCAGTATTTTACAAACGAGATGCATGCCTTCAAGTGTTTAAAAGTAGCATCTTCCCATGTGGCATCCTGGGCAGAACCATCGGTGGTACCGTCACGAGAGTTACACCAAACTCTCTAAGTGTATAAGACCTAAACATTAAAGGTTTATGGGATCATAGACATATCTCATCCGCATAGGCATCGTTGCGATGTCCAGGCAAGAAATTGGATCCAGTGGGGACTGAAGGAGTCTCTAATTCAACGTGTCTGAGCATAATACGCTGTGTACGACTTAAAAATAGTAGCGCGTCCCCTACATCAACAAGAAGGATCTCTATAACTGAAGTGCTTTAGGCACTGGTCGCGAGGCGGAAACCTTCTGCTGGATCGAATTCAACTTCCGCGAAGGATTTTCTTATCATTACTCGGGTTTGAGCTAACAAATAAACGAGAGAGCGCAGTGGTATACCCCAATCTTAGACTCTTGTCTTAAACTCCAGAGAGCCAAGAATTTCCATAGTGAGGGAACAAATGTCATAGAGCCTTGTAGGGTGAGGAAAGGGTTTATTGCAGCTTGCTCTCCTGAAACAGACTGCTTACAGTAAACGAGAAGAACCGCTTCAACAACTCCCCCCATTAACCCGAGATCCACAAGAATTTAATTGCAGAAAACTTCCTTTCATCTTCTCGGAAATCTAAGAAGATGTGGGATACATCGAAAAATCCACTCGAATAGGTCCTAGCAGGGCTTATAAAAGAGCTGGAGGTTGGTGTCTTAAACGTCCAATAATAGACGTATTATTGTGTGACTACAGCTGCATTTTGATTTATAGATCTGTCTCTGTGATCTCAGGACGGACATACTGATCTCGGATAGGAGATACTCGATGACCTTCTAAAAATGACGTAAATAGCTTATTCAAGTCAGGCATGCTAGAGTCAATTTTCCTTTACTCTGGTCAAAACATAGAACTCCATAAATTGAAATATTTCTCCAGATAATCGTTAGCCAACTTCAGACGAGCTTTCAAATGAGTGTATTTCACACTAGGTGTCTTCCTCTTTCCACTTTCCAAAACATATTGTGTTCAACCTAACATCGATACCTTCCTCTTCTAACTGAACGGTCATCTCCTTTCTAGTCATCTTAAGCTCTTCCGAACATTGTGGAGTGCGCTTTTCCGAGGAAAACCAGAACGAGGCAGATTTGCATTTCTCCCTATTTCCTTAAATGTTCTTCTTACTCATTGCACGGCTGATTCATGAACATTTAGTGATTCAGAAATCTTCATGTAGCTAATTTTAAGTTTGAATTTCGTAATTATTCTTGTTTGATGCAACAAAGCAGTTCGCCGCCTTTCGCCATGGTGATTTCTTGTAGAATAGGACTGAAGTAACGATGCAGATCAAAGTTTATTAGAACGTCCTTGACCATTATTGACTAATCTCAATTCTGAATAGAATTCGCAGAAACTAGTAGTACGATTTCGATACTGGGTTATAAATGAAACGATAAAAACAATATATGGATGTAAAAATGATATGGTACGAATACTTTTTGTTGTTTATTTTCGTAAAAAGTGTTGTTCCTCCTCTACATTTCTACTAAACTTGTTAAAATTCTGTGGGTGTCCTTAGTAATTCAACTTTCTTAGAGCCTCAAAACGTCGGTACCCTGTAATAAACTGTTCACGAACTATGACCAAAGATTTGGGCATTCTGGTTCCGGTGGTACTTAGCTCTTCTTTCGAGAATTTCTAATTTTCAGGGAGATGTTTTATTCCGTTTTAGTTAAGATTCCGTCGTTTGATTTTACTTTATCTTAATTAATAAAAACGTCCCTTTTGGAAACCTTTAATTTCCCCTTTTCATAATTACTTTGTCTTTCCTCATTTCTTGTCTTTATTCCTTTATGATACTTTTATTATCAAAATATGTACATTTCGCTTTCAAATAAATAATCTTGACAATATTTTCACCATTTACATGTACTTTTATTACCATTCATCCATTTTTTCTTTATTTCCATTTCGGTCTTTGATTATCTTACCAATATAGCCATATGCTATTCATATAAAATAAATTTTGGGCGGAATTAACATATGTACATGTGTATTCGAGCTGGGGCTCGTTTTAAACCCCCTTGACTCTTATTAGTTTTACTTTTGTTTGCAGATGATGATCAGAGGAATTTCCGGAGCTACTTAGAAAGTGAATTCGATCAGGAAAATCCTTCCTTGTTCTTTATTTATATTCTCTGGTGTCTTCGTTGATTCTGTTGCATTCTCGCATCGCTCATGCAATTTCCGCCACTTAAATCCTGAAGCCGTTTTAATCTTATTTCAATTCAATGGGAAGAGAAATGGTTTCGTTTGTTTGTGGCTTCCATTATTTGTTATTTAAAAAAACATAAGAAAAGAATAAAGTACAAACAAAGAGATAGATAAAGGAAGTGTGGATTAGCAGCAGATAAAATCAGCATCGTTGTTGGCATTGTTTTCATACGTAATTGTTTATTAGGGTTAACTGCGTTCTTTATATTATTTTTGTCGAGGAATAGGTCACCTCAGTTGATAATATATATAAATATATCTGTATCTATTGGTTGTGAGGAAAGAGATAAAGACCTAGGAAAATCTATATATACAATTATTCATACATATATCCTCTAATGTACGTCCACGTCCTTGCTACGTACAATTACGTTAACTTCGTAAAAGTAATCCGTTACTTACAAGGTATAAGAGCGCGATTTACTCCCAGGGCTGATAGCGTTTAACTGAGTTTACCAAGTTGTAGTTCAAAGGTGTATTTAAAGAATAAAAACCAAAGATATAATTTTTATGAGTCACTACTTAACATATATATATATATATATATATATATATATATATATATATATATATATATATATATATACATACGAAAGATATAGGTAATGTAAATAACGAACAACTCTAACAGAATAGAGATTAATGGGCAATCGGTGGAAGTTAATTACTCGTGAATCAGCTTTTAAATGTAATATTACAAATCAGTTATACAGAGGGATTATCTAAATTTCGGAAAATGGGGCGATTATCGTAAGATTAAACAAATAAGGCGTTTTACCTTTAATGGAGTCAGCTTGAGGAAAGGAGAAGGCCAGCGGATGCGCCCCTCTAGTGAAATCCTTCAGCGGGTCACCACGAGGAATGGAGAAGGCCAATACACGTGTGGCCCAGGTCGAATTTCCGGACGGTGACCAGGATGAAGAAGGGAGACCATAAGATGAGTTCACGATCCTTCTTGAGGACGGAGGATGGCACCTCTGATCTAGAGAAAACAACCTCCAAACGAGACCTTGCAGCGGCTTGGCACGAAGTCTCACACAGGGCACAGGAAACTGGAGATCCTTGAGGAGGGTTGGCAGATGAAACGAGAGGAATCCCGGCCAATCCTTCGGGGACGAAAACGATTCGAGGCTTGCTCTGGACAGTGTAAGGCTTCACAAAAGAGATGGGTCTGCCTGGGGAGATCAGATTTTGTGGTATAACCGAATACCGGGGGACTTGAGGAAACCGACCCAACGAACTGAACCGAAGGCGACGGGTTATCAATCTAACTAGACACAAGAAAACCCAGGGTATTTATATGACGGCCATATTTTATGTTCAATTGCTGGAAGTCACAGACGTCTAGCTGAAGACTTCTGGCACCTAGAGGGATAAGCGTTTATCGCCTGACCCAGGTCTTAATGGTCTCCAACAATGTAGACGAGATACTCAGCGAGCAGCCTCTAAAAAACAGAGATTAGCATTTTCACGCTGGGATTAAAGATTTTAGCGCACTCAACTTAATTAACTGCACCTGTGGTGCTGTTGAAGGATATTCCAATTCATTGTTTGTTTCCTCGCTTCTTTGGACACCCCCCTTACTACACTTGGAGTTAGATTTTCAGAACGGAGTTAGGGAAGAAATTTAAGGGGCAAATTAAGGGGATATTCCTCTTTGACTTCTATTTTCTTACCATTTGCATTATATTTTATTAGTTTAATTCTTTATTTTAATTAGCTAAGTTCCTTGTATTTGTATAGGGGTTTTTCAATGTTGATATGCGATTGTTTATATTTAGAATTCTTTATAGTAGTTGCTTTATATTTGTTTGGCGGCGTTCTTTAGATCTGATTGCTTCATGTTTAATTCGATGGGTTCTTTGATTCTACTTGCTCAATAATTTATTCCCTTGTTTTCTTTGTGCATGAATGCTTTTGGGTTCTCTTTCATCTCTTTGCGCTTGATTGCTATAGGGAGTATCTACTTGCTCAATAATTAATTCCCTTGTTTTCTTTGTGCATGAATGCTCTTGGATTCTCTTTCATCTCTTTGCGCTCGATTGCTATGGGGTGGAAGTAAAACAATCAATAAACAGTCGTGAATTAAGAGCTCGTCTTGGCTGCATAAGACATGATCTCAATTTATGGCGGAACTAAAGATCCGAACGTGTGACTCCGGAAGGATATGAGGTTAATCTCAAGGAGGGATAATTTAAAATTAGGGAGCTTTTTTTTGTTAAGGAACAACAGTTTTTATCACCTACGCCAGCACAGTTTCGCAGAGGTTATCTGATCAAGTGTTTTTGTCTGTTTTCATATTTGTAGGTCTTTTTGTGTACAAGATAACTATTAATGTTTTTGAGATTTTACCATCACATTTTGTAATGAGGTGCGTCTTAGGACAGGAAAGACCCTATTATGTTAAGTTAAAGATACAGAATCGGATACGGACTATAGATCGTTTATTCTCCCTTAAATCATTGCGAGATTTGGCATCATTCGGCACTTTTCATGAAATAAAAATATAAATGAGCTCGTAAAATGGAAAATACCTAGGGAATTTTAGCCATTCACGCTACAGTCATGGAGAGAGATAAAAATATTACTCTAACACCACTGTTTAGCTGAAATAAAAAAGATTTAGATTTTCTCAAGAGAATTTTGTTTATTAGTTAAAGAAAAAAGACATATTTGGAGGAACACAAGATCCGGATCTGCCAAGAGCGAAAATCATGGTTTTTTATTATAATTCACAAACAACTGAAGAAAGACAAGATTCCTTATTCTAATTGATAAGGGTTTCTATGGTAGGCGACAAATTATATGGCCTTACTTTATTTGGCCTATGGTTGATCTGGAGTACAACCTGGATTCATCTCGCAATTAAGGAAATAGTTTTAATGACAATGGCGTCGACAGATTTCTGTGATCTTCGAAGAACTTCTAGTTTATTTAAGTCTGCAACTTTCTGTTGTTGTAGAGTAGGATGCTGGGTCACAACCATTGCGCGCTCAATTCGGAGCTGTAAGATGTTTGAGGAATATTTGGCTATCTTCTCCATATTTTATTAACTACTAATATTTGCCGGATACTGTTTTAAAATTTAAGGGGCACTAATCCCTCATTTTTAAAAATAATTCTTCTCTTTCAGTTCGTTACCAGTTTGCACCTTTATCGAATGTATTGATTCCTTCTTTTAAAGGTTCACTCATTGCTTACACCATTTTCTTTTATTTACAAAATTTAAAACGAATTTAGCTGATTAATTTAAATAATTTTATTGATCTTAATTCATTCGATGTAAATCCTTATTTTTTCTCAATTTGTTGCAGTGTTTGTCATCGATGACAACAGATCTTTGAAAACAAAGGCTCTGATTGGAATACCTAGTTCCTTGCATATAAATTCAAGCAAGTGGGGACTAGGACTCAAAATAGATGTAAAGAGAAGAGACAATGTGTGATAAAAGCTAAAATATGTACAGGGTGATTGAAAAGTCACTTACTATTTTAAAATTCTTGTAATTGATTTCTGAAGCGTAATTCTTACAAGAAATAAATATAGGAAGAAAATGTAAACCATGGAGCCTTCGACACCAGCTTCTCAAGCCACCCGTGAACCGCATCAACTGCTTTCATAAGGAAATCTTGTAGGATAAAAGACAACTCATGGTATTCGCCCTTCAATTTCTTCAAAAAGAGATGGTTTGGTAGGGTAGATATAGTGTCTTTGTAATGTATTCTCTCTCTTGTAGTTTCGTAGGCTGGGTTAAGTATTTAAACGCTTCATTATGGGATGAAGGAAAAATATATATATTCATATATGGATTCTTTATTCCTGGGTATATGGCTGAAATAAGCTTCGAAATGGAAAACAGGCAATATATGTAGCTTTACTTCTTGAATAATAGTAATTTTTCTGACTCTTTTGACCATCTTTCGATGATATACTCAGTCTTTTAAGTAGAAGTTGGGATAGTGGAAGATATAGTAGGTGAAAATTAAAGCGGATAGTGGGTGTATGTTGCCCTAGTAGGGAGGGCATCGCTTTATTTTTTTATTTTTACCTTTGCTTTTGTTGTTTGTTTGATCTTTTTTTCCTATGTCTGTGTAATTTCATGAGCTTTAGTGTTCTTATTATTGTTTGTTCTCTAATGATTAGTTGTACTTATTTTTGTTGCAAACCTTCAGCTTTCAAGCCTCTGTTAGCTCTAATTGCCGACAATTTACCTCGTGTTTCTGATGTAGTAATAATTGTATAGTTCGCTGTTTTCATTTATATATGTATTGATATATGTATATATGTATTGTTATGCCGAACCCATGTTGTTGGGGGTTGTGCGCTGCCAAGTCGCTCAGTTGAGCTTGTAGCCTCTCTACTAAAATCTTCTCAAAGATATTTCCCTTTATGTCAAGAGGATGGATCGGGCGATAGTTAGCCACCTGGCCTGAGATCTTGTTTCCCTTCGGAATAACGATGATTTTGGCCATCTTGTACCCGTCAGGGAAGTAGCCTGATTCAGTGCAGCGTTTATTGTGTTCGCCGAACCCTAAATAATTCACCCTGCGGCATTTACGAGGTTATTCTTCGTAATCCTAGACCAGCCTGGAGCCCTCTGCTTGAAGGACCTAATGGTGTTCAGCGTCTCCTCGACATTTATTGGGCATCCGTGGTTAATCATCACGTTTTCCTGAAATACTTGCGGGTGTGGTAGGTTCTATGTATCACTGTGCCGAGGTCATCCAGCAATTCGTCTTCGAAGTCCTGTTTCGAAGTCGTCGTCGCCTTGCCAGTGAGCTTTAAATTTTCTCTCGGGAGACTCTAGGTCCTCAATGATGTCTTATACATCTTTGATTTGGGATCTGGATCTAGGAGGCAATCCACTAATTCTTCGCATGTTATTCCAAAACTTTACGCGATTTTACTCCCTGTCCAGCCTCCCAATGATGTCATTCCAGATTGTTCTTTGTTTTTCAATTATTATGTTTTTTAGTTTTTCTCGTAGATGCTTCATTCTGGCTGTCCTTTCCCTGTTGGTTCATATCCTGTCAATCTCCTCATAGATTTCTCTATGTCCCCGGGCGATTCCTCTCATCTCGTCCGTCCACCTAAGTTGTGGGAGGATTTTATAGGAAATCCTAGGGACGCATCTCTTGTCCGCTTGTATGAGCAGATTGGTGATCTTGTTTATCTCCTTATCAATCGAGATTAGCATCTCCCAGGTCAGTTGGATGGTATGTACTAGGTATCTCTCTTTATAGCTCCCAGTTAGCTTTAGCGTAACTTTTCCTAAGTGGAACGGGCTTGAGTAGTGGAGCAAGCGAGATCGTGGTGAGAATCGGGATAGGGTCCCACGGTACCACTGGTCTAGGCTCATTAACGATTTTGAAGAGGAAGTTTTTGCTCGTTAACACAATTTCCGGTTTTGTTGCCGAAAGTTGTGTTAAGAAGGTCGACAAATCTGACCCGGCCCTCTGGAGTCTGTCTCTTTCGAGAACAGCTCCAGGTTTCTTCCCATTTATTCGGTTCCTCCGTACTCTGATGCACCACTTCTGACATTTAGATCACCGCCAAGCAATGCTAGTTTCCTGCAACCGAAGATGTTGTAAAAGTTAGGGATCAGCAGGTATTTATGTCGAGGAGGTTGATAGGCAGCCGCCACTGTCAGGTTTCCAACAAGGGTAGGTACTTCTACAGCCACAAATGATTCATCTAGTTTTGGGGGTGTTTTGTATGTAATGTTCTTACGGACCGCGATGGAAGCGCGATCGTATCTTTCCTATGTGTGGTTTTTGTTTATGACTGTGTAGTTAGGTATCTTTATCCTGTTTGTGTTTGTTTTAACGCCGTGTTCAGTGATGAGGATTAGGTCGGGATCCACTTTACAAAATATGTTTCCGTTGGAATATATTTCCCTTTCCATCCATTGATGTTAACTGTGAGTATTCTTAATTTATTGTTCGTGTTTTCCATTTTTCTGTTGTATTGTGCTTGTGTGTTTGTGTGTGTTTCTTGTTCTAGTGGTTTTTGTTACGTTTGTTTTTTCTGTTCCTAATTCTGATAAATTCTGCCTCGCTTACGGTGAGGGTAGAGTCCCTATAGTTTTATTTTGGGCTCCATGAGCGCTGTGTTGATTAGCGCTTCCTGGTCTGGTGAATCATAAGACCATTTTGGTATGCCCGTTTTTACTACTTCAATGATTTCCTCTATTTTGAGGTGTCCTGGGAAAGAGGTTTCAGCTTTTCTATAGAATTTAATTTTTTGTTCAGCCTTGAATTTTTTCTTCTGCTCTTGATTCTCACTCTCTCATGGATCTTATGAGACAGCGAGCCCTCTTCTTCATCCTCAGATGAAGAAGCAAAGCCTAAGATGTTCCCCTCAGCCTTCTAGATTCTTTTGGCTGATCTTTTCGCACTCTCTTCCCTTTTCTTACTCGCTTTAATTCTGGGGTCCCTATTTGGAAACCTTTGATGGTCTGGCGTTAATTCCGGGTTCTCATTCTTTTCCTCTCTTCTCCTTCTTCGTCTCTTGGGAAAGTTGTCGCTGGTGCTTCTTCCTCTGGGCCATATTGCATCTGGAGGACTCCCTGATGTTGGGTTCTCCTGGAACTACATTTCTGACAAACTATTGTTTTTAAGCATGATTTTTAGCTCTTTAGCGAAGCAGCCGGGGTTAGTTAAATTGCGGACATGGGCATATAGAATGCAAGTTGGGATTTTGGTTGAGTTTTTATCCTCCTTGCCTACCTTTAAATATGTCCTTTACGCAGAGATGTTCATTTCATTTCCTCAGGGGAGGGCTTTTGCCGCTTGGACCAATGAGGTGTTCGCCTTCCTAACTCCTTCTGCCTTCTTCTCTTCCTCCTTTCTTTTCAAGATCTTCTTTTTTTCTAGGGCAGGACATCACCATTGCCCGATGAATTTGTCCGCAGTTTGGACACTTCTCTTCTTTGGATGGGCATTCCCGCCAGTGGTGGCATTTTTGGTAACATCTGGAACAGTTTTACTCCTGCTCCATGTAGTCCTTCGTGGTGTGATGCTCCAGGCAATTGCATCTGAACCAAATCTGCACAGGGGTGAACTCTTTTTGCTCGATCTGCTTACCACTTATCTTCGCGTTGAAGAGAAGTAGCCCTCTCTCCTTCGCCTTTGTCGCCATTTCTATGTCTGTGAATATAATTTTAAATACTTGGTGGTATTCTGTGTTATCTCGTTTGTTTTTAAACTTGATAACATCATCCACCCTCGCCCATTTCTGATATTTCTCAATCTCCTCCTTGATTTCATCTTTGTTGTGCTGGTCGATCCAGGGGTCCATCCTTCTGCACACCACACTCCTGTGTGTTTGGATGTGAAGAGGCCTGGTTAGTTGAAGGTTTATATTCTTGAAGTTTGTAATCCCTTCCTCCTGTGTGAGCGCTTCCACGGCTTTTTGTTTTCGCATATTGCGACGTATCCTGCCCGCGTCTAGTAGCATTAGGAATGCCACACTAAGCTTGCCGAACAGGGTCTCGTAAACTTTGCCCTTATCAGGCTTTTCCTAGCCGCTTAGACACTTTAGTGGGACCCTCGCGGCATTTTGGGTCGCGATTATGGTGGTCAACACCCCTTGAGGAGGGGAGCGCTCTCTTTACTGTTTTTGGCCTTTTTCGGCTATTAGGGACTCACTAGTTTATATAAGTTTCTGCTAGTTTTTTTTTTTAAACTTATCTTTTGAGTTGCCTTTTGGCAGAAGGGTCACCCCTCCCCACCCCCACCCGATAAACCGCCGCCTGGATAAAAAGGGAATTTACCTTTGGGGGAATGATGATAATGGATGATATGAATCCGGATGGGATCCTCTCAGGGGTGTGATGGTATGGCGGACTTATTGACCGCATCCCAACACACCATAAAGACGGGTGTATGTCCCTCTATGGTCCTAGAAAGGGGCCCTCGCTGTAATGATCACGAAGGTAGCATCGCGTTCCCTATCCGGAATTGTTTCTGACATTGTTATCGGCTGTGGGCTACTCCTCAAACCAGCTTCCTCCAATGCCTCCAATTATGGAGGTGCTAATATCCTTCATAGTTGGGACGAAAATGGATGGCATTCCCTTCTCACATCCGACTGCAGTTCACGCAGGGGGCGGGGCCGGGAGCTTAAGCAGTCATCTGCTTAAGTGGGGCCGCTAAAAAGACAGATAAAATCAATTATGAAAGGGAATGGTGAAAAATGATTATCTCTCTTACGTGATTTCCGAGGCGGATTTGCGAAATTTTGTCCCCAAACTTTCCCTCCTTTGCTGATTTTGAGGTAGTTGACGGATGAAGAAAACCAAGAATTCTTACGCAGTTGACTATCTTTGATGATGATATATTTGTAAGAAACAGTACAAGTAGTTTTACATTAAATAAATAAATTTATACAATGGCAAAATATATAGTTAAAGTGTTGAAAATATATAGCTATAGCTCAGGAGGGGAAGGATTTAGTCGGATGCAAAGATACATAAAGAGGTTTCTCCTCGAGATATAAACGCAGGAGATGAGCTTTTTGTTAATTTACAGTTTTAAATTGTACCCACAAATAGCGTTTTAATATTTACACTAATTTTACCCACTAACTGGGTTTTAATATTTACACTAATTTTACCCACTAACTAGGTTTTAATATTTACACTAATTTTACCTACTAACTGGGTTTTAATATTTACACTAATTTTACTCACTAACTAGGTTTTAATATTTATATTAATTTTACCCACTAACTTGGTTTTAATATTTACACTAGTTTGGGGGCTTTTGTTTATGATTTAATTATTTACACTTTTATTATTATTTTATTACTTAGTGTCTATTATTGTTTTATACATAACCGTTTGGATTTAATATACTGGTTTTATTTAATTTTATTTAATGATATGTACTTCTATATTAGTTACACAGTACATATTATGATTTTATGATCTACTTAATTATAACTTTCACTTCACTTTATTTTTACACCGTCTGATAATCTTAATTTTATAATTTCTTATTTACACTAACCGTTATACTTTCACTTGTTTAACTCGTTTTAACACTTGGATATTTTATTTTATATTCGTTTAATTATTAATTGTCACATTTATCTATTTGCTTATTTAACTATTTAACACTTTTCTCTATTCTCTTAATTAGTTATTTACACTTTTTACTTTTTTTTCTATTATTTATTTATTTATAGCCTTTTTCACTTTTAGTCACTTGCCTTTTTAGTTAATTGATGAGTTCTTTATGTCGCACTTGATGTTTTTGTACGTTATCGAGTTCACTGTGTGACGACTGGACTCTGGTATGTACATAGTGCCACTGCATAGGAGGCTTTCCATTTCCTTTGGGGACCACAGCCCCTCAAAGGTTGACTTGTACTCGCCGTTCCTAATACCCGTCACCAACTGTGTTTGGTTCATTTTTTCGGGTCTACACCCGGTAGTCACGAAAATTTTTAATTTCAGTTTTTCCCCGTCGAAAAAGTGTCCTTTTTCAAGAAAATCGACTTTTTCGGTCAGGGGAACTCGAAGGTAAGAATGGTCGTCTTCCTACTCTCCGTCCAGCCTCTCCTCTTCTACTTATTTTGCGGGTTTGTTGTTCCTCTTTTCTTTGACTTCTTTTCCTTCGGCTTGTTCTTCGCTTCTACGCTATCTTCTTTTTCTCGTTCTTGGCTCCCATCTTCTTCTTTGTTGTTAGTTGGTTCGTTTCTTTGTTTTTTGTTTTGTCGGAAGTCTTAGACTGCGTGTTATCAATGAACTTGATGTACAGCACGTCTTGAGATGCTGGGTTCGGTGGGAACTACAATTTCTTTTCAACACCGTTGTGCTGTAACATGGTCTTTAATTTCTCCCAGAAGCAACCTGGACGTCCAGATAGCGTTCAAACTGTTTGCATGTAAACACAGCTGAAATCCATGCTATTGTCGCTTGGATTGCTCTCTTACATACTCGTTGAATAGTAAGGTCAATATTTTTTAATTTGGACTCGATTTCATTCGAATGAGGTTGATTGGATACCGCTTTGTCGTGCGTGACCGGATATTCCAACAGCAGTGATACGTTCCGAAGTGGCTATTTTCTCCTTGACTGGCCTTGATGGAGGCTAGTTGAGGGAAAGGAAGTAGGACTCCTCTGCGCTGCCGGAAGGTACAGTTGCTTTTGTTCATTGGACATTTTTTCCATCTTCTCCATATCACTCTTCCTTATTTTCATAACGGATCCCTAAAACTACATACACACCCATTTACACTCACTTACAGACTCGGGTTCTACATTACGCCATTGGCTGAAATGGCGGAGAGATGAGGGAGATGCGGCGTATTGCCCTTAGGACCTTGCCAGGCCGGCAAAAATCCGACAGGACAAGGTCTACGAGAGAATTTACGGCGAGCTTAATATTGCTCTCATATGGCTAATTGATTTGCCAAATGGCTACACGGCTATTTGCGCGAAGGAGGTAGACATCGAAGCCCTCTCCTCGCCGTCTGCCTCAGACAGCTTTCGAAAAATTTATCTCACACCTCAGACACCGCCACAAATACTCAGGGTTGTATGTCACTCAATAAACCAAAGCAAGGACAAGATTCTTCGGAATCATAAGGGGGAAAAAGTACCCGAAACAATCAGATTCAAAGACTACACCCACGTTTTTAAAGTTGTCTTTGCGGAAACCACAATAGTGATTAAGTAAAAAAAAAAACGACCTTCTCCTCTTTAACGTCCGCATCTGCCTTGATCAGATTGAGCAAGAGGAGTTTGCTGACCAGCAAATGTGCTTCAGGTGTTAAAGTTACAACGAACATACCACGCCACTTGCCCCAACTCTACACTCACAGTTTGTTCTGTGTGCACTGGCCAAGACCATTTCTGACAAACCAGGGAACTTTCGCAAAGGAACTCAAACGACTCATGCAGAAGAACGGTACAAACAAAAAGTTATGGTTTCCGCCTAACCCCGCCTCACAAGACACACTTAAAATCCAGTCTGCTGACCTGCACAAAGAAAAAGTATCAGAAAAGGAAACGGAACCGAAGAAAAAGTGGTGACCGCAGAGGAGGACAATTGCAAAGACGAAAATCGCAAGATAAGCCCCCAAAAGAAAAGCCAAGAGGAAAGAAGAAGAAGAAAACAGGAGAAGACAGAAACGTCCCGACTACGGAAGAAGAATAGGAGAACGAAGAGAAAGACGAAATACTGAAGTATCCCGGATTTTCACTCAAGGAGAAAAAGGAAGTTCTGGAACAAGACTTCTTCTTCAACGGTGAGAACGTGTCCCTCGGGATCTTCTGATCTCCCATAACTAGTCTCGCAAAAGGGGACCCAGCATGGCTGCTCCGATGGATTCACAAATGAGAATTCTAAGGGACATTTGAAGGACCATGCTACACAGACGAAATAGCAGGCCTGATTGCAGAAGGACTCGTCTTCCTCCCGGACTCGAGCGCCCATACGATGAACATGTTGGTTTACAAAAACATCAAAAATGGACAAAAAACCTCAGAAATTGAAAAATAAAGTGAACACAGTTTGCGATAGAAGTATATAATAGAAAAATGTCTTACAAAGTGTCTAAAAGTGGTAATAATAATTTAAGTGGAATAATAAAAATTATTCAGAGCAATTAAATAATAATAATACATGATACAAATAGTGAATATAATAACATCACTAATATAACTAGTGTGCGATAAAAGAGAATATTAAAAACATAAGTGTACAAAAAAGTGTTAAAAATTGTAATAATAAGAGTGACTAAAGGTGAAACAAAGTAGATAATTAAGACTAAGATAAAAGTGTAATCGAAATAATAATAATAAGGAAGTTAAAAGTAAATAAATAGCATAATAATAAATTGAGGTATTGAAACTAAAATATCAAGTTATACAAAATTAGGTATACGTGATTTATAATATAATCAATTCAATAAAGTTAGGGTGAACATCTTAACAAAAGTAAAATTTAGTTTAATTAATCGAAATATTTAATTTAATTAATCAACTCAACCAGTCAAACGACGAGGCTACAGGTGGCGGTGTTATTAGTAAACCGCGAAAGAAAAGTCTAAGAAAGAGGCTACTCAGAGGGAATCGGGAGCAGGAGAGATCTTCTGCCATTTTGCGCTTCTTATTGTCACAAGCGCAGACATCAGATGAAGTGAGAAGGAGGTTCAATCTGGCATTAAGAAGAGCCAGAAGTTAATAGAAGCCTGGGTGTCTGGCGTCGACTGCCTCATATTCAACCTAATTTTATCTGTCAATCATTATTTATTTTTATTATTCACTACTTATTTGTACATACTCAATTGACTCTTCTGTCTTTTCCCTATTACTTAAAGGATTTCAGCCCCCAACCCTTACCATTGCCTCCATTAGCCGCCAATATATCTATTCTTTCTATACCAGCCTTACCCTTTCCTGCGTTAGTGGTTCCATTGTTAGAAATGCCCATCTTGGGAGGTATTACATTGCCAACCACAAAACCGCTATGAATAGAGTAAGAACTCTTTGGTAGAACAAGTATCCTTTACCTATAGAATTCAAGTGGGAAAATTCATTATGCAATAGTGGAAGCACCATTAAACCCTTGAGAGAAACAGACTGGGCAAGATTAAAGAAGTGATAAGCTCCCAAGGAGCTCCAACCGATCATAAAACTGCTCCCGATCAAGATAAACTACCCGAATCAAGACCCAAAGAAAGTCAACACTAACATGACTACCCAACCAAGACTAATTAAAGTCAACATCCTCCTATAAGTGAAACCAAAAGGTAACCTCTTAGCTCAGATGGAGCTTAAGTGAAAGTGTTTATTATTAGTGACAAAAGTGGAATATTTAAAACCTCAAAGTAGATTCATAGTGAGTGAACAAGAGAGATAATAACCAGAGTGAAATCAGTAAACAAGGTATTTTAATTGGAAATAATTAAGCCTTTAACCGACACTAAGTGCAAATTAAACCGTGAAAACTACACATCCACCATCATCTAAAATAATAACGCATATCAAAGGAGTAAACAGCTAGGCAATAGCTCAAAATAGGATTTCACAGAATTGCATGACTGCTACAGTATACATAAGAATGAAAGAAAGTCTATAAGGTTGTAGATAAGATATTAGTCAGTTCTGCCGACAACTATAAAGAAGTTGTAATTACATACCAGTAGAACTTCAGGTAAAGAATGAGAAGGAAGAGGATAAGAACAGGTGGTAGTTTAGATTACACGTTAATCAGTAGGTCTAAACATAATGAAGCTATTTCATTCTATCCTTAGATTCCCAGGGGAGAGAGGTAGGTCACCTGGGATCAAATTCTCCTTTTTTACTGAATTCAACTTTTTCACACATTTTAATACTTCTTTTGTCCTCCCACCTCGCCTCCGCCGTCATTATCTCTCTGGCCTACCAATTATGGTAGGGTGGGTCATGGAGAAGAAAGGAGTTTAGAAAGCGACAGTGGCTAAAGGGACGAGGAAAGAAATACGACCTATTTGGCTCTCTATCTCTGGTACAATTAGAACAATTTTCACCTCAGGCATTATACTGTCAACATCTCATAGAAAGGACTTTTGCTTAGGTCATAACTAATAGAAAATAAACATTCCTGCAACTTCGCGCTTGTGTGAAATCTATTCGTGAGGGCCAAGTTACTCTCTCATTCAAGGCATGCTCACCGCTCTTCTTGGCGGGAAACTTCTTCCTTCAACGAGAAGACCAATCTTGCAGAGGTGTGGAAGCGTATACAAAAGATTTAAGGCAAGTTCTCTTAAGAGACCTCTTCCCTCATCGAGGAAGACGACACCGCATTCTCAGAGAATTTGTGCGCTTTCTCCCATTCTTTAGTTGGCATTCTGCTTTACCAGCATTAAAAGGTGCTGTATGCTCGAGGAATGCCTCCAGCTGGTCTTCACCTCCAGATTCGGGGAACTAATCAATGCCCAGTTTACAATTAACGAAGCTGTTGCGTTTCTCTCTCGCTTCGTACTCGGATGCAATTCCGTTTCTGAAAGATATCACATAGTCCATACATGGGTGAGCGATGGATGGCAGTTTTTTTTCACCCTTGTTCAACAGAATCTGGAAGCAAGATACCCCATAGGTTTCTGACAAATGGGTACTGCGCTGCATTTTGAAAACCAGGCAGAGTCCCCGAATATTCTAACTAAGCTTTGCGAAGACGAACAGTCGATCTCTTTTAATGCGTTCCAGAGCCTTACCCTAAATTGTCGAAATACCATTGTATCTAAGCTGTATGTCTTGCTATTCCGAAACGCATAGGTGTGTATTTTTTTAGCCAATTCTATGGTGGTGCAATTCTACCGCAATCATTGTTTAACACGTTAACTGCTATACGACCGATATGTGGGTCACAATAAATTCTATTTTACTGCAGTGCGACCTACCGATGTGTCGCCAAAATCTTTTGATATATTTTTTCAACTCAGTTTAAGAATAAAACTTATTTATATAAGCATTTTTGCTTCAACTATTAAATACGTAAAGAGTTAACAAAACTAAGTATGCGAAGGAAATTTTAATTATTACACAAATTTAATTTTAAAAAATAACAGTTCAACATTTATAGTTTTTTGACATACTCGGGCAAAAATTGAAAATAATAAAGTCCTAATAATACACTCAAACTTAAACATCATGTTTTAAATTGAAGCAGGAAAGGCATAAAATGGTTTCCTTTCGCATTCATTATAAAAAATATTGACTTTGCTTTTCTTTTTGCAGGCTTCACCCTGGCTTTGATTTTTTACCATCAATTCATAACACCACCTGCACCGTTTCCTGGTTTTATTATTGGGCTCTTCTGCTTCCTGCAACTGGTGACTAGAAGATGTTGAACCAGCTATCGCAAGAGATTTTTTTTCTCCTTTTATATTCTTGTTTTGGAATGCCACATATCAAGGAGAGTATACGTGACTGTTTGAATGATCGGAAAGATATCTTTTTTGGACTATGATTTTTATGATATAATACCCATGAATTAACAACAGACGTGCTACCAAACACTTCAAAGGCTATCTTCCAATACCATTTGCGAGACTTCCTTATTGGTGTGTAATAAGAAGACATCTCGCCAGAGATGTCTACCCCTTTTTTAGCCTTATTGTAGGCGATAACACTTTGAGGTTTTTTCTTTTTTTCACCATTCCTATCTACTTTGCCTGAAGAGACAAATTTATTCCCAAGCCCAGGAACAGTGAAAATAGTCAGTACTTATCTTTTATCAGTCCAATTAAAAACTTTAACTCCAGCATTGCTTTGTAGCTCTTTCATTTGGCTGCAAGAAATGCCTTAGGTATATTTTTTCGATTGGAGCGCAAGGGCCCACAAAAATAAGTTTTTCTAGTCAGCAAGTGTTCGACCAATAGATTTGTATTATAATAATTATCGGCAAATAAAGTTGCCCTTGATCAGTATAGTTTGCCAATAATCTCAATACAAGAGATTCCGTTCGACTTAACGGTAGAGCAAATTGCTGCTCTCCACAATACACTTCGAGGTTTAGAGTGTAGCCATCAATGGTGCATACTTTTAACAATGTGCATCCATACTTATGAAAATTATTAGGGATATATAGCTTAAATGAAATATTGCCCCTAAATGGAACCAAACTCTCCTTAATAACAATCTCAGAACCAGGATAATCTTCTGCTTGATACCTATCAAGAAGTTTTCTAATTTTATGATTCCTATCAATACCTGTAATTGATTCCGTATTATCAGCAAAAATGAATTAATCTTAACAGTATTACAAATCTGTCCCTAAGCATTATTTTTGCTCTTTGAGCAATATAAAGATAAATTTGGGAGCGGAACTATGCCCATATACATAATGATTCCCACAAATATTTTATTTCATCTCTGTAAATCGAAACCCAAGACTTAAGTCTAGAATTTCGAGGCAAAGTTATTGCAGCTGAGACCTGTTCTGCATACAAATTTGTTTGCTTTGTAATTAACTCAAAGACATCAAACTATACCATCGTTTGAGAGGACAACAGGCTCTGCAAGCTCCTCTTTACCGGTAAAGATGAATTCTCGAGGTTTTGAAGACACCGCTTGCCACTGTGAATTTGAACTGGAATTCTGAACTTCCTCTTCAGTTTCTGCTTCATCTTCAACAATCGGGTCTTCATCGATCCTTATATCATCTGAATCTAATAACTTCAATGGTTCAAAATCACTTTCTGAATCCATAAATTGGGGTTCTTCATCGGAAGATGAATCATCTTCTAAGGTCATGCATGACTTCTTTTTGAATAAAACGTTGAAGAAAACATTGTATATATGAATAAAAAAGACAAATATTTAAATAAGGAATATATATATATATATATATATATATATATATATATATATATATATATATATATATATATAAGACGGTGATATATTAATTATAAATTTTGTAAATAAAAATTGACATTTATTTTGGTAACTAGATATTTCCTTTCACAATAAATATAAATTTCCTAGATCATTGACAGAATAAAAAATAATCGCATTAACTGAGAATTCTAAAATTGGGTCACAAAGCAGAGAAAAAGTAACTTATGTCATTAATGCTGGTGACCCTAATATGGGTCACGGTTTTTATTTCACAATCTTATTCTAAATAAAGAAGCAAAAAAAACACCTCCTCTCACGACGATAGCCGCAACCAAACTGAAGTTATCGAGAGTTGAAATTTGCAGCAGTACGATAATATAATCGTCAGAGGCAGCGACAGGTTAACGTGTTAATTGGGTCACTTATGGTGCGTTAGAGACACAACGTTTCGTTGATCTTTTCTTTAGATTCAACACTCACTTGGGGTATGCACATTCCAAGCCTTAGCCCCTCGCATACTCCTATAATAGATAATGTTCTTTACCTGATGTTCAAAAATTAGGGCACTGAAAAGGTGACTCTTTTGCCACTCTTTGTTCATTCTAAGATAGGCTAAGAATGCGAGTTTTACGAAGCTTCAGCCAAGTATAAATTGTCAAAGGTGAACTAAATTCACCACACTTGTCCCTTCGTAGATTGGTTAAGAAATTTGAAATTCAGGTGATAGAAAAAAAGGCAGAAAAAAGAGAGCAAAATGCTGCAGCACCACAAAAGGTAGCCAAGAAGGATGGTATGATATTTTAAGGGTGGTGGTTATAATGATCTGAAAATCGAAAATAGTTGGGCGGAACATGTGTTTGTTACTAACTTTGAGTTATATCTAGTAATTGACGTTGAACAATTAGCTTTGCATAATGTACAGAAAACTACGATGAGATATAAAACGGTGACCTTGCTATTTTAAGGTATTGCATAAGGCTGAGGCTAACAGGAGGAATAGCAAAGGTAGATCTGATTAATGCCTGATTCATCAGATATGCCAGATAAGGGAAAGTGAGTGATAAGAAAAAGTTCAAGAGAACACAGGAAAAGTTGATGATAGAATCAGGGCAAGAGTTTCAGAATTATTGCAGAATGGAGGGGGCATATCCTGCATCCTCTTTGAAGGGCGGAGTGAGCTTACTAATGTAATCATGCCAGTGAAGAATTAAAGGTGAAAATAACTTAAGAATACAATGTGTATATGATATTTAACTTTTTTGTATACATTTTTATCCTTATATCATCACATATATTAAAAAAGGGACTAAATGAGTAAAATTTCCAATTTATAAATACAAAAGTATGTAGGTTGGAGATATCTTAGACCAAAAATAATTTCATATTTAAATTCTCTATATAAAACCACATAATTTATACTCCACTCCAAGTAGGATTTCACTATGATTCATGTTGGCGCCTAAGTAACACCAACTTTAATGAATATTCCGAAAAAGCGGTCATAAAGGACCTGGCAATTGACACAAAGACCAAGATGCTAATACCTCCTTCCTAGTGGACATGATTGGGTTCATGTGTGAATTGCCTCGAATCGGTTTGAATCACGTCTACAATTCTATAAGAAACGTTCTCCAATTTAGTGAAGACAATCCATGAAGAGCGACTGGGGTCCTTCAAAATAAGAAGGAATCTAAGCCTCGTCCGACGAAATTCACAGAGGGTGAGATCATTCGGATGGCGCTTATACTGCAGTTTCAGTCTCGGTCATCGGACATTCTAATAGTAGAATCAAGGCCTGAGGTGTTGATGTCACCGGACAAAGTTGACAGCCTCATGCCCTGACCTTTTATATAGATGAGATATAAATGCCCGTCATTACAATGGGTCCAGCCCATGGGAGTAATCGTGTGTACCCCCAGAAGAGAGGAGAAGGTCAGCAATTCAGATGTGTGAGAGAAAGGGCCTCTCAACTGTATTATGGAGGGATTATCGAAGTCGGTTTAAAATACCTCGCATCCAGTTGCAGCTGAACTGAAGGAGGATGAGGAGAACACTATTTTGGTTGACCAGTGAAGAACTTTTTAATTCATCAGAGAGATTCGAAGGTGCAATTTTTGAACATCGACATCGGTCTTTCGTGGTTGGTATTTTATTATTAAGGAACACATACTGAATGACCCCCTTGCATACCCCTCTAAATAATAAGGACACATAGCCTTCTAATTTTAGAGACCACGTCTAGTCGTAGCAATGGTTGTTTATGTTTGCGAACAAACCATTTTCTTTGCCGTTATTATTAGAGTAAAGAGCCCTAATTTTATCCCTTATGACAATTCTTCCCAGAAATGGCTCATGGTCCTTTTCAGGAAAAGAGATAAAACAATATGCACACGTTGTAGCAGTTGTCCTTCAGAAAGTTCTTGTGTTATTCCCAAAAACATTTTTGTATCTCCAAAAGGCTAAGGCATTACTTCACGTTATAAAAGGCCTGAACATTACTAGTTATCGTGAACCTGTTTGGAGCAAATTAGGAATAATTTAAACAACTCTAAGAAGCATTTTTCTAAGTCTTCTAAATGCGATATTAATTTCTTGACAACTTAATATTTAGTTGTTCCCGTATAATTTCTTTCCAATATCAAGTGTGAAGAATGATTTGATTGGAATATCCTTAAAGTTTGGGTCATCATCATTCACCCTCTTCACAATCAAAACATCCCAAATATCTGGTGTCGATCAGAATACTTTCTGTTGTCAATCTCAAAATCGGGTCGAATTAAATCGTGATTTCTCAGATGAAGGAAATTCCATTTTCCTTCAACTCTTTCATTTCTCCTCAACAATTACCTTTTCCTTCAAAAATGACTCTCCACACGAATGGGAGTCCTAATTAAACAGGAAGCATCATGGAAAAAGGATAAAACCCAATTCTTTACATCTTTATTAAATTCATTTCATCAAATAAAACAAACGAGAATAAATGTCCGCCAAAACTCTCCATTTTGCATCTAATTAATTTCAGCTTAATTTCATTGTAAAATCTCATCCATTGTCTTTTTTTCACGAGTCCTTTCACAGTTTTGTGAAGAGATCGTAATTTAGTCCGTTAATTTCGCTGCTTTGATTATATTTCAATGGTTCTTAAGAGAAAGGATGGCAAATACTCTTTATAATGCTTAGTTACAGTTTACCTTTTGTCTAATTCCATAGTCTTTCTCAATCTTTGCACAGATCATATTTTCGTTTTATTTAATTTATCTTTCTCACAATTTTCGCAAACTTAGGAAAGATGAAAGTCTTTGACTCCGGCGTTAGTATGATACTTTCAATTTTTGTTTCATAGTTTCTCGCCTTCAGACTCATGTTATTATTTCTTTTGATTCTTTATTACTTCTAGTTTGCAATATTAAATTCAATCGTGTTATTAATTTAATTCACCTTTTCTTGATTTTAGATCAAATGCTCATGAACCGTGCGGAGGCAAGCCTCCCTCTGGCTCCGGTGTATACTTCCTTCTTGTTTCATTTCTTGTTTTATTTCTTGTTTTACTTTTTGTTTGTTGTTTTTGGGTTTGTATATCACCATCATTATCTTTAGCCCTATAATTAGTAAGGGGATTTTTTTGAGTATTTGAATAATAATTTCATCTTAGTTTGGTTATGACTTATGCTTTTTTATCAAAGTTATTTTAAATAATTATTTTTTAATATCAAAAAACAAAGAGGTGAAGTTCCGAAATAAATATAGGTATCGAAATTTTGTGAATTTTTCAAAACCCAAAGAATTACAAATGGTGAAGTTCAGAAAGGGGGAAATTTAGTTTAGAGTTCCTTTTTAAAATAATTATAATTCGCGAAGTTCAGAAAATTTATAAAAATTTAACTATGGAAGCTTTTTTTAGATTTTAAATTTTAATCTTAGTAGCAAAGTGCAATCTCCCCACGTAGTGGGGAGTGGCGAAGCCATTGCCTAGTTTAATTATTATTTCTTTGTAGGCCATTAATATGAACAAATTGATTATTAGGGCAATTTATCCCCTTGGTGGCTGTCGCCAGATGGGTACCATAAAAAAAACATTAATCTTAGGCTCATTTGTTTTATAACCAAAATTTATCATTTCTCTTTTCTCTTTTTCACTAACTCATTTATTCATGTTATTTATTATTCATAAAATAAGATTTGCTTCTGTTTCCTCTAGGACAAGATTTTGTATTGCGTCCATTGAAGTTTACAAACATTGTACGTGGAGTTCTTGGTGTTAGATGTGTGTTAGAGGGGTGAGGGGTTAAATCCTCTTTCGCACTGTTGTTTGCCACACGCAGCCGCTACCATTTCGACTGACTATGACTCCTAACTAGAGAATAACCGAACTCAAAGTGAGTTAACATAGGTCCATGCTGGATGGGTTTGTGGTGTGGCTTCTTTCATTTAGACGTTGTCGTAGCAACTGGATGAAATTGGGGAGGATAAATCCATTTGCGAGGTGTTCTGATTCATTGGATTTTAAACCAGGAAAATAAACTCAGGGAAATAAATTCAAAGGGCAATATCAATGAGACCGCATCACACATAAAAAGTGGTGAAGCTAATGAAAAAGTAAAAATGTGAGGAAGATATATAGCCACAGGTCATCCGGCTAACAATGGGGCTAGGAGGTGGCAAACTGCAGGTGTTGGTGGCGGGGGAGAATACAGTCTTCCAGATGTCTGCTTCAGTAAAGGTGCTACTACACTTTTGCAAGTGCGTAAAACGATAAATGAAAAAAATAATGATGAAGGAGAAGTAGAAGGACAAAAAGGGTTGGATGATTGTAGTTGTGTTATAAACTACCGCTCACGCTAATCACAGGGAAGCGTCACCAGCATCTGCAGTGTTTATTCGATTATGAGCCCAATAAAACCGACACAATGAGATGGTCCCTGAAGTCTTACTGTGAGATATTGCGTCTCTCACAAAAAAATAAAGGGCGACTGTCGCTAATTAAGGAGGCTTAATGGACCTTCCTCTCACGTTGCACAGTATGCTACACAGCGATTGCCCCACTTTCTTAGCCTACTTAATAGGAGTGGGCAGTCTATATGTATAATACTGTTCACTATGAGGTCCATTAGGCTCCGATAATTAGCAACTGTGGCCCTTTGGCGATGGCAGAGTCACAGTTGCCGAATAATTACTGGGATGAGGAAAATAAATTTTTATTCAATGAAATTACCAGTTATTTCTGGTCAAGTAATTTAGATCAAGTCATTTTGGTTGAATGGAATTATAGTCAACTCTGGTCAATATTTGGTTTCGCAATGAGGAAATTCGATGGCGTACGATCGTTTTTTGCCTCTCGTGCACATGATGAGGAAAGGCGTCGCGTGATTGCCTCCAGTCACGCACCCATCGAAAAATTCCAGCCACTAAGAATAATCATTAATGTATTAGCCGAAATGGGGGATTTTGAGTAAAAATGGGGTCTGACACCCTTGAAATAGGTTTATTTTGGGTGGGAAATTAACCAAAAATATGTGTCGATGAATAAGTCACCCCCTAGACAATTTGTCTATATATACATATAGGTATCTATTGGCTGGGAGGAAAGAGATAAAAGTCACGAGAATATGTATATATAGCTATATATACATATATCCTCTAATGTACGTAGGCGTCCTTCACTACTTACAAATACGTTCACTTCTTAAGAGTAATCCGTTGATTACGAGGTATAAGAGGGCGATTTACTACAGGGGGCGATAGCGTTTAATGAGTTTACCAAGTTGCAGTTCATGGATATATTTAAAGATTGAAAACAAAAAAAATATAATTGAATAAGTCACTAGTTAACATATATATACATACGGGAAATATAGGTAATGTAAATAAGGAAAATTCTGACAGAATCTAGATTAATTGGTAATCAAGTAAGGTTAATAACTTGCTAATCAGCTTTTAAATGGGATACAATATATCAGTTATACAGAGGGAATATCTATATGTCGGAAAGTAGGTAGATTAATGGGAGATACAAGCAAGGGTCCTTTTACCTTAAAGGGGTCACGTCGAGGAAGAGGAATCCTCTAGTGAGTCGGCGCAGGAAAATAGTGACGGATAATGGAGGTGATTCTCGGCCGAATATCCTGACGGTGACGAGGATGAAGGAGGAGGGCGGGGCAGAAGACGAGTTCACGATCGTCCTTGAAGACGGATGATAGCACCTCTGCTCCAGAGAAGTGCAACTTCCAAAAATCGAAATTCTGACGCGCCTCGGCACGAAGTCTCACATGGAAAGCTGAAGATCCTTGAGGGGGGGGGGGGGGCAGATGAGACGAGAGGAATCCTGGCCAATCCTTCACGGACGAAACGATTCGAGGCTTGGTGAGATCTCAGCTTGATGGTATAGGCGAATACCAGGGACCTGGGAAAACAGACATACAATCTGAACCGAAGGCGACGAGTTCTCAAACTCAATCTGCCGATATTTGAAAACTCATGGTATTTATATGACGGCCATTTTGGGGGTTTCTACTCCTTGGCAGACTCAGATGACTGGCTGACCACTTCCGGCGGCCAGATAGATTAGCGTTTGTCGCCTGACCCAAGTATTAATGGCCTTTACGATGTGGGCGAGAAACCTTCGGCTAACAGCTTCCCTACTACAGAGATAAGCGCTTTCTCGGTGAGGCAAAAGCTTTAAACAACACGCTCAACTTAATTAACTGCACCTGTAAAGCAGCTGACGAATATTCAAATTCTTTCTCCTTTTTTTTCTCTTTGGACTCAGAGATTACTCCACGTGGAGTTATATTTAGGAGAGAGAGATAGGGAAGGATTTTAAGAAACAAATGAAGGGGTATTTGCGATGTTAAATAAAAGTAGTGGAACCAATGGGAGAATTACACTGAATTGAGTAAACACAAGGAAAGAAAGACGAAAAGGGGGAAAAATATATTGATTAACAATGAAGATGTGGGTCTAGGAAGGTTTTGCACCATACTGTTTCTTTGTCTTCAGCTCGTATCTGCTTAATACTTCAGATCTTCCAAACGGTCTAATTTCAAGCAAGCAACGCTTCATGCACTCCATCAGAGCTGTCAAACTTTCTTGAAAGCAACCAGTTATGGCAGAAGTCAATTGGAATTCTAATAAAGCATGTTCTGAAGTTGAATAATTTTATTCTTTCGATGTGATTGATTTTAAATTAGGATTCTCAGATTTATGACCTGGTTTAATTATGGATAAGAAGTATTTGGAAAAAGAAACAGGATTCAATTATCTTTGTATTTTCCGTTCGAGGAGGAGAAAAACTATCACAGCCATTTGAAACAATTCATAGAAGTAAAAACTAGATGGCTTCTATATTTAATGTTAATATGATATGATAGAAAGTAGTGCCCTTTGAAATAAATTCAAAGGGCAATATCAATGAGACCGCATCACACATAAAAAGTGGTGAAGCTAATGAAAAAGTAAAAATGTGAGGAAGATATATAGCCACAGGTCATCCGGCTAACAATGGGGCTAGGAGGTGGCAAACTGCAGGTGTTGGTGGCGGGGGAGAATACAGTCTTCCAGATGTCTGCTTCAGTAAAGGTGCTACTACACTTTTGCAAGTGCGTAAAACGATAAATGAAAAAAATAATGATGAAGGAGAAGTAGAAGGACAAAAAGGGTTGGATGATTGTAGTTGTGTTATAAACTACCGCTCACGCTAATCACAGGGAAGCGTCACCAGCATCTGCAGTGTTTATTCGATTATGAGCCCAATAAAACCGACACAATGAGATGGTCCCTGAAGTCTTACTGTGAGATATTGCGTCTCTCACAAAAAAATAAAGGGCGACTGTCGCTAATTAAGGAGGCTTAATGGACCTTCCTCTCACGTTGCACAGTATGCTACACAGCGATTGCCCCACTTTCTTAGCCTACTTAATAGGAGTGGGCAGTCTATATGTATAATACTGTTCACTATGAGGTCCATTAGGCTCCGATAATTAGCAACTGTGGCCCTTTGGCGATGGCAGAGTCACAGTTGCCGAATAATTACTGGGATGAGGAAAATAAATTTTTATTCAATGAAATTACCAGTTATTTCTGGTCAAGTAATTTAGATCAAGTCATTTTGGTTGAATGGAATTATAGTCAACTCTGGTCAATATTTGGTTTCGCAATGAGGAAATTCGATGGCGTACGATCGTTTTTTGCCTCTCGTGCACATGATGAGGAAAGGCGTCGCGTGATTGCCTCCAGTCACGCACCCATCGAAAAATTCCAGCCACTAAGAATAATCATTAATGTATTAGCCGAAATGGGGGATTTTGAGTAAAAATGGGGTCTGACACCCTTGAAATAGGTTTATTTTGGGTGGGAAATTAACCAAAAATATGTGTCGATGAATAAGTCACCCCCTAGACAATTTGTCTATATATACATATAGGTATCTATTGGCTGGGAGGAAAGAGATAAAAGTCACGAGAATATGTATATATAGCTATATATACATATATCCTCTAATGTACGTAGGCGTCCTTCACTACTTACAAATACGTTCACTTCTTAAGAGTAATCCGTTGATTACGAGGTATAAGAGGGCGATTTACTACAGGGGGCGATAGCGTTTAATGAGTTTACCAAGTTGCAGTTCATGGATATATTTAAAGATTGAAAACAAAAAAAATATAATTGAATAAGTCACTAGTTAACATATATATACATACGGGAAATATAGGTAATGTAAATAAGGAAAATTCTGACAGAATCTAGATTAATTGGTAATCAAGTAAGGTTAATAACTTGCTAATCAGCTTTTAAATGGGATACAATATATCAGTTATACAGAGGGAATATCTATATGTCGGAAAGTAGGTAGATTAATGGGAGATACAAGCAAGGGTCCTTTTACCTTAAAGGGGTCACGTCGAGGAAGAGGAATCCTCTAGTGAGTCGGCGCAGGAAAATAGTGACGGATAATGGAGGTGATTCTCGGCCGAATATCCTGACGGTGACGAGGATGAAGGAGGAGGGCGGGGCAGAAGACGAGTTCACGATCGTCCTTAGAGACGGATGATAGCACCTCTGCTCCAGAGAAGTGCAACTTCCAAAAATCGAAATTCTGACGCGCCTCGGCACGAAGTCTCACATGGAAAGCTGAAGATCCTTGAGGGGGGGGGGGGGCAGATGAGACGAGAGGAATCCTGGCCAATCCTTCACGGACGAAACGATTCGAGGCTTGGTGAGATCTCAGCTTGATGGTATAGGCGAATACCAGGGACCTGGGAAAACAGACATACAATCTGAACCGAAGGCGACGAGTTCTCAAACTCAATCTGCCGATATTTGAAAACTCATGGTATTTATATGACGGCCATTTTGGGGGTTTCTACTCCTTGGCAGACTCAGATGACTGGCTGACCACTTCCGGCGGCCAGATAGATTAGCGTTTGTCGCCTGACCCAAGTATTAATGGCCTTTACGATGTGGGCGAGAAACCTTCGGCTAACAGCTTCCCTACTACAGAGATAAGCGCTTTCTCGGTGAGGCAAAAGCTTTAAACAACACGCTCAACTTAATTAACTGCACCTGTAAAGCAGCTGACGAATATTCAAATTCTTTCTCCTTTTTTTTCTCTTTGGACTCAGAGATTACTCCACGTGGAGTTATATTTAGGAGAGAGAGATAGGGAAGGATTTTAAGAAACAAATGAAGGGGTATTTGCGATGTTAAATAAAAGTAGTGGAACCAATGGGAGAATTACACTGAATTGAGTAAACACAAGGAAAGAAAGACGAAAAGGGGGAAAAATATATTGATTAACAATGAAGATGTGGGTCTAGGAAGGTTTTGCACCATACTGTTTCTTTGTCTTCAGCTCGTATCTGCTTAATACTTCAGATCTTCCAAACGGTCTAATTTCAAGCAAGCAACGCTTCATGCACTCCATCAGAGCTGTCAAACTTTCTTGAAAGCAACCAGTTATGGCAGAAGTCAATTGGAATTCTAATAAAGCATGTTCTGAAGTTGAATAATTTTATTCTTTCGATGTGATTGATTTTAAATTAGGATTCTCAGATTTATGACCTGGTTTAATTATGGATAAGAAGTATTTGGAAAAAGAAACAGGATTCAATTATCTTTGTATTTTCCGTTCGAGGAGGAGAAAAACTATCACAGCCATTTGAAACAATTCATAGAAGTAAAAACTAGATGGCTTCTATATTTAATGTTAATATGATATGATAGAAAGTAGTGCCCTTTGAAATAAATTCAAAGGGCAATATCAATGAGACCGCATCACACATAAAAAGTGGTGAAGCTAATGAAAAAGTAAAAATGTGAGGAAGATATATAGCCACAGGTCATCCGGCTAACAATGGGGCTAGGAGGTGGCAAACTGCAGGTGTTGGTGGCGGGGGAGAATACAGTCTTCCAGATGTCTGCTTCAGTAAAGGTGCTACTACACTTTTGCAAGTGCGTAAAACGATAAATGAAAAAAATAATGATGAAGGAGAAGTAGAAGGACAAAAAGGGTTGGATGATTGTAGTTGTGTTATAAACTACCGCTCACGCTAATCACAGGGAAGCGTCACCAGCATCTGCAGTGTTTATTCGATTATGAGCCCAATAAAACCGACACAATGAGATGGTCCCTGAAGTCTTACTGTGAGATATTGCGTCTCTCACAAAAAAATAAAGGGCGACTGTCGCTAATTAAGGAGGCTTAATGGACCTTCCTCTCACGTTGCACAGTATGCTACACAGCGATTGCCCCACTTTCTTAGCCTACTTAATAGGAGTGGGCAGTCTATATGTATAATACTGTTCACTATGAGGTCCATTAGGCTCCGATAATTAGCAACTGTGGCCCTTTGGCGATAGCAGAGTCACAGTTGCCGAATAATTACTGGGATGAGGAAAATAAATTTTTATTCAATGAAATTACCAGTTATTTCTGGTCAAGTAATTTAGATCAAGTCATTTTGGTTGAATGGAATTATAGTCAACTCTGGTCAATATTTGGTTTCGCAATGAGGAAATTCGATGGCGTACGATCGTTTTTTGCCTCTCGTGCACATGATGAGGAAAGGCGTCGCGTGATTGCCTCCAGTCACGCACCCATCGAAAAATTCCAGCCACTAAGAATAATCATTAATGTATTAGCCGAAATGGGGGATTTTGAGTAAAAATGGGGTCTGACACCCTTGAAATAGGTTTATTTTGGGTGGGAAATTAACCAAAAATATGTGTCGATGAATAAGTCACCCCCTAGACAATTTGTCTATATATACATATAGGTATCTATTGGCTGGGAGGAAAGAGATAAAAGTCACGAGAATATGTATATATAGCTATATATACATATATCCTCTAATGTACGTAGGCGTCCTTCACTACTTACAAATACGTTCACTTCTTAAGAGTAATCCGTTGATTACGAGGTATAAGAGGGCGATTTACTACAGGGGGCGATAGCATTTAATGAGTTTACCAAGTTGCAGTTCATGGATATATTTAAAGATTGAAAACAAAAAAAATATAATTGAATAAGTCACTAGTTAACATATATATACATACGGGAAATATAGGTAATGTAAATAAGGAAAATTCTGACAGAATCTAGATTAATTGGTAATCAAGTAAGGTTAATAACTTGCTAATCAGCTTTTAAATGGGATACAATATATCAGTTATACAGAGGGAATATCTATATGTCGGAAAGTAGGTAGATTAATGGGAGATACAAGCAAGGGTCCTTTTACCTTAAAGGGGTCACGTCGAGGAAGAGGAATCCTCTAGTGAGTCGGCGCAGGAAAATAGTGACGGATAATGGAGGTGATTCTCGGCCGAATATCCTGACGGTGACGAGGATGAAGGAGGAGGGCGGGGCAGAAGACGAGTTCACGATCGTCCTTGAAGACGGATGATAGCACCTCTGCTCCAGAGAAGTGCAACTTCCAAAAATCGAAATTCTGACGCGCCTCGGCACGAAGTCTCACATGGAAAGCTGAAGATCCTTGAGGGGGGGGGGGGCAGATGAGACGAGAGGAATCCTGGCCAATCCTTCACGGACGAAACGATTCGAGGCTTGGTGAGATCTCAGCTTGATGGTATAGGCGAATACCAGGGACCTGGGAAAACAGACATACAATCTGAACCGAAGGCGACGAGTTCTCAAACTCAATCTGCCGATATTTGAAAACTCATGGTATTTATATGACGGCCATTTTGGGGGTTTCTACTCCTTGGCAGACTCAGATGACTGGCTGACCACTTCCGGCGGCCAGATAGATTAGCGTTTGTCGCCTGACCCAAGTATTAATGGCCTTTACGATGTGGGCGAGAAACCTTCGGCTAACAGCTTCCCTACTACAGAGATAAGCGCTTTCTCGGTGAGGCAAAAGCTTTAAACAACACGCTCAACTTAATTAACTGCACCTGTAAAGCAGCTGACGAATATTCAAATTCTTTCTCCTTTTTTTTCTCTTTGGACTCAGAGATTACTCCACGTGGAGTTATATTTAGGAGAGAGAGATAGGGAAGGATTTTAAGAAACAAATGAAGGGGTATTTGCGATGTTAAATAAAAGTAGTGGAACCAATGGGAGAATTACACTGAATTGAGTAAACACAAGGAAAGAAAGACGAAAAGGGGGAAAAATATATTGATTAACAATGAAGATGTGGGTCTAGGAAGGTTTTGCACCATACTGTTTCTTTGTCTTCAGCTCGTATCTGCTTAATACTTCAGATCTTCCAAACGGTCTAATTTCAAGCAAGCAACGCTTCATGCACTCCATCAGAGCTGTCAAACTTTCTTGAAAGCAACCAGTTATGGCAGAAGTCAATTGGAATTCTAATAAAGCATGTTCTGAAGTTGAATAATTTTATTCTTTCGATGTGATTGATTTTAAATTAGGATTCTCAGATTTATGACCTGGTTTAATTATGGATAAGAAGTATTTGGAAAAAGAAACAGGATTCAATTATCTTTGTATTTTCCGTTCGAGGAGGAGAAAAACTATCACAGCCATTTGAAACAATTCATAGAAGTAAAAACTAGATGGCTTCTATATTTAATGTTAATATGATATGATAGAAAGTAGTGCCCTTTGAAATAAATTCAAAGGGCAATATCAATGAGACCGCATCACACATAAAAAGTGGTGAAGCTAATGAAAAAGTAAAAATGTGAGGAAGATATATAGCCACAGGTCATCCGGCTAACAATGGGGCTAGGAGGTGGCAAACTGCAGGTGTTGGTGGCGGGGGAGAATACAGTCTTCCAGATGTCTGCTTCAGTAAAGGTGCTACTACACTTTTGCAAGTGCGTAAAACGATAAATGAAAAAAATAATGATGAAGGAGAAGTAGAAGGACAAAAAGGGTTGGATGATTGTAGTTGTGTTATAAACTACCACTCACGCTAATCACAGGGAAGCGTCACCAGCATCTGCAGTGTTTATTCGATTATGAGCCCAATAAAACCGACACAATGAGATGGTCCCTGAAGTCTTACTGTGAGATATTGCGTCTCTCACAAAAAAATAAAGGGCGACTGTCGCTAATTAAGGAGGCTTAATGGACCTTCCTCTCACGTTGCACAGTATGCTACACAGCGATTGCCCCACTTTCTTAGCCTACTTAATAGGAGTGGGCAGTCTATATGTATAATACTGTTCACTATGAGGTCCATTAGGCTCCGATAATTAGCAACTGTGGCCCTTTGGCGATGGCAGAGTCACAGTTGCCGAATAATTACTGGGATGAGGAAAATAAATTTTTATTCAATGAAATTACCAGTTATTTCTGGTCAAGTAATTTAGATCAAGTCATTTTGGTTGAATGGAATTATAGTCAACTCTGGTCAATATTTGGTTTCGCAATGAGGAAATTCGATGGCGTACGATCGTTTTTTGCCTCTCGTGCACATGATGAGGAAAGGCGTCGCGTGATTGCCTCCAGTCACGCACCCATCGAAAAATTCCAGCCACTAAGAATAATCATTAATGTATTAGCCGAAATGGGGGATTTTGAGTAAAAATGGGGTCTGACACCCTTGAAATAGGTTTATTTTGGGTGGGAAATTAACCAAAAATATGTGTCGATGAATAAGTCACCCCCTAGACAATTTGTCTATATATACATATAGGTATCTATTGGCTGGGAGGAAAGAGATAAAAGTCACGAGAATATGTATATATAGCTATATATACATATATCCTCTAATGTACGTAGGCGTCCTTCACTACTTACAAATACGTTCACTTCTTAAGAGTAATCCGTTGATTACGAGGTATAAGAGGGCGATTTACTACAGGGGGCGATAGCGTTTAATGAGTTTACCAAGTTGCAGTTCATGGATATATTTAAAGATTGAAAACAAAAAAAATATAATTGAATAAGTCACTAGTTAACATATATATACATACGGGAAATATAGGTAATGTAAATAAGGAAAATTCTGACAGAATCTAGATTAATTGGTAATCAAGTAAGGTTAATAACTTGCTAATCAGCTTTTAAATGGGATACAATATATCAGTTATACAGAGGGAATATCTATATGTCGGAAAGTAGGTAGATTAATGGGAGATACAAGCAAGGGTCCTTTTACCTTAAAGGGGTCACGTCGAGGAAGAGGAATCCTCTAGTGAGTCGGCGCAGGAAAATAGTGACGGATAATGGAGGTGATTCTCGGCCGAATATCCTGACGGTGACGAGGATGAAGGAGGAGGGCGGGGCAGAAGACGAGTTCACGATCGTCCTTGAAGACGGATGATAGCACCTCTGCTCCAGAGAAGTGCAACTTCCAAAAATCGAAATTCTGACGCGCCTCGGCACGAAGTCTCACATGGAAAGCTGAAGATCCTTGAGGGGGGGGGGGGGGCAGATGAGACGAGAGGAATCCTGGCCAATCCTTCACGGACGAAACGATTCGAGGCTTGGTGAGATCTCAGCTTGATGGTATAGGCGAATACCAGGGACCTGGGAAAACAGACATACAATCTGAACCGAAGGCGACGAGTTCTCAAACTCAATCTGCCGATATTTGAAAACTCATGGTATTTATATGACGGCCATTTTGGGGGTTTCTACTCCTTGGCAGACTCAGATGACTGGCTGACCACTTCCGGCGGCCAGATAGATTAGCGTTTGTCGCCTGACCCAAGTATTAATGGCCTTTACGATGTGGGCGAGAAACCTTCGGCTAACAGCTTCCCTACTACAGAGATAAGCGCTTTCTCGGTGAGGCAAAAGCTTTAAACAACACGCTCAACTTAATTAACTGCACCTGTAAAGCAGCTGACGAATATTCAAATTCTTTCTCCTTTTTTTTCTCTTTGGACTCAGAGATTACTCCACGTGGAGTTATATTTAGGAGAGAGAGATAGGGAAGGATTTTAAGAAACAAATGAAGGGGTATTTGCGATGTTAAATAAAAGTAGTGGAACCAATGGGAGAATTACACTGAATTGAGTAAACACAAGGAAAGAAAGACGAAAAGGGGGAAAAATATATTGATTAACAATGAAGATGTGGGTCTAGGAAGGTTTTGCACCATACTGTTTCTTTGTCTTCAGCTCGTATCTGCTTAATACTTCAGATCTTCCAAACGGTCTAATTTCAAGCAAGCAACGCTTCATGCACTCCATCAGAGCTGTCAAACTTTCTTGAAAGCAACCAGTTATGGCAGAAGTCAATTGGAATTCTAATAAAGCATGTTCTGAAGTTGAATAATTTTATTCTTTCGATGTGATTGATTTTAAATTAGGATTCTCAGATTTATGACCTGGTTTAATTATGGATAAGAAGTATTTGGAAAAAGAAACAGGATTCAATTATCTTTGTATTTTCCGTTCGAGGAGGAGAAAAACTATCACAGCCATTTGAAACAATTCATAGAAGTAAAAACTAGATGGCTTCTATATTTAATGTTAATATGATATGATAGAAAGTAGTGCTAAATAGGGAATAGCCCACACATATTATGGTTTTGAGAAGATGGATACGATTGGATGGATTATGGTACACGTATGTGTTGAGAGAATTTACTATTATTATATAGTCGGATGTTGCTCATGTGGGTCCTCGGTTTAAATGTCGATAGTCAAAATGAAAATTACAAATAAATCAAAGTAAAAAATTTCAATTTAAAATGAATAAAATCAAGAAAGCCAAAATGCCCAAATTTATATTATAAGCAAAATCTTTTGTTTTCCAAAACCTAACCTAAATTTTGGCTTGTCCATTTTCTGACGTGTCTATATTTTGACATGTATGTACAAAAGCGGGCAATAAGTTTTGCAATTCGGATATAGGGAAATGAGATATTAGGAAAAGTGTTTTATTATTTCTCAATATAACTACTACTCTTGACTTCAATGCACTTGCGCCACTTGTCCCTGAGGCTTCGAATTCTAGACAACCAGAAATCTCCCGACTGCTGCTCACTCCACTCCTGGACGGCGAGCTGGACATCTTCATGTCCCCAAACCGGCGTCCACGCAGTGCAGCCTTGAGCTGCCTAAATAAAAAGTAGTCGCTTTGGGCCAGATCTGGACTGTAGGGGGGGATGGTTGAGCTCCTCGGATCCGCACTCGCGCAGGGCAGCTTGTGCAACTCTGGCCTTGTGGACTTTGACGACGTTGAAGTCGATCATAGGGCGTTAGGTTTCTAGGGACCCAACGGGCAGAGACCCCGGTCATGGCCATATTGTCGTGGATGATATTGATAACACTTACATGTGATATTCCAAGTACTCGCTTTATTTCTTCGACCTTCACCCGTCGATTTTTGAGGATCATCTTCTCCACTCGGGCCACATTGTCCTCGTTGGTCACATCTGACGGGCGTCCTGGAAAGGAAGCAATTTCAAGGGACTCACGACCATAGCGGAACTCCCTATTCTAGCGAGCGATGGTTTCATAGGAAGAGGCGGTGTCGTTGCACACTGCAACCATGCGTTTATTGATTTCTTTTGCATTCTTGCCTTCCTTGGTCAAAAATTTGATCACTGCGCGGTGCTCAACCTTCTCCATTGTTAAAAAATTTGTGACTGACGATCTGCGATCAGTTACTTCTTCTTAAATAGACAAGGCAGGAGCATGCGGCTGCAGGTCCTGATTTGTCCTGACTTGTCATAACTTGTCCTAACACCTCCACAAACAGCCATCCCCCTCCTCTGTTTTGCCCTACCGATTAGCAAAACTTATTGACCCCTCGTATTTTGGGTGTCTGCATTTTCTCTTTCTTAATTATGCCTGAAGATTGTTGTTGTTGCGGGGCTCAACATGAACAGGCGACCGCTGCAGAAGGATCCTTAGGGTTATTCATCAATACAATGGAATATTATAAAAAAATAACCGTCGAAGTGTACCAATCCCAAGTACTCAATTAGCCCACCATTCCCCATCCGGGTTGTCAAACCTTAAAATTTCTGCATTGGATGGAGTTTCATCCTTGATTTGCAACCAGCTCTGTAACCATTGATCTCCTTTAAATGGTTTGATTTCCGATTTAAAATACTTATCAGAATTCTATAGAGGTTTCTCGTATTATATTTTCATCTAACCAATAAAGAATTCGGAATAAAGTATAGTTTTTGAATATGTATGGGAGATCTTCAGTATTGAAGAGAGACTAAATACTTTAGTGAATAGGAAAATAAAATCTACAGAGTATATACATCTATGATTACAACCACATCATATTCACATAAATGCATTCATACTTCAGTGTGCCTTTCTTGTTCCAAAGTTAGAAACTAACCTGGGACGCGGTATGGCGACCTCTGCAAGATCATTTCATCCAGGAACATGTTTTGGAGATCTGTTAACACGAAACTAAAATTCTCTCGAAATAGATAGATCATATAAAACGTTTAAACGCTTGAGGGCCTCTTGAGGAATATCTTGTTTTCCCTCTCATCAAATTTCTCACGTCAGAGGATAGCCATTTTGGCGTTATGGTTATTGTATACACGAAATTAAAGGATTGTTGCGCCTCGGCTCTTTTTGGTACTGGGTCGGAAAACATCCAGCCAATCTCAGACACAATCGAGAATGGCTCGGGTCTTTATTTTCACACGCTTAATTATATATCAAAACCAACACTTCCTACTCAAACAAGCAATTAGAAGTTTTAGTTATAATATTTAAGTATAATTCTATTCCCAATTGAATTTATACTGCTCTCTGCATAGAGGGTAAATGCAAAAAATACAGCGAAATTATATACTATTTGGGTTAATATAAAGTTGAATGTAGAAAATATAGTTGCCTTAATATTTGGAAAAGACCAATGCATTGAAAGCGAGACAGCGGAAATGCATAGTTATTGCAAGAGACGTGTTGTTTGCTCAGTCTAGTGACATTTATGACAAGAAATTGTGATTGTGTAAAGTCTCTTAGCGTGTGCGTGTTCTTTTTTAGTTTTTTTAAGGGAACCACTTTGAAATACATATGTAATTAATGCAAATAAATACACTTAATAGCGGTGATTTATAAGGAAAGGAATGGTTGGCGTGGTTTCAAGCTAGGTTCGACCTAGTTTCATTGAGGCCGGGAGCAGAAATTCGAACAAGGATTTTCTTTGCCTCGTGGCAGAGATTCTGACGTCATCGTAAAGCCATCTCTTGGCAAGTAAGCCTCTACTAGCGGGTTCGATCAATCTATTTACACCTATATTTCCTCTTCTCTACTCATACTTTTAGCGTCCTCTCTTATCCGTTTCCGAAATTTTTAATGCTCTAATCACCGAATTTGCACCCACTTTCTCTTCGCTTATTCTGAACAGACCCAGAAATTAGGACTCTTTAGCACATCAGCTACTTCCATTTATCCAATCAGTACCATATATCCTAATGGTATATTAGGGAGGGAAGTAGCACACAACTCTCGTTTCCCATTTTGAAATTTTCGACCGAACAAGTAATTGCCATTTATTTTCATATCACTAAACACACACATACTCTCTCACTCTCTCTCTCTCTTACACTATCTCTCTCTCACACGCTATCTCTCTCTGACACACTATCCCTCTCACACATGCTCTATCTCTAAATCTCACACACCATCTCTCAATCTCACACACACTCTATCTCTCTCTCTCACACACTCTATCTGTCACTCTCACACACACTATCTGTCACTCTCACACACTATATCTCTCACTCTCTCACACACACTCTATCTCTCTCACTCTCACACACACTCTATCTCTCTCACACTCACGCACTCTCTCACACACTCACACACTCACTCTCACATACTCACAAGAACACAATCACACTCACACACTCACTCTCTCCAATTTACTCTCTCAAACTCAATCTATCAAACTCACTCTCTCAAACTCACTCTCTCAAACTCACTCTCTTACACTCACTCTCTCACACCCACTCTCTCACACCCACTCAGATTCACACTCACACACATCCTCTCTTTCTCTCTCTCTCTCTCAAGTAGGGGGAGAGGTGACGTCCTCTTGCCGCGGGAAGAGAGCTTGTGTGTACCTTGGACTTTTCGAGCTATGTTGGCAGAGGTACCTCTCTTCTGGGTACCCCTGGTAGGGCTTTTTCCTCTCGATTTGGTCGGAAACGAGGTTCCAGACTCAGTGCGTCCTTCCTTCCTTTTTCTAATCTATTCTTCTTTTTAACTTTTATCCTATCTCTCCCGCTGATACAAAAACAAAAATAACAAAAAAACTACTCCTATCGTGCCACTCTTTCCCTTTTTCCCTCTATCTACATATAAGGACCTGAAAGCTACCTAGTGCGTCAGAAGAGAGGCTTTGAAACCCCTATAAACAACGCCAATCGACGCTCACTGGTTGCGAGAGACTAGGACTAGAAGTGGCCTAGGCGTTGAAGCACGATGAATGGGATGAGGGTGGTGCCCCGTTAACCCTTTCCCTGGCGCGTAATTATTGACCATTCTTAGTGACCGTTGACGGGTGCTTCTGGTAGCATCATGCCGAGGTGGCGGCCCTTTGTTCCCAGGTTGGTTTCCAGGCCAATAAAAAGACCTGGGTCGAGTCTCTTGGTGCGGCGGGATATCCATTGAACGCTGCTCCGAGATCTTGGCTTTCGTGAAGGGAACTAGTATGAGTTTAGTACGGGGCGTGCTCCGATGTTCACCTGGTGAGAAATCGATGGCCCCTTCGGGGACCGTCAGTGCTGCTTGGCTTGAAGCCACGGCACACCAAGGTTTGACAACTCGGTCGGACGAACAGCAGCACATGGAGCGTGCCTTCTGAAAGATCTGAAAAGTCTCCAAAGGATAGGCGGGAGCGACTCACGCGGTGAGAAATCGCCACCCCAATTTTTATTTAATTATTGGTCGCAAAGCAACTGCTGTCATAAAGTGTTCAAAATGACCGGCAAGAAAGGACCAGGAGCAGTCAAATACACGTGTGCAATATGCCAGAGAGATCAGTGGTCGTGGACTTCCTAGCCAGTTACTGCACCGACTTTATTCTAAACGGCCAAATTAAGGAGTTAAAAGAAACTTGCAGAGCTTCCGATGAGAGGTCTAGGAAGTTGGAGGAGAAAATAAAGAGCCTGGAATTGGAATAAGACGGACTGATTCGAAGGCTCGAGTTCAGTAAGGCAGAGCTAACCGCAATCCCTGTAGTAAACACTGCATCTGCAGTATCACCCCCAGAGCTAGGTCCGCATGTTACGAATAAAACAGCAAAGAAAAAGAAAATGAAGGGAAAGAAACAGGAAGAAGAGAAAGTTGAAACATAAGATAAAGTAGAAGCAGAAAAAGAAAAGGTAGAAACAGAAGAGTATATAACAAAGAAAGATATGGGGGAAAAGATCAATAAGAAAAAGAAGGAGAAGAAAATGAAGAGCAAGAAAAATAAGATAGAGAAGGGAACCGAAAGTTACCTTCCGGAAGGAAAGCCTCAAACCTCTGCATGGTAATGTCCGAGGGTTACCCTTGTGGGCGATTCCCAAGCACGAGGTTTGCAGCCCCTGCTAGCGGCCCGCCTTCGCACTAGTGTGAAGGTATGCTGCCAGCCAGGACGGGGAAACCACAACATCAGGGTAGAGGCTGAGAAATCTCAGATCTCCGAGAATTCAGTCGTTGCCCTGATGGTGAGTGGCAATGACCTCGACCTCTGAGGAAGCGAAGTAGGCCCCAGTGAAAAAATTCTGAGAACGATCATAGGAGCCGCGGACGAATGGGGATTGAAAAATCACAGACGGGTCGCTTTAGGGATGCTCCCAAGAAGAGGTCCTAGCTGGACAGCTCACTCAAGGGACGTGCCCTTGAACCAGCGCCTGGCCGACCTCTGTAGGGCGGAGGGAGGTTTTTTTCTGGAACCTTAAGCTGTACTCTGTAACTTAATCCAGGATGTCGTGAAGCGGACGCAGAGGAGCGTCCGACCCAGAGTGAAGGCGGACGCAAGACAGTATGCCCGTGTCACTCCTAGAACGACCTTTTTAGATGTGGCAAGGAGGAGTACTACCACACAAAAGAAGCCGGGAAACGGAAGAGCGTAGGGAGTCGTACACTGGGGGACTCCCTCAAAGTTCTTCTGTTCAAAGCAAGGTCAATCAGGAATAGGCTTCTTGAGCTCCGTGGCCACGTAGAAACAGAAAAACCTCAGTTGGTGGCCATAACGGAGTCATGGATAAAAACCTCAAGCCGAGATTTTAAAGGTGAATTCACGATTCCCGGTTACCAGCTCTTCCTGAAAGATAGGCCAGACAGAGAGGGTGGCGGTGTTATGTTGTATGTGAAGGATACTCTCAGCTCGACGGAATGCAACATCGTATCCAACCATAAACTACTAGGTTTTGACCTAGCGATAGATCTTGTCAGATACAGGACCCTGGTGCTTTACAGATCCGCAGCCCAACTCTTAGAACAGTACAGGAGTCTTTACAAGCTGTTGGGCGAACTTGAAAAAGACTAGGACTAGGAAACCAGAGAACCATGTGGGGAGAACGCACTGCTCCTGGAGTTTGCCAACAACGAGTTCCTGACTAAATGGTTAAGAGAGCCAACGAGAGGAGACAATATCCTCGACTTGGTTTCAACCTCTGAGGATGACATCGTTGAGGACTCTCTGTTGGCAAAGAGCTCGGTGGCAGTAACCACTAACTAATTGGATTTGTAGTCAAAGTCCCGAAGGCAGAGCCTGCAACTAGTAAATCGAGGAAACTTGATTTAATAGGAGAAGACTTTGCAGGTCTTCGTGCTGGAGTGACTGACCTGAGGCTAGAAGTGTGCGATGCTGTTGTAGACTAGTGAAACAGTTTCAAAATCACATTCATCAGTCTTCAATCGCATTTCATACCTTTGAAATGCTCCCGTCGGTCTTCTGTTTAACCAAAGTAGTTTAATCGAGAAATCGGCCAACTGCTTAGGAAGAAGAAAGCAGGCTAGTCTGGACAGTAACATCTAGTATAAGGGCAGTTAGCGGTCTGAGGAACTCAAAGTGGCGAACCTCTGTAAAGAGAATCCCAAGGAGTTTTTTTGATATGTAAACCGCCGTAAACCAATACGCCGAACGATTGGTCTTTTGAGGAATGAGGAGGGGACATTAAAGCACTTAGATGCAGAAAATGCTATCCTCATCAACGAGAACTTTTTTCAATATTTACTGAAGAGTGTGGTCCCATCCCCCAGCTAAAGGATTCCATCTCGTGGGAAAAGCTGGAGTATATTGACTTCACTGAAGGGAAAATAAAAATGACGATCACTGACCTAATGACAAATAAGTCAGCCGGCCCGGATGTGTTTCTACCTAAAGTGTTAAAAGAAGTGCGCGATCAAATGTCGCGACACCTGAGCGCAATCTTCAACATATCAATCCGGACCAAATGCGTTCCTAGAGACTGGCGTGAAGCGGAGGTGACTCCTATTTTCAAGAAAGAAGACTGTAGCCATTCGTCGGACTACCGACCTATTAATCTGACTTAGATATTCGGTAAACTCATGGAAAACATCATGGTGGACAAAATTTCGTCGCATTTAGAGCCGAACCTGCTACTGAGGAGTTCCCAGCAAGGCTTCCGAAGGCAACGGTTATGCCTGAAGAACCTTGTGGAATTCTTCCACTTCGTGTTCAGTGAGCACGATCGGGACAAGGCGGTGGATGTGGTCTACTTAGACTTTTAGAAATCCTTTGATATGGTACTACACCGCCGCCTTCTCTGTAAAGTGCGAGCGCTAGGCATAGACGGAAAAGTACCCAGCTGGGGAGAGAACTCGCTAAGTGGCAGACAGCAACGAGTGAAGCTGAATGGACAGGCTCCTGAGTGGGTGCCCGTTACTTGCGGAGTGCCTCAAGGTTCTGTAGTTGGGCCACTACTATGAATCATCTATATCAACGACATGGACGGTGACATGGTTGCCAAGATTTCTAAATTTGACGACGACACCAAGCTTTGTATAATCCTGGCAAAGGATTGAAATACTGCCGCCTGCAAGATGATCTTGGAAAGATTAGGGTGTGGTCTGATACGTGGTAAATACCTTTCAACGTAAACAAAGGCAAAGTTATGCATATCGGCCACCGAAATCCCCAATTAACCCTATATCCTTAAGGGCCTTCTTTGCTCTTGAATCCACTGAAATTGAGAAGGATTGGGTGTAACTATCACCAGTGACCTCAAGTTCTCGAAACAGTGTATTGAGGTAGAGAAGAATGCCCAAAGGATGTTAGGTTTTATAAAGCGACAGTTTGAATATCGAAACAAGAAGATAGTAGTGTGACTGTACAACTCCCTCGTCCGGCCGTACCTGGAGAATGCCGTACAATTTTGGAGTTCTTTATTTAGAAAGGACATCGCGAGATTGGAACTCGTGCAAGCCAGAGCAACCAAAGTGATTCTCTCTATCAGACATAAAAGGTAAGATAGATAGATTAAGGGAATTAGATATGTTTTCGCTGGAGACCCGGAGACTACGTGGTCAGCTTATCGAAGTGTTTAATCTCCTCTGAGGCTTCGACAGACTGGACTACGGGGATATTTTTCAGCTCATCGAGTGGAGAACAAGAAATCACGGTTACAAACTTGAACTGAAGCGATACCACCGTGATCTGTGTTGGAAATTCTTTACATACAGTATCTGTTGTAGTTGGAACGCACTTCCAAAGGAAGTTGTCAACAGTGAATCTGTTGACGAGTTCAAGTCAGAACTAGATAAATTCTTGCGAATTCACCGTTAAGATCGTCACGGACACCTTCGAGGACTGCGCGAAAAGTATCCTCCTTGTTTGGAACGTAAGGTCTTCTAGGGTACTTATTTTTCTTGTAGCTCTTTGCAGCGCGCTCTCTCTCTCTCGGTTCTGGTCTCCTTATTATCGAAAAGACGTCTATCGTCTAGAAAAGGTGCAAGCCAGGGCCACGAAACTCATCCCATCGCTAAGGAACAAGTCATACCATGAAAGACTGCAAGAGCTCGATCTATATTGGTTAGAACCTCGAAGACTGCGCAGTCGTCTAATAGAGACTTTTAAAATCGTGAAAGGATTTGAAAATGTCGACTCCACCAAGTTCTTTACTCTCAACCGGAATATGAGTCGAAATCACGGATGGAAGGTGGAGCTGCCCAAATTCAATACCATTCTGGGGGGTAAGTCATTCACATATGACATTTGCGACACATGGAATAAACTACCAGGGGGAGTTTTTGAGAGTAGCAGTGTCGAGCAGTTCAAGAGTAGACTTGACAAATTATATTTGAAAACTTGATATCATAGCAAGTAATTAATTAGTACGTGCTAAGAATCGAAACCGCAAAAAGTGCCTCCTCGACATGGGCCGCAAGGCCTTTGAGGTACTTCTTTTCCTTCTAACTCCTTGTAACTCTCTCTCTCTCTCTCTCTCTCTCTATATATATATATATATATATATATATATATATATATATATATATATATATATATATTCAAGTTGGGCAATATATATTCATCGTAGCAAGTTTTGTTAAAAACAACGGCTAATTTCGTATTGTGATTTTCTTTTCAAATCTTTCGATTTGTCGTATATTCGTCTTTACTTCTGGATTCAGGTCATGGATGGGTTCTCCGAAATTCATTAAAAATTTAAATTTTAGCTTTAAATGGAAATAGGAGAGGAGTGTTTAGCAAGCTAATTTATTAACTGAAGCGTCAGGAAATTCTTAGACCAAAATTCCCTTGTTAGAGAGAGTCCTAGGTCATGGACCAAAGGTCTGCCTGCAAAGCTCAAGATTCCCCTGGTATTCGAGGAGACATTCCCGAGGGTGCTGATGAGGAGGACTCATAGATGGGGGTTAGGATTACTTCTTGCAGAAGGACGAGATTTTCTCTGCTCCAGAGAGACTTGATCTCAAACACGAGATTGTTCTGGAGCACTGCAGGGAGTCTCAGACATCAAGAATGTGAGTTTTGAATGGGCTGCGATATGGGGGGGAGGGGAGCGCACAGTTCCCTGGGAAGAAATTAACTCAATAAGCTTTCCTCTGAACAGGGGCTAAAGCTTCACGAAGGGCGATCTGCTGGTGAGATCTTAACGACTAGGTACGACTCGAACAGGGTTGCGAGTCTTCGCGAGAAACAGACACACGGTCTGAACGGAGAAACTGGCAGACTTCTAATTTTTTCGAAGAATGGCTGATTCTGGGTTAAATTGCCCGATGGCTAGTCCGTTAGATAGCCCCAGGGCATAGTTGAACCAAGAATATCCACGTCACCATTCTGTGCAAACTTATTTCCAGATAGTTGGATCTAACGGCAAAGTTTGCCTCGGGATATAGGGTCGAGCTTCTACGGGAGCGTTCGTGAGGGAAGAAAATGTCTGCGAGGCATGGAGTCAAGGATTAGGCGTTATCGCGGGGAGGCGGGTGCGATGTGTTTGCCCCTTAAGTAAATAGAGGCAGGTCGCGGCTCAGTGCGAGACAACTTCCTTTTTGTCGATTATAGAATTCCCACTCCAAGGAATACTTTGATCTGGGGCTTGATGGGGCTGAAAAAGAGCATTTCTACGGGGCTTCCTCTCACGCTGGTCCTTAGAGGGGCATCCTCTCACATAGTAGACTTTTGTAAAAATAATAGGGTTTTAGGACTTTGTTTTTTCAGAAGTTTGATCGACTTTGAGAAATAATTTGATCTCCAAATCATAATTAGAAGATCAGATTGTCTTATTTGGGGGGAAAATACAATCTCACAGTCAGCCTTGTGTCAGCAATGATCACACACTCTTTCTTACACGTTCTCCCTTACACACTATCCCAAACTTTTAACACTCACTTTCACACAATTAATCACATAAACTGGTTCTTACAAACTTGCTCTAACATACTTATATTCCAATACTCGCCTTCCACATTCTCTTTAACACACTCTCTCTCAAATACATTCTTTCCCACACTGTCACATAACTTCTTTGTACATACCCTATCTCACACACTCTCTCTAGCAATGCTTCACACATTCTCATACACTCTCACATACCCTTTCTCTCATACTCTAATGCTCTCACTCTCACACCCCTTTTCACACAGTAACACACACGCACGATTACACCCTCTCTTACACTCTAAAGAACATTGACTTTCTAGCACTAAATTCAAGACAGTCGTTTTAACAAACTCATTCTCACAAATCAAAATTTGAATCAATTAATTTTACCTTCGAAATAGAAATGGAAACTTTACTCTGGATTCTTGTTATAATTTTAATGCGCTTAAATGATCAACCATCATTTAAAATATTTCGAAAACCTACGCATAAGGATTCATATATCGTTACCCTTTCATCCATTCTCAAAAGATCAAACGTGGAGTTACCTCTGGTTGGTACTTAGCAGCAGTACTGCATTTGCGGGTCACAATTTTTTGACGGGATTGCACATATTAAACATTGTTTTGCCAAATTGGGCTATAAAGAGTACTTCGTTTCAAACAGTGTTAAACAAACATTAAAGAGATTCTATATTGACGTAAATAATGGCAACAATAAGCGTAATTTTGAGGGGATTGTGAAGATCCCTATCCTTCTTAAACAATCGGATTCAGGCTTAATCCATGATTACATACATATCATTAATTAGTTCAGTTTTAATATTCATAATTAACTAGAAATAAAATTACTTCATCGTAAAATACATTAGATTTCCATTTGCCATATTCATATATAGGAGAAATCGTCGATCTAAAACGCCGTATTTACCAGCATAGGACGTATAGAGAAGGTAGTTGTGTGGCCAAGCACATCTTTGAAAATGACCATCCAACTTATTTCACTCATGTCAAAATTATTTAAAATATTTAGGACAAATATCTTCGTTAATATTTCAAAGAACTTTATAAAAGTAAATTTGACACTATAAAATGATTTTGATAACTTTATCTTTATGACATTTGCTTGCCTGTGTATTTTCCTTGTCGCTAACACTCGGAATTAACGACTGTTGGTTTAGTGAAGTGATTGCATTCTGTTTTTGTTATTATTATGTATGTATATTTCTTTATCCTTTCCTTCAGTTGTCGTCAGGTTTGCTCAAAGTTGAGAGGTTGTTACAGTCTCGCTGTTTGCTTTAATTCCTCTTTATTTTCTTTGAATTATATATATATATATATATATATATATATATATATATATATATATATATATATATATATATATATCTCAAATTTTTGTCTAAGTTCAACATAAAAGAAAATAACACAAAATTCATATATACATAAATATTTAATAAATATACCTGTCAAAGACTTGAGGGATTGTACTATTTACACATTTTATTCAATAATATCACAGTTAGAACCTAATGCAGAGCCCCCTGTTTAACTGAAAGAAAACTTTGGTGATCCTGGGCCGAAGGTACACCCTGTTGCTGCAAGAAAACTTGTTAGCCTTAACTACTTCGCAAATATAGAGGTATAGGTGGTCGCAGTCTGGCGAGTTTGGATGCCAGATATTCGATGTAATGTGGTCAAAGATATCTGACAGCCAAAAGTGGGTACATCTGCTTGTGTAGTACAGGTCCGGGGTTCTAATGGCCACCTCACCTGGTAGTTAATATATCTCACAGTATTCAGTCTCAGGCCTCCGGGAAGATAAATGGGAGCATAACTTAGCCTTCGCTACTGACCACCTAAAACACCATGATGTGGGGCGGAAACTTGGTTTTCCTGACTATCTTTACAACTTTGGACAACTCAATAAGTCATTTGTTGTTTTGCGGGCTCACCACTGGTGAAGAACCAAAGCATGTAACGCGCTTGCAGAGCTTGATTTTTTTCACAAGATTCGCCAGCTCTGCGATGGAGCTGGCCTTTCTCATCTTGTATTAGTACTCGCGATGTCCTAAAAAGAGACTAATACTCCTTTCTCCCTGAATAGTGACCTAATTGACTGACAGGGATTGTTGTCAATGATGCCCTAATCTCCGCAAGAAATTGTTTTAGACTGATATAGGACAATAAAAGTCCGAAAACAGAGAAGCCGACTTATTGCAATTTCTCCTGATGCCCTAAATTAAGACACTTTTGGAATCTAATCCTAGGCAGGAGACTCGCAAAATAGTGAAAATATTATATGTGTCATAAAATGCTGCCTAAATATCTTTATCACAACTGGAACGTTCCAAGATACTACAGTTTGGGTGCCGTATTAACTATCTAAAGGATAACCTTCACAACCTGGAAATATTGCTTCATCTCAAGTGCTCGAAATGCTCGTTAGCCATTTCTGGACAAAACTGTTAAGTAGACTAAAAGTGAGTTTTTCTTACTGCAAAATTAAGCAAGAAAACATTGGTTTGATTAAAAAACAACAACCTCATCTACTCTAAAACTGGATTTTCAAGACTATGTTTTGCATTTGGTGGGATGTGAAAAGACTTTTAATTTGGTTTCCTAAAAATTAGTAAAAATTGTTATATCAATCCATATTTTCAACAATTACAAATTTTAAATGATGCTCATGAAGAAAAACGTCTTTCATTGGTAAAGCAAAACGGTGTCTCCTCTTTTCTATCAACCAAACCCCACGCGTGGTACATTTGACCCAAGATAATGTCAATGGCTTAGGTTGGGAAGATTTTCCCCCTCTTCCAGATTTACCGGACCATTGACCATCTGATTAGAATTTCTGTTATTACAATATTACCTAAATGTTATTCTGCTATGAAGTTGTAAAAGGATTGATAACCAATTATCACCCTATATCCATTTTACCTGGTTTCAGAAAGTGACTCGAAAAAATAGTAAATCGTCAGCTGATATCGTTGTCTTATTTGGCCGTCTCATATCTCATCACCAATTCGGATTCAAGCCTAATTCCTTAACAGAAAAAAAAGATATAAATAGCCATAAGACTAAATGTAGCAGCCTTTTTTTAAATGTATCTAAAATTTTTGCTCTAATAAACCACGTAATCTAATGTGCAAAACTGATCTTATACAGGGTGACGGAGAATAGAGTCCTACAATGGATTATGAAGTTTAGGCAACAAAGAGCAATTTCTTGAATTAAATAGATATAAATCCAGTAACGTTCGTATTGAATAGGGTGTTCACCAAGTTAGTATCCTTAGACGATTTTATTCTTTTGCCAAATGAATGACTTTAACATACCATGGAGCCTATAGTATTCAATATGCAGATGCCACATCATTAATATTTCCAGTCATAATGAAATCAATATAAGTTAAAAGGCGAGCAGGGTTTTGCTCAGTTTATACATCACAATTTGAAAAGATAAAATTCCTTGCTTTACTCAGAAATAATAAACTCGACTTTCAACACCATAGTAAGATGGTTGCAATGGACTATAACACTGGTCTGCGTCAAAAATGTACGCGAACAGAAGTCCCTCTCTTTTGGTGTTCCCATGGTGTGGAGAGATGGCAAGGACCACACTACGGACTGCTATTTTTGCATGACAAATCTTAAAGGTGAGCATTGTATCAAGTATTTAAGCTTTCTGTATTATCCTGGCTCCTGAAAATGTCATTATTATGCAAAGAATTAGCATAAAATTAAAAATTAACATAGTTCACTTCAGCATGAACATATCCTTTACTAAACATTTATGTACTATCTGCAACTCCAAATCAATTCCTTCATGTAATATGCAATTATATTTTCCACAGGTATAAATAAGAAGAATAAACATAGTGTGGCATATCCGAATGTTCCTTCTGCCATCAAACCCCTGCCCCATGGCCCAGGAATTCCTATACCTTCTCCCCCTGAACATATAGAGGTACATGAAGAGATTAATATGGAAGTTGACCAAGATTATGACACATCTGAGTCTTATCAGGTTTTCACACATGATATGGTCGCAAGACCATTCACTCAAGTTCAGTTAAATGACCTGACCAGGGATCTGGGGGTTTCAAAGGCGAATACACAACTTCTTGGCTCTCGACTTCGTGAAAGTAATCTTCTCGCTTAAGAAACAACATTTAGGGGGGTACAGAAAGAGAGAACAAGAGTTTCGAAGCAATTTTTTACAGCATTCTTCCAGCTCTTTAGTATACTGCGCCAATATTAAAGGACTTGTTAAGGCCCTTGGAATTTCCTACAACCCATTAGAATGGAGACTGTTCATAGATTCCTCCAGTAGAAGTTTAAAAGCTGTGTTACTGAATATTGGTAAGAAGATAGCTATCGTTCCTATAGGCCATTCAATCCAACTTACTGAAAGTTATGAAAATATGAAAAAATTGCTGGATGCAATAAATTACTCTAGCTATAAGTGGAGGATATGTGGTGACTTAAAGGTGAGATCATTTTACACTTGGCATTTCTAAGCTTTTTGATATTGACATTTTTATTTTTAATTGTTAATACTTGTATACACCTTTTGGTCAACTTACATTTTACAAGAATGCAAATCTGAAAATCATGAGTCATTTTTTAGTTATATTTTTTGTTGAAGTGTGTCCCTATAGGTTAATGCATCCTATTGAGTTAATGGGAAACTTATCTTAATCGAGAAGGTATACAACACAACTCAATAAACTTAAAATAAGATGAACATATATCCAATTAGTTCCAATACGATGATTTAATGCATCGGCGTACAGGATTTTTCAGTACATATTCATATTCTTATTGTTTTAAGAAATATTACTTTGAATTTGTTTTTAGAAATATTACACTGAATTTACATACCGTGCTAAATTTTTTTCAGGTAGTGTCTCTTACGCTTGGGACGCAAACAGGCTACACAAAGCATCCCTGTTTCCCTATGTTTATGGGACAGTCGTGCAGATAATATGCACTATGAGAAGAAGGTTTGGCCTCCACGAGAAGCATTTAGAATTAGATCAAACAATGTGATAGCTGAACCTTTAGTGCCTCCTCAAAAAATACTTATCCTTCCACTGCATATAAAGCTTGGCATAATGAAAAATTTTGTCAAAACTCTTAATAAATTAGGCCAAGCTTTTAAATTTCTTCTTCAAAAATTTCCACAAATCAGTGACGCTAAGCTCCATGGGGGAATTTTTGATGGACTTCAAATCAGGAACTTGATCACCAATTTGATGCATCAATGAAGGACATAGAAAAAGATGCCTGGAAAGCTTTTAAAGCTCTAGTTAACAATTTTCTAGGCAATAAAAGAAGCCTAGAAGAATATGTTGTCCTGGTCAATCAGCTCTTAACAAGTCTCAAACATTTGGAAGCTCGAATGTCTATAAAGATACACTTTTTACAGTCCCATCTGGATTATTTTCCTGACAACTGCGGGATATACATTAAAGAACAGGGGCAAAGATTCCACCAGGACATAAAAACAATGGAATCGAGGTACCAGTGTAAATGGAACGGAAACATGCTTGCTGACTACTGTTGGTGTTTGAAGCGTGATGCACCAGATGACAGGCACAAACGAAAATCGTCAAGGGCGTCTGTTCTTCGAAATTATAATTATTTTCTTTATTATGTTGCATTCTTTTATTTTTTGTTTATTAAAACAATTATAGTCCACATACATGTATTCCTGTTTATATGATATAACAGTAATAATGCATTATTAGATAGAGAAAGTTTTTTTTTTTTTAAATCAGAAAAAATGAGGTAATCTTAATGAAAATGGTGTATGCTGTACTGAGAAAATCTGACCTGATTTAACAAATATAGATTCATTTTTGAGCTCAGGAGATTAAATTCATTAAGAAACCACAAATAAATCCTGGGGAACATAAAAAAACATTTTCAAACGCAGGCCTGTGTAATTGGACAAATTCTTACATTTTGGCTGTTCTATAGTGTGTCATTAATACTATTACAATAATAATCAATTTCAGTATTAAGACTTGCATGTGTTTATATGTTGCACTGTTGTATAAAACACACAAACTGTCTCAAACAAATTGCTCACATCACTATCACAATCGCTCAAACACACACACGCTAACACACTATCTGTCACACATTCGCTTTCATACAGTTGCTTTCGCAGACGCTCTCGCACAGTGAATCACACATTATCAGGCTCACACACTCCCAATCACACACTCTCTCTCTCTCACCTTCTCTCTTACAAAGTCTCTCACACATTCAGACTCGTTCTCACAACCAATCTCACACATACACTCAAGCACTCTCTATCCGTCATACTTTCTCTCACACACAAACACACCATCACACATGCATTCGCCCTCTCACTCGCTTTGTCTCAAATGTTTTCTCTTAAATATTCTCACACACAGTCTCATACACCCCTCCTCAAACGCTCTCTCGATAATATCTCACACGTTACCTCACTCTCTCACACACTCTCGCATGCACTTTCACAGACTCACACGCTCTCACATCAGTTTCTTACACTCACTATCATAAAATCGCACCCATTTACTCACCCACCCACTCTCCTAGTCTACACAGGATAAAACCACCTTGCGGCTCCTAAAGTAAGTAATAAGAGAGATCTGGAAAGTAAGTGGTGAATGTAAACAGAGTAAAAGATCTAAACTCGCAGCCACACCTTAGAGATTAAATTATTAAGGATGTAAAACTACAGGAACTGGAACCAGAGGGTTAGGAACTGCGGGTATTGCAGCACATGCTTTGCCTCCATGTGCTAGGTGTGGCAATCAACAAAGGGTAAACTCCTGTGCGTGTCTAATTGCGAGTATGGCCATTTTTTCAATACTACACCTGGCACCCCCTCGTGGGGTAACAGAAGATAGATTTCAGTGGGATTTGGTGGCGGGGGAAAATTGGAGACATTTTCATGGCGATCGCTGACTACGGGTCAATCAATCATCGGCAGTCGATGACTACAGATCAATTGATCATGGCAAATCGCTGATTACAGGTCACTGAATCATGGAGAGTAAAATAAAGATTTCTCTTTTTTTTGCTCAGCTTCCGTTTGTTTCATTTTTCAATGGCGCCCATCTGGCAACTGTCACGAGGACAAAAGTCGCCGTAATCAACATTAGGATATTATTTGATGATATTAAAACCGAAACAAAACAATTTCCACAGTGAAGAAAGAAAGATAGGGCACAAACAAAACAAAAGCAAACTAAAGACAAGCCAAAAAAAGTAAAACAAAAACACGAAAAAGAAATAGGTACGCTCCGGCGTCGGGGCGCTCGCCTCAACCCGCCCTCAGAGAATGCGCCCAACACCAAATAGAGGCAAATGATATGGAGGAGGACAGTCTTTCCTCAGTTTGGCAGTTCCTCCCTGATGACGGAAGGTTGCCAGCGACCACTTACTACCCTGTTGCGAAGGCTTCTTCTTTCATTGCAGGGGGTGTTTTAAAATTGCTACCCAGTGATAGAGCACGGAAGAGAAAAGATTTAATTGCCAACTTTAATCCCATCGCTTTGATGGCGTAAGAGATGAAGCGTATAAAGAAGTCACAGCAAAGACAGGAAAACAAAAATGCCCAAGAAAGTTAAACAGAGCCCCTAAAAACCGAAACTTCCTCTCAACTTTGAAAACATTTAAATGGGTCTTAATTACTTTCGACTTGTCCACCGGATCACCCTATATCCAATCACTTTGGTGGAAGAACAGAAACAAGTAGTTGCTAAAAAAGTCACAGATAAGCGGTATAAATGAACAATGGCCGTGGTACAAAGCCCCTCAATAAATAGTTTCCGTTTATTTCAAAGCCGCAACCATTTTATGCGACTTTCAAATTCGAAATCTTTTTCGGTCTGTCTAAGGAGGCCATTTTAGATACACGAGAGATTATTTTCTTATTTCTTTTCATCTTTGTTCACTCTTTTTGGTTTATAAAGTCCAGATTGAATGGCTGCTTGGAAGATAAGTTTCTTTTTCTCTTGTTATGAATGACAGTGTGAATGGGAGGGTGCTCAAATGAACGAAGTAGGACGACTTTGATAAATCAGTCAATTTGATTTAGTTATTTTTTGTCAATCTTTACATTTTATTGAACGATTTAATTTCTTAAAAGCTAAATGTAACAAAATGGAGGGGGATGTAGAGGGATTAGTTAAGAAAAGTATAGATAACCAACAAGGGCACCTTTGCCAGAAACCTTTGAGGCTAGAAATGCGAGTGATAAAATTATACAAGTGAAAATTTGTGAGAGATCTATGGTACCCAAAGTAGTTTTTATTACGACTTTCATTCAATACAAGTTCATCTCTTACAATTTCATTAAATTTCGTCATTTCATTTCATACTTTTCACTTAATACTAATTAATTTATAAAAATATCATATAATTTCAAACAATTTCACTCCCAAACTTTTGTTTTAAGCCTTTTTTCACAATCTTCCTTCGTTGGTTTCTAGAAAAAGGAGAATACTCACTGTGGGCTAGGAATAGTACTTTCACGCAACTATCCTGACCAAAACGAACTACAATAATAACCAATAAATAATTAAAACTACAATAATATTTAAAACAGAATAATTAAATTATAACTAAACACATATTTAGTTGAGATAATTTAAAGTCCTGTCTCCATTTTTAAAGACCGGTCTACATTTTTGCGACTGTATCCATAGAGATAAAAGAGACGCCGCCTTAAATTAGGATTCAATGAGAGAAGTTGTCTTTAAATTTATGTTAAAGTGTGCGGGGGAAAATTGAAAAAAAGACCAAGTTAGTTATGAGAGTGAGAAGAGAGAAATTGAGAAAAGGACTGAACGGCGACACCGCCTAAACATCGGCCTTAGATTTTTAATTCTTGTTTGCCTTTTCAGGGAAATTGCTCTACGTGAATCGAGCCTTAAGTGACAGGGAGTGAGCGAGGGGTGATTAACTTAGAAAGAGTGGTGATGCTATTTCCAAGTTAACTTGTTTCCAGTGATTAAGAAGTGAGTTTGAATAAATAATTGGATGGATGAAATTAAGCTAGGTAAATTGGGTTGAATTTTTTCAAGATCGGAGTGATCTGGTTTGATGCGTTTGACAAAGATTTATTTACTCTGAAGATTCTTAATTCATTACTATTTTATGTACGGAATTTCACTAAATGATTTTAAAAACATACTTTGATCTCATATTTTGAAATCATGTTTAGTAAATATGTGTTTTCCAGATGAAATTTCTTTTAGTTTTCATTGAATTAAATTGAATTCCATTGCAAATTCAGCATCTTTTTTGAAAGTATCCAGGGAAAGTTTAATTAAAATATGTAAAAATCTGAAAGGGGTTCATTAGGTTACGACGTCAATTTCTGTGGTGGTATCATTGTTCAACAGAGGAGAGTGTGAGAGATTGATTTATGAGTATGGGACTATCGGTTTTTGTTAAAGTTCTGTTACACTTTTTTTATTATTCGAGAGGTTTACGTGTGCAATAGGCCAAGTTCCGTCAAAATATAAAGTTATTATGCTCCAACAAGTTCCATTAAAACGTTATTTTTACTGAGGGCAGGTGTATGGAGATGAAAAGGAAAAGAAAAAAGATATTTGCTCTCCTGCGCGCTGGCTACAACAACTCAAACATAGCCAAGGGAATCACGGTATGCCAGATTATCCTCCGCAGAGTAGCTGAGAGACTAAATATCGCGGAAGGCCTCAAAGATATATTTCTTTCAAGCAAACCTCGAGTTGTCAACCGTTTTGTTGTGAGAAAAGCCTTCGAAAGTGCTCCGAAGCTCAAAATGACTCTGCTCGCCAAGAAGAAGAGTATCTCGGTGGCCATGCAGTCCAGGGTCATGAATGAGGAGAACAGCGATAGCCTCATGTGCGTAGAAAGTACCGTGCTCACCGACTGTATGAGAGAACAGTCAGAACCATCGCTTATTAAGCTTTAGCCAGGACGTTGCTGAGGTCTGCAACGTGTCCCCGACCAAACACTTGCATTCTGTGATGATATTCGTCGTCGTGGTTTAGAATGGCACGAGGATGCTTCCGCTGTGGCTCGCGGCCGGTTACAGGCTCACCTTGCTCGATTATATTTGGCCAAAGTGAGCCTGTAATTACAAGGACATCTTGGCCATAGAAGTCTTGCTTAGAGTTATAAAGATTAGGAAAAGGGCGGGCTAAGTCTTTCAGCAGGACATTGTGCCATCCAACTCTGCCAAGAGCGTGAAAGAGTGGTTAGTCTAACATGAACTTCTGGTCGAATGAATTTTGGACGCCGTAGTTGCAAAACCTCAATACCCTAGACTACAGCGTGTGGGCGTATGTCGAGGGCAAAGACTGAAAAGTCTGCCACAGTCAGAACGATCGCTTACTAAGCTATAGCCAGGACGTTGATGAGGTGTGCAACGTGTCCCCGACCAAACACTTGCCCTCTGGGATGATATTCGTCGTCATGGTTTAGAATGGCTCGAGTATGACTCCACTGTGGCCTGCGGCCGGTTACAGGCTCACCTTGGTCAATTATATTTGGCCAAAGTAAGCCTGTAATTACAAGGACATCTTGGCCACAGAAGTCTTGATTTGAGTTATAAAGATCAGGAAAAGGGCAGGCTAAGTCTTTCAGCAGGACATTGTGCCATCCAACTCTGCCAAGAGCGTGAAAGAGTGGTTAGTCTAACATGAACTTCTGGTTGAATGAATTTTGGATGCCGTAGTTGCAAGATCTTAATACCCTCGACTACAACGTGTTGGCGTATGTCGAGGGCACGGACTGCAAAGTCTGCCACATCAATGAGGACGAGCTGAAGTCTTCCGTCAAACGCATATGGGCCAGCATGTACGTCAGGGGAAGGACTTGGTCCGCAACGTGAGCGTGTCCTTCAGTTCTAACCTGGAGAGCGAAATTTCCGCTGAGGGCAGCTAAATTAAGTACTATTACAATTTATACACATATTTATATGTTATAACGATAGAAACATGTCTTACTGGATCAAACCTATCATTGTGTCCTTTGTTGAGAGCGTCGTAATGAGTGTAACATGACATTTCCAATACCAGGTATAATAAAATTGTTTCGTGTAAGGGCGAAAGGACTTGGAGAAATTGAAAAAGAAGGTTATAATCCCAATGGTCTAGAATCAGAGAGAAAGGAAGAGAGAGAGAGAGAGAGAGAGAGAGAGAGAGAAGAAAGAGTATAAGAGAATACTAAGGAGTAAAGAGGCAGAATGAACCCATGGAAATATTAAATATACATATTTTGGACAACATTTGATAGTTCAAGAGGGGGATTTGAGTCCCTCAATTTATTTTTCGTAAATAAAAGAATGGAAAAATCCCCCTCGAATCCCTAGGCCAAGGAATTGGCAATGCGTAACTTGTTATATAATGTGATTTAATTCATATATATATATATATATATATATATATATATATATATATATATATATATATATATATATATATATATATATATGTGATAGAACGGGTTAAGCAGCGTTAGTTTCAACTCCTATCACATATTATTTTAAAACCACGATGCCCCCACGTGCATTTTCACTTCGAAGCTTGGCGCCTTATCGCAGCCACCGGATGTCAATGTTTAAACAAGGAGGTTATCGTCTTCCCGTTCGCCCCCATACGCCAACCTCGCCAGACTGAGTAAGGCTTATGGGCAGATAAGGCATTGTTCCCAGCCTCGGCTGTGCATTCCCTCGAAGCTCCCACTGCATTGTCCCCCCACGCCAAGGGAGTGTCTCGACTATTTAGATGGAAACTTTACCACTAAAATCAGATTGGAGATCCAGATTTTCGTCGCGAAACATCACCACGACCCTCTCTTACTTTGTGCGCCAAGGGACCTCGACCTCGAGATTCACCATCACTTGTCCAAAAGGAGGACAATATCCCTTGAGTGCCAAAGGTTCGAGCCTTTCATGACGCGAAGTCCTTAAGGCTTCCCCCTCGTTGTTAAGGAAGAGAACAACGTAGAACAGCCATTGTGCTTTTGAGGCCTTCGCCAAAAAACGGTTCTCACCCTTCCCCCTTGTTGTTCAGAGGAGAACAACATTAGAACAGCCATTGTTCTTGAGCCCGTAAACAAGAGACGGTTTTCACCCCTTCCCTCGTTGTTCAGGAAGAGAACAACGTTAGAACAGCCATTGTTCTTTTGAGCCCTTTGCCAAAAAACGGTTCTCACCCTTCCCCCGTTGTTCAGAGGAGAACAACATTAGAACAGCCATTGTTCTTGAGCCTGTATACAAGAGACGGTTTTCAACCCCCCTATTGTTCAGAAGAGAACAACGTAGAACAGCCATTGTTCTTCAAGCCGTTCGTTGAGAAACGGTTCTCATTCCCCAGATGCCACGTCAGGATCATCTTATTGCCCCCTTCAGCTGGAACTCGCCAGCAGACCGAAAATTCCTTCACGTCGCCTTCCACTGCACTACTCGTATAAAGTTACGTAAGCCAAACGTCACCTTTGAGTACTTAACCCCTTTGTCAATTCTATCCTGTTATTTAAATGGTTTAGCGAACCATCCCATCTCTTTAACTCTATATTTGTTTTACCTTTCTAAATCCTCTAATCCTCGGATTAGCCGGAGCCCCCACGACCCTTTCCATTCTCTGTTTATGTCAATATTTTCCGTCTTGTGTTTGTTGATAGTTATTATTAATAAAACTCTATTTTATTAATGATAGCAATATTATTATCCTTGAGCTCAGTTCCACTTCTTAAGCATATCGAAGATACATAATATCGGCCCTCCAGACATTAACGCACTCTAAATATAATTAAAGAAGTTCCCTCAACGAATAGTGATATATGGTATATCGTCGGGAGTCCATTCTACGACAATATATATATATATATATATAAATATATTTAAATTTATATATATATATATATATATATATATATATATATATATATATATATATATATATATATATATACACATTGACGATGTATTTTCTGTATGGCCTAATGGCTATGATTTTGATACCTTTTTTAATAATTTGAATAATTTGCATCCGTCCATCAAATTTAAATATGAATGGGAATATGATAATAGATTACCCTTTTTAGATGTCCTCATTAATAAAGATCACCATGAATTAAAACTTGACGTGTATAGAAAACCAACCTACTCGATTGCCTATATACATTATTTTTCGTTTCACGATAATACTGTTAAAAAATCGGTAATTTCTAACCTTTTCCTTAGAGCATACAAAATATGTCTTTCTTCCTATTTAGATGAAGAGATTGTCATTATCAGGACCATTGTTTCTAATTTGTATTACCCCGATTGGTTCATATCGTCTGCCCATTTTGCAGCTAGGAAAACATTCTATGGTAATAAGCCTTCCCGCACTAACGACTTCAACTAATGTATAACATTGCCATTTAATAATAAATTAAATAGTTTAAAGGACATATTTGGAAAAGCGGGTATTACTCTAGCCCTTTAAATATAATAATTCCTTAAACCAATTGATGATGGCCAGGAAACCCGAAGAACATCATAACATAGGAGTATATGCAGTTTAATGCAATGATTGCCATAAAGTTTATATAGGGGAAACGGGGAGAAATCTAGACAAGAGATTGTACGAACACAAAAGAGATATTAGAGTGGGCAGCTGAAGCAGTGGAATATTTTGCCATGTTAGAGACAAGAATCATACGATCGATTTAAATGGGAGTGAAATGTTATTTAAATCGGCTAAATATGTTAAGAGAAGAATCGTAGAATTGAGCTTGATATCGTCAGTTGTAATTTAAATCTATCTGAGGGTCAATTTTCTTTTAAACCTGTAATAAGATCGAAAATAAATAAAATAGTAAAATGTCAGCCCTTCAATATGTTTAGGCCTACACCCCCCCCCCCCCCAGATTAGCCACAAGTAGGGGATTGGGGGAAAAAAGAGGGGATCTTGTGTTATGCTTATAAGCATTTCTCTTATATTTTCTGCCGAGTGTCAGTTGAAAAAGGGTGTGAGATACACCGAAACTGTTCTGAATTAAATTGTCTTCGGAGAATGTGTTTAATTCCTCATCTTTTCTTGCGATATTGCATTAATTTTCATCATATATATATATATATATATATATATATATATATATATATATATATATATATATATATATTTATAAATATATATATATATATATATATATATATATATATATATATATATATATATATATATATATATATATATATATATATATATATATAAATATATATATAAATATATATATAAATATATATATAAATATATATATATATATATATATATAAATATATATATATATATAAATATATATATAAATGTATATATAAATATATATATAAATATATATATATATATATATATATATATATTTATATATAAACATATATATATATATATATATATATATATATATATATATATATATATATATATATATATATATATATATATATATATATATATATATATATATATATATATATATATATATATATATATATATATATATATATATATATATATATATATATATATATATATTTATATTTATATTTATATATATATATTTATATATATATTTATAATTATATATATAGATATATATTCATATATATTTAAAGGCTCAAAGAAATGGAAATTGGTAACACAACCCAGAAAAACGCTAAGGAGAATAATACGTGAACCAGTCAACAAATTTATAAATTAGTTGGATTTGAACCTGTGTCATCAACCGGTCATCGCTTATATTTCCACGACGCTCATCGCCAGAGCTACCATCCTCAAGCTCACAAAAAGGTTGATTCAAGAAGCCCTTTGAATAACAAAGTGTAGGTGTTTTTTTGTTTTAATCCAGTGAGAGACAAGACAAGTGTTTTTTTATTAGGAGGAGGCACGGGCTTTTTTGTTTGTAAGAATTGAAAATCACATGACACGTGATATATAGATGTATTTAAAGGCCTAAAGAAATGGAAATTGGTAACACAACCCGGAAAAACGCTAAGGTGAATATTATGTGAACCAATGAAATCCTAAGAAGGAAAATGGGAGATGTAGAAAACGGAAAGATAAGGCAAACTATTTAACCGTTGCATGAAAATTAATAAAGTTTTTAGATTTGAAGCGTATCAATGAGCGCTCATCGCTTGTTTTAATTATTACAAACAAGCCTGTGTCCCCTCCTACTAGAAAAACACTGGTCTTGTCTCACACTGGATTAAAAAAAACCTACACTTTGTTATTCAAAAGGCTTCTTGAATCAACCTATTTTGAGGGTTGAGGATGGTAACTCTGGCGATGAGCATCGTGGAAATACTCGTATAAACAATGAGCAGTTGATGACGCAGGTTCAAACCCAACTTCTTTATTTATTTTCATACAACGGTTAAATAGTATGCCCGATCTTTTCGTTTGCTACATCTTCCATTTTCCTTATTAAGCTTTCATTGGTTCACGTAATATTATTGTCGTGGCTTAGGAAGGGCTGAGTTATGGATGTTCGTATGTAGGGGTTGGTTACGTAATACAAAACTCCGTTATTATATTTTATCTCTAAGAGTGCTTTATTTGATTAAATTCTGATTATTATTATAATTCTAATTACGTTAATCAATGAAGGTTCCTAGTACCTTACTCAGCGTTTCAAAGTCTGAATAAAAATGGTTTCTTAGAAAACTAGAACTTTAATTAAAAATATGAACCAATGAAATTTAACACACTAAATAGACAGATAAATTAAAAAAAAATTAAGTGAGGCTTTCTAAATTATAAACTTGAATTTATAGTAAAGGTTGAACCACAGCTCATTTAATATTAACTGCAACTGACCTCGACGAAACATATACCAGGGGTTTAAATACCTTACGAGATTCCACGAGAATCAGATTTAAATCTGACCTTGAACAATTGTTGTCACTCCAAGAAAGTTGTTTCCGGGCCGACGCGCGTGGATCGGCGTTTACAGCTATTTTCTCAAGTCGCAAATTCATTAAAGCTACAGAAGACTTCGGATAATGTGGCAGATGTAACGACGCACGCCGTCTGGAGGAAATGATCTCATTCAAGACAGGGAAAGAATGTTTCTTCCTCTCTTCGGATTACTTTGAGAATAATTCGCACTGGCTAGCGATGAGCCAATGCGTGAATCCTTTGACTCAGGGGAGTGCTGGAGGGAGTTCACTTGAGGTATTCCTCAAGTTCGAGGACTATCTTTGTGTTTTGGAATACACCAGGGTAGGGAGTTTCTATGACGAGAGTAAGTTAAACTTGCTTCTTAAATTAAGTTAACTTAAAGTTCGGTGTGACCACTAGGAACTGGCTCCGGATGAACTTCTTTAAGTCCCTTTTGTTGGTAGCCGGGCCTCTTGCTGGTCTTCGTCGCCTTGGTGACAAAGGAAACTACCCCATTTACCCAAAGTTATTGGATTTTATACTTCGCCACTCCACTGGAGGTAGGGGAAGGAATGGGAGGGGATGCGTGGACAGGCTGCATTACGTCTTCTCATCTAACAGTATTTTTCAGAGCGTCATTCAGCTAGCCCTAAGAGACCTTCTGGTTTTAGGACGACGCTCCTCTAATTTACCATATGCGGTGAAATTGGATCCCAACTATTAGTCGGAATTTTGCTGTTTTAACCGATGTTAGGGTCATGGGTCCGACCTGAACTGATCAGTGCATTATTTGGTCCTTGGACGGCCGTTCAGCTTCTCTTCGAGACGAGAAGAGGGAAGGAGGTTAAGTGATTGAGCTACGCCGTCTTCACTGACAGAACGTTGTGGTTACAGAACAGCGGCTCCATTGTGAGGGTGGGGGTATCGATTTCCTTACATACCTTTCTTCGAAGAACTTAATAGGGGGAGGAATTCCAGTGAATTCAACAAAAAATAACTAAACATAGTCAACAACAGCAAACTTGCATGACTTTGAACCTACTACTGATTAATACGATTAACTGGGGTCAAACATACGGTTATCTTGAGGTTTCTTTGAACTTGGGCGCACACGCGCACGCGTACAAAGGCAGGAGATAGAAATAGGCCTCGCGAGCTTACTGGGGGTATGTTTCACAACACCCAATTAAACATACCATCAAACAAACATAAATCTTCAATTACACTAAAAAAACGGAGCTTAGCTCGAAAGTGGTATCTAACCAGCTACTTCCTCGTTACATTTTATAAACTTTAAGAACTTAAATACATACACTAAATACAACCACACAAAAAAATTAAGAATGGTTTTAAGCATACCGGATGTTTACTTAACCCTCTGTGGAGTTTCGGCTCATGTTGTCAGCTATACAATTTTCGGAGCCTTTTATATAACTAATGTGAACTGGTTTTCCATTAACAATAGGGTCCATCGCATGAGCCTACCGTTTTTAATTTTACTCTTACGTAAATAGGACAGCGGCCGGTGATCGGATTTCACGATGAACTTCCGCCCTATTAAATAACATTTGAATTTGGTTATTCCCCAATTTATGGCTAGTGCTTCCTGTTCTAGCGTTGCATATGCCCTTTCTCGAATCGATAGTTTTCGACTTGCGTACGCTATGGGAAAAAGAGTGCCATCGTCATCGTATTGCACCAATACACACCCAATACCTTTACCACATTCGTCTTTGCGGATCCCAAACTTCTTTTGCGGATTGGGTAGTAGAAGGATGGAGCTGAAATTAATTTTTCTTTTAACGGGGTCTGGGGAAAGTCTTCTGTAAGGACGCAGCCCCCAATAACGATCGTAACTGCTTCTTGGTGCGCGGTAGGGGCATCTTCGCTATGGACTCGAACTTCTCCTGCTGAGTGGTTAGTCTATTTCTTCCTATTTCGAATCCTAGGTACTAGATCGACCAATAGGCAAAGTGGCACTTAGAGGGTCAGACAGTTAGTCCATCCTCACGGAGGCGCTTCAACAAAATTCGGAGTGGATGTACGTGTCGCTCCCATGTACCATTAGCCACGTACACATTGTCAAAATAGAACGAAATGTCGTTCAACCCATCCACAATCCGACGCATCATCCGATTATAGTTGCTGCCCGCCGTGATCAAACCGAATGGCAATCGGGGTGAACTGCATTAAGCCCTTGTCTGTTGCAAACGCTGCTAGCTCTTAGACGCATCGGCCAAGGAAATTTGCTGGTAGGCCTTTCACAAATGCATTTCGGAGATGTATTTGGCGTCTTTGAATAGGTGTAAACTTTGATCAATTAGGGGAATAGGCTCGGCGTCAAAATCGCTAACCGAGTTAAGCTTTCTAAAATCCACACACATACGGAAAGTATGGTGGCTTTTCGGAGCATCAGTATCGGCGAGAAATAATCGGAGGACGACGGATCAATGATACCCACCCGTAGCAAATTCTTTATTTCTTCGTTAAAAACGTAGAGGGGATAAGGTTTGGACATAATCGTTTCTTTAGTCTTCAACTTGATCTCATGAACAAGCTGTTTGGAGCACCCGCGTTTCTCGGAGATTACACCTGGGAATTCCTTCAATAGAGCAGATAATAGAGAGTTTCTGAGTGGGCCAAAGTGGGGGTTCAAATCTAACTCAGTGGATGTTTAATCCTAGGGGGCGCCTAAGGTGGGGAGAGGATATTTGTGGTCGGCTTCTACACACACGTTGTTAACTACCTGAAGCAGTTCAGATGGGTATAAGGCACCCATAGGGCCTTCTTCATCCAGCGTCACAATATTATTAATATACGCACGACGGTGATATTTCTTAAGCATGTTGATATGGTAGAGTTTATGGCCCGAGGAAGTTTCTACAACGGGGCCACGAGCTTCTATGACCACGAAGGGCCCCTTCCATTGAGCGAGTAATTTACTTGTCTCAGTCAGCAGCAGTAAGAATACTTTATCGCCAGGCGTTAACTTTCGAGATTAGGCTTTTAAGTCGAAATAATTTCGGTACTTTTCGAGGTTACACTCCGCGTTTGAGCGGGCCGAATCTGTGCATTTTTCCAAGCAAACCCTAGCGTGCGGTGGGGGATTTCTTGGCAAGTTGGTTGAGGGGTGAAAAGGGATCGTGAATAGGGGTTTGACAAAGAGTAACTTGCCCACGTATTCCATCAGTTCTGACGTAAACTGACGGCCTCGGTCGGAGAGATTTCCTTCGGGATACCTACTCGGGAAAAAATGGTGAGGGCTTCCGCACAGGATATACTGTCTGTTTTTCTGAGGGAAACGGCGTCTGGAAAACAAGTGGCGCAGTCTACTAACGTGAGTATATACGAGTGCCCTTCACTAGACGGGGGATGGAGAGGCCCCACCAAATCTATAACCACCCTGAAGAAGGGTTCGGTAATGACGGAAGTTTTCTGTAATGGAGCCGGCGGTATCCTGCCTTTAGATGAGGCCTTCTGGCACCGTTCGCATGACTGGCAGTATATAGCAATCTCCTTAGCGGCACCGGGCCAAAAGAAGTATTTGAAAATACGAAATGATGTTTTATTGTGACTGAAATGTCCAGCCAATAATCCGTCATGGGCAATTTTTAATACTCGTTGGGTGTACCCCTGGGGAATGCATAAGCCTTTATCCGACGAAAGGTGCGTTACTTCAGCCGTTGTTCGTTAGAAACATGACTTCTCCTCAACGTAACTTATTTGTTTGTTCCCCTGAACCGATTCTATTTCAATATTAGCTGCCTTCAACCACAGGGGTTGAAGAGTGGGGTAGTCCCTCTGGGCAATCGCGAATCCTTGGGAATTCAGCTATTCGTATTCAGGGTTTTAAAAAGAGATAAAGGGGTCGAGAGGATGGCCCTCTTAGTAGCTTGAATCCGAGTGACTACCGGCTGAGCCACCGGATTTGGAGGAAGCTGCGTGCTCTGGCCTATTATTACGGAACATAATTTAATAGAAGCGGCCACTACCTCAGGCCAGCCAGTGAAATATTGGCACTGGATGTGGCATCTGACGACGGGGAACTTGTTGTCTCGGCACAGGAAATCCTGGACGACCGCGAACCTCTGATGCTGGAACTGACTGGGGAAAGCAATTTATCAGATGCAACGACACAGGTTCATCCCGTATCGCATACTAGTGTGGAGACTCGGCACCCATTTACCGATCCCTTTGAGAATTTTAGTCCGCCGGAGGAACTCTTATTAAATACAAAATTCACCTGTTGTTCAGTGGAATTGGAGGGAGATGTAGAGGCCTTCAAAGTGGGGAGTTGTTCTGGATATTTTTTTTAAGGGGCTATTTGATGACTGCCAACTTAAACATAAGTCGCCGTAAACAAACAGCCTAGTTCTAGGCTACTTTAAAAAATTTGAAAAGAAAACAACAATAAAAGGAAATAACAATTAGAAAGCAATAACAATAACAAAACAATAACAAAAAAACAACCTAACCTAGTTAAATTAAAGGGAGAAAGCCGGCCTCCCCCTGAAAGTCAACAAGTCTACCAGTCAATGATCACGCACTCGTCCCGAGTACAAAGGACAGGCGGTAGCGACTCCACTAATTCCGGTACCGGGACAGGTAACGTGCGTGGAGGTCAACCAGATAGATATATTCGACAAGAATGTGCCAAAAAGTCTGGGGGACGACGCAGTCGTCGGAATAGGGTGCAGGCGAGCACTCCATCAAATAGCGATGCGTCACAGGAGTGTGTCCGATTTTAAGACGACAGAAAGCCACCTGAAGCCGTCAAGGATTTAGGGATAGGTCCATGGGAACAATCAACGCGCAATGGCACGCAGCTTTAAGTTCCCTCCGACCATCTCCTGCCCGTGTTCCTGCTGAGGAGTCGGTGTGAGGAAGAGCGAAATGCTGGTCCGGTCGCAAAGTCCTCGGGGACTCTTTGGCGCCCTTATCGGCGCGCTCATTCCCCGCAATTCCTACATGTCCAGGAATCCAGCAGAAGATAATCTCAACATCCGCCCGGCTCGCCAAAACCGTGGCGGCACGGATATCTAAACCAGAGGATGCGGAGATTCCAATGCTCCGAGAGCACTCAGGGCGCTTTGTGAGTCGCTATAGATCACAAACTGGTCTCTGAACCGGGCACGTCGCGTAATCTCCCGTACCGGGTGGTGTATTGCCACTAGATCAGCCGTGAAGACAGAGGCAGTGCCTAGCAGAGCCCCGCTGGCTTTAAACAGAGAGGATACGGCGTGGAAGCCGACTTCCTCTTGGGACTTTGAGCCATCCGTATACACGGGCACGGTTCCAGCGTGAGACAAGGTGTGCTCACAAAAGGTCGAACGCAATACTCCCGGGACCGTACAAGCTTTGGGAGCACAGGCAAGGCGACAAATAGCCAAATAGGGTACCCGCCAGGGTGGTGTCCTGGGCAGAACCAGGGGCGCCACTGGCTCGAGAGCTATATCTACCTCTCAAAGGAGTTTCCTAGCCCTAAACCCAAAAGGCTTAGGGTATGACTGGCGTCTCTCAGGGGCATAGGCAACATCGAGATCAGCCGCAGATGCAGTGAAAGCTGTTGGCGACTGAGGGAGGCACCGAGCTTGCGCCTACAGGCGAGTGATGCACTGCACGCGGCGAGGAGCCAGTGGCATCACGCCAGCATCGACCAACAGGCTCTCAATGGGAGAATCGCGGAAGGCACCGGTCGCAAGGAGAAGGCCGGTGTGGTGGATCGAATCCACCTTCCGCAATAAACGCTCGGCTGCGGATTCATAAAACTCGCATCCGTAGTCGAGCTTCGAACGAACAAAGGATTGATAAAAAAGTAAGGCAGTAGCCCTATCAGCGCCCCAAGCGCTGAACGTTATGGAACAGAGAATATTCATAGCGCGGGTACGAGAGACCCTAAGGCTGCGAATATAATCCTCCCAGGTGAGGCGTCGGTTGAATACAAGACCAAGGCTACGGTGCGATTACACCACATCCAGGCGCACTCCATTAAGAAACAAATCTGGGTCAGGGTGGAACCGTGGATGGCGGCAGAAGTACACCACCTTAGTCTTGGCCAAAGAAAACCGAAACCTGTGCACTTCGGCATAGAGATAGACGCGGTTTAATACCTGTTGAGGTCGAAGCTCCAGAGTTGGCATCTGGGCCGCGCCAAAAGAGATCGAAAGGTCGTCCACGTAGAGCGTAGCGAGAACATCTTTTGGCAGCACCGAGACGATGCCGTTGATGCTCAGGGCAAAGAGTGTGAGACTGAGGACACTTTCCTGCAGGACACCCTCTTCCTGCGCCTGTATGCCGGAGAGGGCTCCCCCCACATGTATGCGGAATTGACGATCTCGCAAAAATTCAGATATAAATATTCGGAGGCGTCCCCTCGCCCCCATCCTGTGGAGAGTCTCCATGATACCGTATCGCCATGTGGTATCATAGGCCTTCTCACAACGAAAAAGACCGTGGGTTAGAGCTGTCTACGAAGAAATGCCTCCCAGACGGCATTTTCCAGTCGGAGCAAAGCATCCGACGTGGAATGGAACTTGCGGAAGCAGCACTGTGCAGAAGAAAGATGGTCTCCGCTGTCCAGGAAAAAGGCTAGTCTAACATTTACCAATTCCTCCATCAACTTGCACACGCAAGAGGTTAGAGAGATTGGGCGGAAACTGGTCGGAGTAAAGTGATCTCTCCCTTGCTTGCGAAAGGCGAGCACAGTAGCGATTCGCCAGGAATCTGGGAAAAGACCATCGACCCAGATCTTTCTAAGCAATTATAACAGAAAGGCAATGCCTCGCTCACCCAAGTGTCAAAGCATGGCGTACGGGACTTTGTCCGGACCATGGGCGGTGTCCGCGCTCTAAGCAAGAGCAGAGAGCAACTCACCCACAGCCAAACTGTCGTTAAAGGGTTCTCTGCCTCTGGAAGTAAAGTCCAGCCAGCAGCCTTCCACGAGATCACGACGTGCATTGAATGCACGGACTTGTCCCCTGGGATTTATGAAGTAATCTCTCCAGAGAGGATGCCTGCCGTCCAGATCTACAAGCAAGAGAAAGGGCCTTGGCAACTGTGCCACGACGCGGTGGAAGTCCACCGCGTCGAAGTCAGCTGACGGTGGAATGTACGCAGAAATGATAGTATACCTCCTATCCAGGTGCAGCTGCACAGCCACTGCCTGAAAGGAGGTATCTTATTAGAAAGGAAGAACGTAGACATCATGCCGGGTGTAAACCGCGCATCCACCAGCCCGGCCTTCTCCTGGTGGTGGGGTCGCAAGACCCTTATACTCCGGGAGAGAGAGCAGGGGGAACGCGCCTAGCATGGTCTCCTGTAAAAAGGTAGCAAACGGAAAACGGGACGAGACAATCCTTCGCAGCTCCTCTCAGTTGGCCCGGAGTCCATGGCAATTGCATTGAAGGAATATGCCCTCCATGCCTAGCTCGCAGGAGACACGGGGGCCATCCTCGAACAGAAGACCGTCACGGAAATGGCCGTACGCTTCCCGGAGGCGGGACCCTAGGCGTTGTTGGCCGGATAAAGCGCTGAAGGCGCTGTGGCCTTCGAGGACTTGTTGGGGTTCATTGGGCTGGCCATACGAGTCTTTTCCTCCCTCCACCTTGAAACCTTAGGCGGGCGTTGTGGCTTTGGAGGCGGGGGGGCCCACTTTTCGAGGAACCATTGTCTCTGAGCCACTCGCAGCACCTCGCACTCGCTGTCCTCCTTTCGGGGGAAAGCTTTAGGAACCCCGGAAGATGGCCTGGTGACCACCTTCAAAGAGGTTGCCCCCTGTGATTCTCTTACTCGGTGGAGGCGCGTGGCCGTTTCGCCTAACGGGAAACGGCCACGCTGAGGGAAAAGGGGAGAGCCCTTGTTTTAGCCGGGGCTGGGTAGGAACCCTTTTTGCGGTTAGCTTTACCAGGGGAGTGCCTGAGTTAAGTATAGCCCGCAGAAGGGCTCCGAATGGGCGGGGAAACAACCGTGCTCGTTGGCCTGGATGGGCCAACGAGGCATATGACGTACCATGCATAGCCTGGCGTGCCAAGACCAAGTCCTTAACCACGCAGAATGAGATTTGATCCTGGGCCTGAACGGCAATGATTTCTTTCTCCAGGAGATATGCATCACATTGCTTCGAAGCTGGGTGTGGCTCTCCGCAATTGACACACTTGGCTACACATGATTTAGACTTATAGTGTGGGGCCTTGTTGCAATTTACACAGACTCCGGGTGACCCCGACTTTGCACGTCTACAAGATCGATTCGTATAGCCGAAGCGGTAACAGTAAAAGCACCGCCATGGCAGCGGCACGAATGCCTTCACGCGATAGCGGTAACAACCAGCACGCACCAACTCAGGGAGCTTGTCACAGTCGAACGTGACGAAGAGTGTAGGGGTGGGTCTCGAGGCCCCTCCCTGTTTTCTCATCACACGTTCGACCTTGACCGCCCCATGGTCGGCCAGCTCTAGGGTGATGTCCTCAATGGAGTAGTCAACGAGTTACCTCGCATAAACTACTCTCCTTCCACAAAGTTCATGGTAGAGTGCGGCGTCACACTTACCGGGGTGCTATGAAGTGTCCGAAGAGCACTTATCTTGGCCGCCTCAGTGGGATTCGCCGCATTTGCCAGAAGGCTCCCGTCCGAGAAACGGGTCACCCTCGGTTCTCTACCAATTGCACTAGCTAATCCTCACCTCTGATGGATCATGTTACACTTGGACAACATGGTGCCATAAGTGGAGCGAATAACCAGGAAGCGTTTGAAGCCAGCGGTCTCGAAAATGCCAGGTAACCTCTGTATCAAGGCTCCGCGCTGTGCAATTTTGGTCTTAGTCAGGACTCCGCAACTGAAGGGGCAGAGGGGGCGAATGTGCCAATCTTAGCTTGGTCGCTTGCCAGAGTAGCAGCATACCCATCCGTCCCTGTATCCCCCGCGGATGGAGAGGAGCCCCGAGTCTTTTTAGTCTTTTTTGTCTTTTTCTTCTTTTTAGGAAAGGACGGCGGGGAATGAACCTGTTTCTCACCTCCGCCGACAGAAGCCCCTAGGCCAGATGAACCGGCCTCAGCCAGGTCCTTCTCCGAAATGCTAAAGGTCCTGGTTGTCTCAGGGGCACCGGTCAGAGGAAATCCCTCCCCTCCTTGTACTGCCTCGGAGGCCCCAGCCGTTTGAGGAGGACCTTGCATAGGGGTGGATTCAGGTTCAGTGCTTGGCGCCGAGCCCCGATTCCACCCCATGGAAGGCCCTACCCTCTGAGGCTGGGTTTCCTCAAGGACCATGTCTATCACAGGAGGGGCCTCCAGTTGGCCATCCCCTCCCAGGACATCGCAGGTCCCCTTGGCAGCGTCACCAGTCTTTTATGGGGAGGCACAGGCCTTGACCTCGGCAAGGTTTAAGATTCTTGCCAGCAGGTCATTTGAGGGAAGCGACCAAAGGGGCCTGGCTTCCCTCTCCCCACTAAGGGGGTTTGCCCTACCAAGCCGCTTCGATGTGGAGCGGCTGGCTAAGGGCTGCCTGCTTGCTTTCTTGGCAGTCCCGTTGGAAAGAACAGATGAGACTGCCGCTGGAAAAAGGGAGGTTCTCGAAAGCGCCCCCAGAGAAGGGGGTGAGGAAAAGTCTCCTACACCCGTAAGCCAAGGAGAGGAGTAAGCCTTCTCTCCGGTTAGAGAGATATGGAGGGTCACCTGCGCAAGCACAGGGGAGGGGACCTCCATATTTTTGGTGGAGCTGCCCGAGGGCGGTTCCATTTGTGACATGGTGACCCAATTTGTTTCACGGGATGCAATCGCTCATCCCCTCTCGCAGTTGCCTGCGCTGCAAGAGGTGCTTACAGGCCTGGCAGATCAAGGCACCGCCATTTCGGACCACCCCTCTCGCCTGGTGGCCTGGCAGTCCATCGGAATGACGGCTCCACCTTAGACGCGGCGTAAAAAGATAGATTGTGAAGAGGAGAAGAAAAGGGATGTGAGGAAGGTATGGGTGGGGATGAAGCAGGTTGTTACTAAACCCCCATCCCGAACCAGAGCTCAGGGGTTAAGGAACGTTGTCTTCTTCCCCCTCAGCCCGATTCGGGACGGTCGCCTTGAGAAGAAGGTCAGCATCTACCCTGGGAAATTAGAGGCTGACTAGAGAAAGTTGTGGGAGTGGTTGTATGAATAGCGACGAAGTAGGGAAGAAATACAGGCTATCTGAAGGAAGGAAGAGAGGGTAAGCTGGGGCCGGATGGAGCGCTGGAGCCCCTCAGCGCGGCTTCTAGGATGGCAAATTGCCGCGCCCCTTACGGAGGAAAATCATGGGAAAATGGCTTGCAAATAAATGGACGAAAAAAGTGTGAAATGGAAATGTCTGGAAGGAATGAACCCCAGTTAGTTTTAATCTAGTTCGAGACTCAAGGGAGCACTGGGGACTAGAGTGACCCATATTTTTCAACTTTGAAAATTACTCGATCTTTCTCAAATTTTATTCCAATTTATAAAATAATATTCTGTCCAGAATATTGGTTTATCTAAAATTTAACTTTTAGAATTCCTTTGAAAACTTTGCTCAAGGAAATTATTCCAAAACATAATCCAAAGTGAACTTTATTTACAAAAAATTAAATTTGTATCATTATTTATAATCGACATCCTGTTTATAAATAACACATAATAGCATCCCTACAAAGATGTTATAAGTCTAAGTTTGGTAGTTTCTCGGTCCTTTTTGTGACTTCACCGACAATCTGAATAATGTACTCCATTAATTATTCCTCCTTGATTTGAATCGTGCAATATCATTGTATTAGTTTCATTCCTCTTCCAGATGCATCGTTAACCAGTACAATGTTTGTGAATTTCTTCATCTCACGTTGAAAGTTAGCCTCATCTTTCCAGGTAGATGGAGCCTTGTTAAAAGTTTGGGGGGGGTTGGGGGGTTGGGGGGGGAATCTTGAGAAACATGTCTTCATTCCATGTTGAAATGAAGTCTGATAATTCTTTTTCTATTAAATCGTTCAGATCTTCAATTTTAACGATTTATCTTTTGATTCGTTTTAATACATCGGGCTTCTTTGGCCACCAATATATGTAGCAGTCATTTTTTATTTAATGTTTAGTAGGACTTCATCATCAAATAATGGGAAGTGCGAATTTAGTGCTGATTGATAACATAAATGGTTTGCGATTTTGTTCACAGCAGCAGTACTAATTTCCGGATCTATTTTCTTAAACTAGATTAATTTCGGTAAAAATATCTAATCTGGATAAAGAGATTTCCCAACCAATGGTGCTATGAACCAATGATATATAAGTGAAATTAATATTCTTCTGGTTAAATCGTTCTTAATTGTTGTTACTTTAAATTGATATTAGAAAATATATTTTAAAAGAATAAATAGGCTTGGGTGTATTTACCGAGCAATGCTCTCAGCCCCAGGGATTGAAAGTGAGACTCTTCGTCGGGGACTACCGCTGAGGAAGGTCACGGCTCTTCTGGTGAAAGTGTTCTTGTAGAAATTTTAGCAAAGTAACCTTGACATCATCGGTATGTATTTTGCTGTCCATGACATCATTTCTCTTAAGCTTTTAAATAAAATGACATCTGGGAGAAAAAAATGCAACTATTACTGCATCAAAACTACTTCTCAAGACTAATTCGAGGAGGTGATGTATACACGGAAGGTAGAGTAAATCACGATCAACATTTCTCAGGATTTGTAGAACTACCATTTATTCGTCCACTGCTGCTTGCAGTTGTATTGAAACGCCTTGGCTCTATTTTCTCTTTTATGCCTCATTTTCCACTGCTTGGTAAATTGCTACACTTGATCTTTCTCATTTAGATCTTGGAATTTACAGTGACTTAAACAGGATTATTATAAAGTTGGCTGTATTTTTAATCTTTATTATCACTGGTGAATAATGATGGTAGATATGTGGGGCGACAAAAATTATTTTATATTTTATAATAAGAAGTTTTGTTCACATGAAAACGTTCGATAGACATTGTTAAAAGTTCAACCCAAAAATAAATGTTGCAAAGAGCCTCAGACTCTCTGAATACTTTGAAGTTTATATATTTGTATTAAAAAATTGGGTTCACGAATCTTTATTTATATATTTCACTCTTTGGAATTACTCCACCAAATGGACGGAGGTCGTAAAAAACGACAGGTTTTTGTATTGGTCGATTTCGTAAGCTAATAGAGCTATTCAACTCGTGCAACCTGCAAGCTCTAAACCTAGCCATCATCCGAGCTACTTGAGCACCTGAATCATGTAATTGCAACTCCATTGCCTAACAAAACATTGCCATCATTAGAATTGTTGGCAATGTTTTTGGCTATAAAGTGTACGGATACAATTGTGAGTGATTCAAATTTCAATCTTAATGTTGAAAATATTAATTTTCTCACTGACAGTCAGGTGGCTCTTGCTTGGACCTTGACTGGAAGAGCTATGAAAAAGAATATTTTGGTAAATAATAGGCTAAAAGATATGGAAATATTCCAAAACAGGCTAGAAAAGACAAACATTCTCCTGTCCTTTAAATATGTTCGTTCTGAACATAATATATCTGATAATTTAACTAGAGTTGTGTCTATTTCCAAGTTTCGCAATCAGGTGTCTATGTGGCTTAATGGTCCTACTTGGATTACCTTACCTGTGAGAGATTGGCCTAAGGGTCAGTTAGGCGGTCTTCCAGCTCCATTTAAGGAGGAAAGTTGTTCTATAGATGAACAGTATTCTTCTGTTGTACTACCTGTAGCAGAAGACACTCAAGTTATTGACTTAAATAAATTTTCTTCATATTTCAAATTAATTTCAGTAACTTCCAAGGTATTAACAGCTGATAAAATGTTAAAAAAATTAGTAATAAAGGTAGCAGAAATTAAAGAATTAAGCTTTGTGTATCTAATTAAACAAATGCAGAGTGTTTGTTTTGCAGAAGAAATTAAATTTCTTCAAAGTTTTCCTACCTCTTATAAAAATGTACCCATTCTTGTTATAAATCTCAACCTGTTCCTAGATGGTAATGGTATTGTTAGGTCTAAAGGAAGTATGTCCAAGAATTTACTTTTAAGTTATGATGCAGTAAACTCAATCATTCTTAGTGATTAACATCATTTAACAACATTAATCATAAGAAATTCCCATCTTTCCTGCAAGCATTTGGGTGTGGATTCCACTGTTAATCACCTTAGACAAACTGGTTTTTTGGTCCTTAAAGTTAGACAAACATTAAAGAAAGTATTGAAAAATTGTATTTTATGCCATAAATACAATTCTAGCCATTTCCATGCTCCAGCTACACCTTCTCTTCCAAAAGATAGAGTTAACTTTGTTAATCCCTTTGAGCATACTGGCATAGATTTTACCCGGACATTTCTTCGCTTCTGATTTTTCTGGTAACAAACATAAAATATATATATATATATTAATTTTCACATGTATGAATTTAAGAGCTATTCATTTAGAAGTTGTAAACAATATATTTGTGGAAGAATTTATTATGGCTTTTGTCCGGTTTTATAATAGATATGGTCTGCCAAGAGTTTTGTATTCAGATAATGAAAGGTCATTTACTTCAAGCACATCACTTTTATCAAATCTCATTGCTTCAGATATTTTTCAAGAAAAATTTGTTAAATATAACTTAGTGCATAAGACAATCCCAGCATACTCTCCTTGGTTTGGGGCCATTTATGAGAGACTCATTAAAACTGTAAAACAATGCATATATAAAACTTTTGGAAGATCAATTGTAAAGGAATCTAATTTTATAACAGCCATTTCAGATAGTCAACTTGCCATAAACAACCATCCTTTAACATATAGGGATAAAGAGAATAGTATAAAGGTAATCACTCCAAATCATCTCATGTCATGCCAAGTATCTTTCCCATCCTTAATTATTTCTGAAGAATTTATTGATAGTAATATTGATTCAGAAGAGATTAGATACAATTTATTGAACTCTCTCGAGTTAAGAGATGTAATAGTTAACAGATTTCAAAAATAATGGTATATTGAGTATCTTCTTTCTTTAAGAAATAAACATAGTAATTCATTTTCGCTTGTAGATTGTTATAAGGGAAATAATAAATATTTATACGTAGGTTATGTGGTACTTATTAAAAATCCAATTAAACCTCGCCCATACTGGAGTATTGGCAAAATAGTAGAAGTGTTCCCAGGTGAAGACAATTTAATTCGTGTGGTTAAAGTTTTAAAACATGATAATAATATTGTAACTACTTTAGTAACTAACCTGTATCCGTTGGAATTAGATAGTGGGGACGGTTAGCAGCAGTTAGGTAGTCAAGAAACTCCTTCTGGTGTTGAGGCGGATCCTGATAAAGTAATTGCTGGTGAGAATATTTTTTCAGCTTCTCGACCTAGCAGAAAATCTGCAGTAAAATTAAAGAAAGAATGGATGAATGGTTAAAGTCTGATCAACTTTAACTTTCAGAATAACTTAGTTTATTTATATATAAAACTTTTCAAGATAGCTTTATATTTATAATCTTTAAAAATGTGTTAACATTTAAACTTTATACAGTAAATACTGTAAACACATGAACTTCTAAACAAATCAAAACTTATATGTATTAAGGAAAAAAGATATCCTATCCAGGTCCTTACCCCTTTGACACGGTTTTTTCATTTAATCTATGTGGAGAGCACCGATACAAAAAGCAGAGGTGAAGACAGAGAGCCAGCTGGTAGAAAAAAGAAGAACGGAAGATTACGTTGCGTAGTTCGAACAAACATTGAAGGTATTCTAGTGAAAGGAAGAATTCTTCGACAGGCAGCCTATTACATTCTTTTTCAGAGGTGGGTGTCGTTGTTATTCTTTCTTCATATAGCAGTTAACTTCAATTAGCTATAAGCTCGACTCTTTTACATGCAAAGATAGCAGGAATAATTTGTAAATCCTCTTTGTTGACCTAAGAGTAAATTAACCATTTTGAGATGCACACAAATTTTCAAGTTGTACTTCTGCTATTTTAGTAGGCCAATCACAGTTTTAATGTCCTTATGTTGCTCTTGTAAATACATAGAATGTCCAATTAAAACAACTGCATAGACATTGTCATTATGAAGTATAACACACTTCAAACTGCGCTTAGAACTATCTAAAAATAATCGCTAGTCATTTGGATTGGATATTGGCATCCCTAATTGCTGGAGAAGACCTGAGATATTATGACAATATACAAAGTTATTCCCTCTGAAAATAATGGTACACAAACCTGCTCCCGATTTCGGAAGTATGAAACTTTAGTTGTATGGCTTAGCTGATTCTTTTTTTGCAACCTTGAGGCTAACACTTCAGTTGCCTTTTTGGAGAGATCCAAATAACTCACAAGGTCATTAAGCTCTGGCTGGCTGAACTGTTGATGAGTTAATGACTATGGGACTTATAAAAATGGTCGCCGGATTCTGAAAGTAGTTCTTGACTTTACTCAGCAGTCTTTGCTCTTTGTCACTACCCACATCTTCAGATGAAAGAAATCTTTTAAAAACTGGGATTGGGGGCTCATCAGAGTGCAGAATACGTCGAATTTCCTCTGTTTCTTTTGCCAATGCGTTTTTTATTGACCAGACAAAAATTTAAGTCAGTTGTATGGTCTCTTCGGTTCTCGTCAGGTCATGGGAATTCCGAAAGGTAAACCCTTAAGTTTCCTTTTTGTCCAGTCACGCAGCATTTTCTCGCAGCTATGATACACAGTATGTGGGGTCCATTTCTTTTCTTGGTAGCCAAGAGTAAGTCCAAAGTACCGCTTTATAGGCATTCCTCACGAATGATTTTATATTCCGCTTTTGACGAATAAGCTTGAAGAATCCACAAATAAGACAGAGAGCGTCCGGCTTGTTCACACATTGACGTCTCCTTGTAGCCATGATCAGTTCTGAAAGGAAAAACAAAACACTTTTAATATCTATGTTGATAACATAATCGTGTAAGTAATTAATTTGACCACAAACGGCTAGAATGAAAAACTTAAAATTACATTAAAACTAGAACATGTATAGCTGAATATGCATTTGAGATTTCGAAAAAAATTTTGACCAGTGTTATCCATATTCGAGACTTACGACTTGCATACCTTTACCTGTAACAACTATAAGTGAACACGAGCAAGAGACTGCTGAGTAAAGTCAAGAACTACTTTCAGAATCCGGTGACCATTTTTATGAGCCCCATAGTCATTAACTCATCAACAGTTTAGCCAGCCGTAGCTTAATGACCTTCTGAGTTATTTGGATCTCTCCAAAAAGGTAACTTAGTGTTAGCCTCAAGGTTGCAAGAAAAGAATCAGCTGAGCCATACAACTAAAGTTTCAAATCGGGAGCAGGTTTGTGTACCATTATTTTCAGAGGGAATAACTTTGTATATTGTCATAATATCTCAGGTCTTCTCCAGCAATTAGGGATGCCAGTATCCAATCTAAATTACTGGCGATTATTTCTAGATAGTTCTAAGCGCAGTTTTAAGTGTGTTATACTTCATATATATATATATATATATATATATATATATATATATATATATATATATATATATACTTGTATATCTTATCCTGAGTTACTGCAATACTTTCTGGAATTTTTGTAAGTAACCTAGAAAAAATATTATCAGCACCACACGCTTTGTTATTATTTATAAATTATTAAACTATCCAGATTCTCATCTCTAAATAGTAAAGTAAAATAATCATTAATTATTCGAATAATGGATTCATATATATATATATATATATATATATATATATATATATATATATATATATATAATTATATATATATATATATATATATATATATATATATATATATTTGATGACTGTTTTAGAGAATTTCCTTATGATTAGATAAAAGCTATTACAAAGCTCATTTACGAATGGAGATGAATAAAATATTAGACCAAAGAGATTAATTTCTACACTTTGCAAAATTCTTAAGAAAATAGCTTAAAAAGAGATTTGAAAAGATATAGACATAGGGAATTAAGCGTTGGTGCTCAGGATGGTTTTGAAGAGGCATATCATGATTAAATTATAATTTAATCATGATAGGCCTCTTCAAATTTATAATTTTAATATTTTTTTAAATTTTTTAATCTGTTAGAAAGTTAGATAAATAGAATGTAGAGGTGCCTCCAAATGTTTCGGACAGCTGGAATTATCTTTTTTGGCAAGTTTTATGAATATTTTGGTATATTTTTGCATTATGTCTCCCTGGCATCTTGAAAGCAACATAAAAGTACAAGCTACCCTATAGCTTTTATTGAAATATCTTAAATGTCGATGCTAACATTTTTCTCAAATAACGCATCATATTTGTTGATTAATGTTATTCTTTGTCAACTGGATCGGATAATGATATGATATTGCAAACACACTTAACTATACTGTGAATGAAATAAAGCATACGTGCAATACAAGAGGAGAGGCTACTGTCAAAAAATTGGGCTGTATTCGCTGATCACATCCTGATCTTGCAGAAGTGTTGAAGAGGATTAAAAAAATTCGAAGATCCAAGATCGACGTCGTCATCAACCCAACTCAGTGTATTACGTCAAGAAAGGTGCCTCGTTGCATGAGCATTTTGTATTGGAAAAATTTATGGTGCAAAGAGCAAATGTTCTAGTTGTTCTCGATCACAAGCAACGGGAGAGTGCACATAAGGTCAGGGGAGTATTGGAATCAAGAATGCATAGTACTATCAGTAGACTCTGGTGGCGGCTCTTAAATGTCATGGGGCTGCATGTTAATTTCCTGTGGTTTTCTCCCTGTTTGTGATGAGACCATGAATTCTGAGAAGTAATAAACTACACCGAGAGATTATATAATAGCGTCAGTCCGAAAGGGTTTCTATAGCAGGTCAATGCCATGTTTCACAAACCTGCATCAAACTTATAGTGATTCCGGGATAACAATATCACGGTAAGGGACTAGCTATCTTAGTCTCCGGATATGAATCTACTGGAACACTTACGGAACGACCTGAATTAGGCTGTCAAACTTCGTCTGCCAGCCTCCAATGAACAACTTACTGGAATCGAGAATTTATAAAACCAACAGTAGACCATGGGGGCTGCTCTTAAATGTTATGGGGCTGCATGTTAATTTCTCCCCGTTTGCGATGACACCATGAATTCTGAGAAGTACTAAGCTACTATGATATATTATATTCTAGCGTCAGTCCGAAAAGGTTTCTCTAGCAGGTCAATGCATCTTTCACAATTCGGTATAAGACTTCGTCAACCAGTCTCCAATGAAGAAATTAAGGCAGTCATCACTGGTGAGTGAGTTGGCATCACACCCATCAGGTTCTAGCACATTCTTGGAAACATGCCTCAAAGAACCCTCATCACTGGCATGTGACACTAGACAAGATACTAAGATTTGTGTATCAGTTTGTTGGTGCTAGACTACCAGGAAGCAACACCCCTAAGGTTGGACGTGAGGCCATATTCCGGGGTTCTTAAACCTGCCCCCAGATAGGAGGAGAGCAGTCAAGGAGCTTCCGCTCCTTTGCCCACACCCACAAGATGGCTCGGTGTCTCGGAGACGGTGGGTCCTCGAAAAAAGTGACCCCAGCCTCCAAAGAAACCCCGCTCACCTAAAGTTTCAAAGCGGAGGGAGGAAAAGACTCGCATGGTGAGCCCAAACTCGCCCGAAGTTCTGCCTCCGGAAAGCGTACGATCATTCTCGAGAGGTCCTATTCGAAAAGGGACACCGCATCTCCTCTAAGAAAAGCCTGAAGGGGGCATATTCCTGCAATGGAATTGCCGCGGATTCCGAGCCAACTAGGAGGGTTTGCGGAGGCTAATCTTGTGCCGTTCCAAGTCAGCTATCTTTTTGCATGAGACCATGCTAGGCGTATGCCCACTGTTCACGCTCACGGGGTATAAGGGTTTTGCGACCCCACCAGCACGAGATGGGAGCCGAGCAGGAGGATGCGCGATTTACACCAGGCATGATGTCTCCGTTCTTCTCTTTGCTTTAGATACCTCAGCAGCTGTGCAGCTGAACCTGGATAGGATGTATGGTTTATTTCCGCGTATATTCCACCGTCAGCCAACTTAGACGAAGCGAATTTCCACCGCGTCGTGATAGAGTTGCCGAGGCCTTTTCTCTTTCGCGGAGATCTGAACGCTAGACACCCCCCTCTGGGGAGACTACTCGAGTAATCCTCTGGGTCAAGTCCTTGCCGACCTGATCAACGAGCTGGAGACAACTGTCCTAAATGTCGATGAGTTTACGCTTCAGTGCCTGAAACCCGCTTTATTCCTTCGTGACCGCTTTCTCCGCATTTTCAAGCCGGGATGCTGCCCCACCAGCATTTAATGAGCGTCGTGATGTTGTGGAAGGCGGCCGACTGGAATTTATCTCCAGAGGCGGAGAACTCTTTAAAGCAAGGCTTACCATGAGTGAGTTGCGTTCTGCTCTAGCTTCTTGTGCGGACACCAATCCTGGTCCCAAATATATCCCTTTCTCCCTGCTTCTACACCTCGATGAGCGAGTCATGGCCTTTCTATTAGATTTGTTCAACAGGATCTAGATAAAGGAGATCCCACCAGATTCTTGGCGAATCGCTTCTGTACTCGCTTTTCGCAAACGAAAGAGAGATCACTCTACCCTGACCGTTTTCGGACCAATCTCTCTAACTTCCTGCGTGTGCAAGTTGATGTAGGAATGGTAATTAGTATATTAGACTGCTTTTCTGGACAGCGATGCCATCTGTCTTCTGCACAGTGCGACTTCCGCAAGTTCCACTCCACATCGGATGCTTTGTTGCGACTGGAAAATGCCTTCTGCGAAGATTTACTTTGTATACAGCAATACGCCACGTTGATTTTCGAACTGGAGAAGGCCTATGATACCACATGGTGAATCGGTATCATGGATACTCTCAACACGATAAAGGCAAGAAGACATCTCCCAATCTTTATATCTTAAATTTTTCGAGATTGTTGATTCCGCATACGGGTGAGAGGAGCCTTCTCGAACAGGCATTGAACCGCGTCTCTCGCTATGCCGAAGCACTTTTGCCGCCATTCATGGCTCAACTCTGAGACAGATTTGTTTCCTAAATGAGGTGTAACTGGAAGTGGTGGAATCGCTCCGTTTCCTTGTTCTTGTATTTTACCGACTCCTCACCTGGGAGGCTCATATTTGCCCAATGCTGTTACCTCTAAGATTTGGTCCGAGGGAGTAATCCTTGCCTTAGCGAAAAGTCCAAGTAACAGTCTTTTGACAATGACTATTAAGGCCTGAACTTAGATCTTGCTTTCGAATAAAATACGAATCGAGACTGAGCATGATGCATTTGAGGAGCAAGTGAAAGCAGGTATGAGGTAGATTGACGTATATTATCGAGAACAGCGGAGATGAGGGGTTCTGCGATAATTGTGCAGAGTCTAACGGGACGCGAATAGCGAGCCCTGAGGGGGTCCGTGCAGCGGAATCTGACGGGTGGCGGATAATGACTTCCACCTCTTGCGCCAGAAGATTTATAGTGGGATGGAATGGCGTTTCTCCCCTCCATTCGAAAGGGAGGGTTCCAAGGCTCCGACTCATTGGCAGACGAGAATAGTCTCGCCCTTTTACGCAATGGCAGGAAGGTTCCTAAGCTGTCGAAGCAAAACTTTGTCTGACTTCAGATGGGACCTTTTGGGCTTTCTAACTTGTCGCAGCTTACTGTTATGGCGGCATTTCAGTTCATCGCGCCCTCTCCAAGCGTCTCATAATGTCGCGCCTTCATTAGCGCAGACAAAAAGAGTCGCCCAGGTGTCTGTTGTCTCTCTCACCATTGAAGGGCGAGGCGGCGCGTATCTTTCTCTTTCTCTTTCTCTCTCTCATCTTCCTCTCTCTTTCTGACACCAAACCTAGGCTACTTTGCATTCAAGCGTGGTCGCTCCGAGTAAAAGGTACATAGGTTATTGGCCCGGCTCCTTCTATTACCGGGACCGGTAACATTCGTTCAGATTTCCCGGGGTGTGACATTCGGCATGAATTTGCCGGGCATTATGAGTGACCAAGCGGTTGTTGCATTAAGGCTCAGAGAATCGCCTTATCATTGTCAGTACAGAGGGATAGGATGTCTATTCGTAGCTAACAGTATACGGCCTGAATTAGTAGAGGCATTAGCGATATCCAAGGGGAATTTCCGGCCTAAGGCATACCACTGAGTAGAACTCGTGTCATATAGTCTATTCAGTGTTGGAAAGAGAGCAACGCTGTTCTGGTTACCTTGTTCTTGTAGACTGTTCAGCTCACTCATTAGTGTTTTCATTTCTCGGGATTCATAAATGTTCAGCAACCTAGCAAAGGACACTCTTCAAATCTTCCCTGCTCAAGAGAGCGGTGGTATTATGGAAGCTTCAAACAAGGTGGGGTGAGTTAAAAGCCTTGAGGTTACTCAGTGCATTTAACATGTCGCTAAATATCATAACCCAGTGTCTGAAGCGGGTAGGACGCGTAATCACTCGTACGAACGATATATTGTAACCAGCTCGACCTCAAGGACAGGCCGCACTAAGGAGTGTCTATGAAGGTTTTCATGTAAAGGGCAACTGGCATGAAAGCTGACCTCTTAGAATTTTTAGCCACCTGTGTACACTGCCTCCGCACTACGGTGACATGTAGTTCGCTCAATGAAGTACGGACCCGATACTCTGTAAGTTGTAAACACTTTGGAAACAGAGGCATGGCCACAAATGTTAAGAAATGGTACCTTCCTTGGTGTCGTCCTATCAGAACTAGAGGCACTATTGCCCAATAGCCAGATCAAGTTTTTAAAAGCGTCTCTTTTTTTTCTAAGCTTTAGGTTATGATTGGGGACTCATGGTGGCAATGGTCAACGTCAAGATTGTCCGACATAGAATGAGAGCTGTTGGCGACTGAAAGACAGTATGCGCTCTCGCCTCAACACATAATACACTATATATAGTGCAAAGAGAGCGGCATATCCACTGCGACCAAAACAAAGCTCTTTTCAAGGAAAATGGAGAAGTTACCAGTTGCGGAAGGGAAACAAGTGTGGTGGATCAATTCTACCTTTTTCAATCTTCGTTCGATTGCGAATAGGAAAAATACCAACGTGGCCTAGCATATGACGAATAAAGGAGCATTAAAAAATAAAAAAGTTTACCTATCACCGTTCCAAATTAAATACGTCAAGGAAAGTAGAAAGAATGACTAATCAAATTTAAGATTCTACCCTCCATATGAGGAGATGCTAAGCTTTAGACTTGATATAAATTGCCAATTATAATTATGAAAGTGTTTAAGAGAAAATGAGAACTGCTTCTTCCCTCAAATATTCATTCACGATAAGTTTCAATCAAATGACTGCAAACAAAAGCCCATGCATTTATATGGGGCTTCTTCAAGGTGTGGAGCCTTACAGAGCGCCCGCCTACCACTGATAAGGATTGAACGAAGATATTGGTCATTAAGGCAATGCTGAAATGAATAAGATTAGAGGCGGAGCGTATCGCAACCGGCCGTTCATTCCGCTCATCTTAGGCAGCTCTAAGGACTACCGAAATACATAGAAGGAAGGGATAGAGCTAGGAAGTATGAGTATTGATCTTGAAAGAGACATTTGTCTTGGTATTTGTTTATTTCTAACGTATATTGGAATTGTAAAGGTCAAGTCTCTTGTTCACGATCAAAATAATGGTTTCGTTTGCTTTTACAAAAATTTTCACATCACCGCAGAAATGTAAAAGAATTAGGGGGGTATTTAGAAATTCGATAATTTAGTAATATTTCTCGCAAAAGAGTTCTAAGAGCATAACAAAGAATAGGAGGCAGTATAAGCCTAATCTGATTTTATCTTTTATGATTTATTCTTACTTTAAAATTCCTTTATGTTTTAAATATACCGAAATTTTTAGAGCATAAATATAGCGAACGCTATATAAGATTAAATAGGCATAAAATTAAGAAAGGTTAAATAAACACAAGGTTCTATTTGATTATAAATACTAGAATTCTAAGCAGTGAAACTATAACAATGTACAGTTCTTGAAAGTTAAATGTTCCCAAAGTTCTAAAGGCAAAATAAACTGAAAACTTTTAATGGTTAAATTTAAGGTGGCGACGTTTACCTTATGTTGAATGCCTTTATTGAGTCTTGTCTAATTAAGTCAAAATCGCTTCAAAGCGTATTTTCATTTTAATGTGGGTAATGTACATCCTTAGCTTCGCCATTGAAGTGATCTCTGCTAAAATAAAAAAATAAAAAAAAGGCTACCGATAAAATGAAGTCGTAAAAGATAAAAAAAACTTTTACCCATTAAACTAGTAATTACTCGAAATTCACATTCTTCGTTTACAAACACTAAATTGTAATTTAAGTTGTTTGATGGGTTAAGTAAGGCACAGCATTAAACAGATATCATCTTTTTTTCAAATTTCTTTGAACATTTACATATAATAATGGGAAAGGTATATATAATAAGAATACGAATTACAAATTAATCTAAAAGTTCTTCAAAACTCCGGTTAATATATTGAAAACAGTCTTCGCTTAAGAAGAATTTTAATCATTCCTTTTATGTCAACCTCATTTGGGGGGAATCTATCTATAAAGAATGTAATGAGGGATTGATGCTAATATTAATTATAATAAATTCTGAAGGACGAAATACCCACACCGGCGTATGAATCACGGTATTTTGTTGTTTGGCAGAAGAGAGGGAGACTTAAATTTTACGATTATTCTCCCTAATGAAAAAAATCCTCCAGCCTCTTTTAATGGCCTCATTTACTTGTTAACCAACGAATCCTGGTTAGAGGGGTTCGTATTAATGATCCTAAATTCCTTGCTTGTTTCATGAGGGCCACAATTAAGCATATCGACAATCCGAAGGACTTTTAAAAGTAGACAACCAGACAGAATGATAAAGAACGAATAAAGTCAACTTCGGATACACAAGATGCATACCTATTGAGTCAATCATCGAATAATTGAGACTACTGATCAGTGATCAATGATTCCAGGACAGTCTTCAAAGATTTGAGCTTTTTCAAAATAATCCGACGGATGTGCGGTCTAAATATATTCCAATTAGAAGTTTGATAACATTAGAAGTTTTGTTTTTTTCTCTTATCATATTTATCTCAGCAGCCATATTGCACTGATCAGCTCTGTAGGTCTCTTTCTCTATCGTCTTGAATTGCCTTTCTTCATATCTTAATCGTTCATAAATGTGACTATTTGCTAAGATTCATTCAGATCAGCGTTAGGGTCCATTTTCGCTTGTATTAAGCAGTAGAAGAATGAAGGATTCTTATCTCGAACCATAGTTAATATTTAATCGACACACTTTGTGTCCATCTTATAATGTTCTTTCGTGCTTGATCTGGGATGAAGTTGGTCCCTGCCTGGCTAGAATACCTTATTTTTGGTTCTAAAACATAACAATTTTTTATTTACACCTGTTATTCTCTCTTATTTATTATATAAGACAGTTCATAGGCATACTTTTAATGTTAACCATTTACTGTGCTGGTTATGTCCATGAAAATTCGAACATGACCTTCAATTTGCTTCCTATATGGTACACAGACAAATTTAAAATAATCTACTTCTGCATAGTAAGATGTCGCGAGGAGAGGGCAAATCATTAATTGCGTCATTCACAGCATTTTAATAGAAAAGGATTTAATCCTTTCTTTTCGTGTGAATTCACCTACAGATAAAGTAATAAAGATTAAATATATTTCTTATTACAAAGAAATCTGGCAAGGGGAAAAAAAAGTGAACAAAAATTTGGAAACCTTTAGTCAATATCTGCTTCTTACTGATTTGGTAGATCAAGAAAGGACCCAAGGTGGGTGCATAAGTAGGCTCTACATATGTACGAACAGTGAAGAAGAGAATTTCGTGTAAAACTCAGGGATATAAAAAGTTTTGTAGCAGGATGGTTTAAAAACACGCTTGCAGCGTTTTAAAAAGAAAAACAGTTCTTTGTTATCTACACCTTCAACAGGTTTCTACTAAGTTCTTTTATTCTTTCGAAAATAGGAGAATCAAAGTTCATATAACTGTACTTTGTTTTTGAAGATATTTTTCTTTTTATCCTTTTCTTTACAGGTTGTTGATGTATTGGGAAATCGCTCTCAAGAGCAGCTTAATTGAGTTTATTTGCAAGAGAGAGTTAGTAAAGTTTATTCGATTTGATTAAGAAGTGATCAATGGAAAAGAGAAGGAGTAGCGTACGATAATACTCTTTTAAATATGAATATAAGACCAAAGAAGACTTAAGAGTGGTATGTATTAAAAGGAAATAAAAAAGTGAGAAAGAAGCAAATATATCATAAGCTAGCAAGAGATTAATAGACGTGCTATAAGATAAAGATTCACTCAACTCTCCTGAATGTGGCTGTGATTAATGAAATGTCTGAGAGCCGTTCGAATGAAATCTCGAGGAATAACGACCATATTTAAACTGAGGTTAAAAACAGATAAAAAATCTGAGATTTATCATCAGTAAAGAAAAACTATATTTTATTTATTGAGAAAAAGAAACTAAATTTTGAATTCTAAGATGAAACTTCGAGCCGCAAGCTTGTGTCCTAACAATAATTTAATGCAAAATTTAAAAAAACAGTTTCAAATCCTCTTATCTTACATTATTTTTATACCACTTACTAAATTAAAGGTACAAAGAAAAAAATGCGCCGCTCATTTTAAAATCTCGAAAAATAAATATGGAATTCTCTTTTGTTTACATCGTTTCCGTCAATAGGCAAATATTAGTTATTTAATAAGACGCCATCTTCAAAGTAACTAACAAAATATCAGATTTTCCAATTCATTTTAGCTTTGATTCGTATCCATGGCTACAAAGCATCAACAACTAAAATAAAATTGATAAAATTATCACTCCCAAAACTATTTGGTATCGACTTTATTTTTAACTGTCCCGTTTTCTTGCCGCGATGCATTAAAGCAGAATAATTTCGGTATGATTTTAAGAATTTAAACAAAACCACAATGAGTTCATCTCGGTATAAAGCTGATAAGAACAAATCAGTAGAGAGGGTAAAGATAAAGAAAGAAAACTATTTGTAATATAAAACCGAAGAACCTCCTGGGGTAATTGGTACCAAGATGGCATGCAATCATTTAACAGTCATCCTGACACTTCCTTGTAGGGTCGACATTTTTTAAGTACGACCATGGCATCACACATTGACAACGGTTTTAAACTGAAAGGTTTCAAACAAACAAAGCTAAGAATTCGTTTACCTTTAAAATCATTGCTAATTTGAATGAACTCCCTGCGGAGGCAATAAAGGCTTGGGTTAGGATTCGTTTTAACACAGTTTCTCAAATCAATTTAAAAATGTTTTACTTAGGGAGTTTTATGTGTACTTTTCAGATCTAACACTTGTTGTTTCCGGAAATCAATACCTTTCCCATAATCGACCTAAGATCATACTAGGAAAGGTATGCATTTCCACGAAAACTAATTTCAGATCTGAAAACTACACATAAAACTGCATATAAAAACACGTTATCAAAGTTTTTTAAAAGACATAGAACCAGCCTGGACCCAACCTGGTAATTAACATTTTTTAAGTACATTAGAAATGGGGGCGAGGATTGCATCCCCCCACAACTTTAAAAAAACTCGCAATATTCTAATTCGAAAGCCTACTTTCAGATTGAAAGCGAAAGTCGATTGCTAAATGTTGTTTGGTCTCTAGTTTGAATCAACGCTTTGCGCAGAAAACACTTTAAAAAAAAAATGCTAGTTCTTCTTCGAATGCGGGCATTAAAAAGCCTAGAAGCCCGTAAACACACTAACGGAAAATATGAAGAGGGTTTTTCGTCCTTTCGAATCCTTTAATCTCGACCTACCACAACCGCTGCATGACATTATACCATATAAACTAACAAAAAATAGAGCAGCAAATCGTTCGAAATACACTGGAATGTAACTTGAAATGCTATTGGTTCATTGGCAAAGCATGCATACGCAAATCGCCTCTTGATTTCAAAAGCTAAGGTCTAGGTGATTGAATCACGGTAAAAATGAAGGAGCTAAGTCCAAAATGAGGCAGAAATGGTCGCAGGTAGCAATAGAGCAATATATTTTCAATAAAATTAACTACGTTATTATTAGGTTCCGGAAGTTAAAAATGTCATCTGTCAGCATCATTTTTAAAATTAAAAACATTTATGTCTGTGAAAAGTATAAAATCCTAAATGTGTTAAAACGAATCTTTACCAATGCTATTTAGGTGTATCGTTTTAAAAAACGAAATAATGACATTGTTTAAATACGGAGCCCTGATCTAGATTGAATGTCGCGTGAGTACGCATAGTAGAGATAATTTCCAAAGGAATGGTACTAGCATATTAGTATAGAATGGGATTGGCCTTTGATTGGAGTAAGTGGTCCTTGCTGGCTCCCTGTAGTCTTTTAGCTAGGTAACTTTACGGCCAGGATGCTGTATTATTCTATAAGGTTACTTTTACTCAATCCACCTCTTTGTGGGCTTTGAGAAATAGATTTGCATTTTTTTTCTATAAATTTGAGTATAATTTACACATTGCTACCATGAAATAATACGAATCATACTAACTCTAGTCTGGCAGTCTTGCTTATAACAACGGGCCAAAATTGCTTCCTCGATCAGATCCACTGGCGAGAGATGTCAAGGAAGCTCGCCTTTTCCCAACTCACAACAATAAAGTTTTGTGTACCTGCAAAGAAGCAAAATATATATAAGATGAACAGTGAATAAAAATATAATTGAAAAATTTAAATAAAAATTAAAGGCGAGTGAAAACGTTCATAACATGTATTTTAAATATTGCTGGCACTAGTTATATAATTGAAAAACAAAAATTTTAAAACACATTGAAATTAAATTAAAAAGTGCGAAATGTTGGGGAAAATTTGAGAAAGGCAGGAAAGATTTTTTTTTTTAATATTAGGAGCCTATCTGGCGACTGCACACTTAGGCATAAGTTGCCAGAATCAGAACGGCCTAGCACTAGGCTACTTTAAAATAAGAATATGAAAATAACAAAGATAAAAAGGGAAGATCACAACAATTAGGAAGCAATCTCTGGCGTCAGGGGGAGGTTCCACTCAACCCGGTGCAGGAGCGTGCGATGTACAAAGAAAACAACGATAACAAAAAAATAAAACCTAGATAAATAAAGGAGGGAAGGCCGGCCATCTCCAAAAAGTCTAATTGCACCAGTCAATATGCACGAACTCGTCCCGAGTACAAGGGACAGACGGTAGCAACCCTGCCCATCCTGGTACTGGGACAGGTAACATGCGCGAAGATAACCAAGACTGGGACATTCGACAAGAATGTGCCGAACAATCTGGGGTACGAGGAAGGCCTCACAATAAGGTGCTGGCGAGCGCTCCATCAAATGGCGATGCGTCACACGAGTGTGTCCGATTCGGAGACGACAGAAAGCGACCTAAAGTGGTCGCGGAATTGGGGGATAGGTCCATAGGAACAGTCGCGGCGCAATGACACGCAACTTTAAGTTCCATTCGACCGTTTCCCATCTTCTTTGCCAAACAGTCCGAAGAGCTGCACGTATTCCTGCCATGTTGTCGGTGTGAGGAGCGAAGCGCTGGTCCGGTCGCAGAGTCCTCGCGGATTCTTTGGCGCCCTCATCGGCGCGCTCATTCCCCGTAATTCCTACATGTCCAGGAACCCAGCAGAAGATAATCTCGACATCGGCCCCACTTGCCAAAACCGTGGAGTCACGGATATCGCGAACCAAAGGATGCGGAGATTCCAATGCCCCTAGAGCACTAGGGGCGCTTTGTGAGTAGCTATATATCACAATCTGGTCTCCGAACAGGGCAGGTTGCATAATCTCCCGTACTTATTGGTGTATTGCCACCAGCTCAGCAGTAAATACAGACAGCGCCTGGCAGAGCCCCGCTGACTCTAAAAAGAGGGAATATGGCGTGGAAACCGATGCCTTATTCGGAAGTGGAGCCATCCGTATACACTTGCACGGTTCTAGTGTGAAACGAGGTGTGCTCACAAAAGTCTAACCCAATACTCCAGGCGCTTTACAAGCTTTGGGAGCAGAGGCGTGGCGACAAATAGCCAAATGTAATACCCTCCACGGTGGCGTCCTGGGCAGAACCAGGGGTGACACCTGCCCGAGAGCTATACCTAGCTCTCGAAAAGGTTTCGTGGCCCTAAACCCAAAGGGCTTAGGGTATGACTGGCGTCTCTCAGCTGCATAGGCACCGTCGAAATCAGCTGCAGATGCAGTGATTGCTGTTGGCGACAAAGGGAGGCGCCGGGCTCGCGCGTACAGGAGGATAATGCACTGTATACGGCGAGTGGCATCTCCCAGGCATCAACAACAAGGCTGTCAATAGGGGACATGCGGAAGGCCTTGGTCGCCAGGTGAAAGCCGGTGTGATGGATCGATTCCACCTTCCGTAATATACGTTCGGTTGCAGATGCATAAATCTCAAGAGAGAGAGAGAGAGATATGAAGGCATATACGAAAAATAGGGGTCACTCACGACCACCAAATTCAGTCCTCGTATGGGCCACACAAAACAAGGACACCACACACGGTTTTTCGACCAAAAATGCACGAGAGGTACAACACTCGTGGTAATACCGCACTAAAATACAATAAAGGGGTACAACTCTGCCGGTTGTCTTACACCAAGTCAATAAATCACAATAGCTTTTTGAGACGCACGAAACCGGATAATAAGTGCACGGAATCCTCTCTTCTCCTGAACACAACTTTCTTCTCTAAGCACAAAAAAAAAAATGGTCTGTCTTCTGTGAAAAATGAAGGCTTCGACATCGAATTCCATCGAACAATAATACTCGTAAATATCGATCGTTTAAAACCCCAATACTATATTAACATATAATGAAAATCCTTAACTCTAGATATCAAATAACTTTCTTTCATAACAAAATCACAATGATTCTTAATCCAAGTTTAATATTCAATTAAATAACTAGGAAGGAACTGGCCAATCAAGGCGAACGAAAGTTCTAGAATTTTTAGGATGATGTGACTGCCTCAAAATAATCGAACGAAGGTCCTACGATATTACGTCATAGCCTTCATCAGAAAAATATTACGTGTGTGACACCCCAAAACGTCTCTTTCTTCTCAAACTCGTAATAATTATATCATTAATTGATCCAAGGTGACAATGTGAGCCATAGAGCCTAGTTGCATAACTTTTTGTGCTAGGACAAATCTGAGCACAGATTTGGAATTAAAAGAAGAAAGGATCAGAAAAAAGGAGAGACTCATCAATATTAAAATTTAAAATAATAAATATATAAAAGAGGTCCAATAACAAAAAGACGTGTTAAAGGGAAAAAAATCACAACTAAGAGACAAGCTTGCGTTCATGAGTGCACCCGGTGAGGGCCGTTTCTACCAGGCAGCCAAGCGTGCAATAAACAGTGGATAAGCTATTCACGTCGGAAATGTTTAATGTAAATAAAACCGCACTTTAATCAGCTTCGAATAACAATAATAAATAAGGAAAGACAGCAGCAGATTTCTCCCCTGTGCTGTCGACGAACTAGATCTAACTGTTGGTTGCATTATAAAGTTTATTAAAATAATTAATCTTTCTAATTACGAGTCAAAAGCAGAAGACTCAAGTGACCCTTGTGAGGATCACAAACTTAACAATGTTTCGACTTTACGAAGGAAATCAGAATTGAATCCAAGTTTGTAGTAATTAATTCGAAAGTATTTCAACGATGAAGCAGGAGTGAAACTTGGCTTTCAATGAAGAATGAATAAACAGAAAAGTAAAAATATAGAAAATTCAATTATAAATTGTACTAAAATAATTATGAGCACAGAAAAAGTGGTTTGCCCCCAAATAAATTCAGTTGTTATTGAAAGGCTCTTCAAAATGCTAGTGGAAGGCTTATAATAAATAGGTTTAAAGAATAAGACAAAACCTGAAAAGGTATAAATAATACTCGAACCACCCTTTTTTATTTAGTTGATCCAAAAACTCACGCATATCGCATTTTACATGTCTGTTATTAATCTCATTTATTGACTATTTTTTCCTAAAATATTCTCGCCCAATAACGATAAAAATTTATCAATTAGATTTTTATCACTTAATTTTTCCAAATGATCCTTTGGTCTAAAATTTAAGAATTAATTTTCCAAGCTTCAGAATATCAAAGAGGCTACATGGGGAGTACACGGGGAGGTAGGGGAGGGGCCTGGCCCGCCTACTGTACACGAAATTGGTGTTTACTGGGTTCAATCCCAACACTCGGGGACAAAAATATTAGCGCACATAGAGATTCGGACAATGCTCGGCTTGACGAGCAGTGCTTATCCCCGCGGGGACATGTCAATTTTATACAGGTATTAAAAACATAGCAATTACATCTCTGCTATATTTTCCCTCCCGTCTCCACAGCCCAGCACACACACTTTTTTGTTTCAAGGAATCCCGCCTAAGGGTAATTATACCCACATACCAGGTTTCGAAAAGGTTCTTTTAACTCGTTTTTTTTTATCTTTTGAGAGGTTACGTGTGAGATAGAAAATGTCCAGTCAAACAAACATAAAGTCCTACTGTTCCAACAATTAGCATTAAAATGCATTTTCTATTGTGTGCAGGTGTGTTGAGATATAAGTGAAAAGAATCGAAATCTCTGCTCTCCTGCGCACGAGCCACAACAAGTCTAACATCGCCAAGTGGCTCAACGTCCTCCGAATGACCTTCCACCCATCGCGGAGTGGCGCAAGAAAGAGGAGGACCTCGAAGATTGACCTTCTTCAAGCAGACCTAAGGTTGTCATAAGTTTGGCTGCAAGAAATGCTTTCGAAAGTGCTCCAAAGGTCAAAATGACAGCGCTCGCGCAGAAGAAGTACGCATCGTTCGCCACGTTTTCCAAGGCTGTGTAAGTTGAGGGCGGCAAGAGCTTGAGGTTCGTGGAAAGGCCTCTGCTCACCGCCCTTATGTGTAAACAACATCAACAGCACCATCCTCGCCTTCTCAATGACTTGAAAAGTCAATAGCAATCGAATTCACGTTTGGACCAGCGTGAGGAAGGACTTCGTCAAAAAAGTTTGCGTGGCCTTCAGGTCTAGGCTGGAATCCGTGCTTACCGTCGCGGGTGGCAACATTGACCAATATTATAGTCTAGCCATAAATTTATATGTTAACAGAAGAAAAGAGTGTGTAACTGTATCAAAACTATTATCGTGTCTTTTGTTGTTATAATCGAAATGAGTTTGATATGACTTGGGCGAAACCCGGTAGCACTGACACACACGTGTTACCCTTCTTTCGGGTGACTGGTTGGTGTTGAAACCACGTCAAACCACGGACGCCACCCCAATAAAAATAGGATCGGTTCATGGTGCCCTAGTTTTCCACAGTATTTGTGATGATGTTCTTTATGCTGGTTTCAATATACGATCAGGGATACCTTGGTGCCCGAGAATTGGTAGCACTCTCTACCCTCATACCATTGGTAGTAAGGTAAGGCAAAGGAGTAATAATACCTTTGATGTGATATCACATGCAAGTAGATCAAGAAGAAACTTTTCTTGGATATTTGAGAGCGTTAAGATAAAAGAGAGGAAGATTGATGTATTATAAATGCCAAAGACTTGGTGAACTTCGCATGTCATTACACAACAAGACCTGGTGAACCTCGTATGTAATTACTGAACGAGACTTGTTGAATATTGCATGTAATTACTGAAGAAAACTTGGTTATCCTGTTAAACCACACATGTAATGAGTCAAGAAGACTTGTTGAACACCGCATGTAAGTACTGAAAATGAATTGGTGAACATCGCATTCAATTTCTGACAAAGAGTTGTTAAACCTCTCAAGTAATTACTGAAGAAGACTTGAAGACCCTAGCATGTAATTACTGAAGAAAACTTGGTAAACACTGCATCTAAGTACTGAAAAATACTTGGTAAGCCTTGAATGTAATTACCGAAGCGGCCCTTTAAAGCTTGCATGAAATTAATAGAGAACACTTTTTAAAACTCATTCGTAATTAGTGATGAAGACTAGTGAACCTTGCATGTAGTTCTTGAACAAAACTTGTTCAACTCACATGTAAATACTGAAGACAAGTTTTTGAAGATTGCATGTAATTACTGAGGAAGACGTGGTGAAGCTGACATGTAATTAGTGACTTCCATAGAGTAAAACACGATTTTTCCCTCCAATCGCGCTACTTAAATTATTTACCAAGGCAACAAATTTCACGATAAGATTAGAGTCAAAAGTAAGTCGAAACTTTGAAATGTTTCGCTGTTCCTTAATTTAAGCTTATTAAATCAAAGTTCTTAATATACGATTATAAATCCTGACTAATCGCCCTTTAACTCCGACTTTACGTAGCTGTAATATGCGGTGGCAATTGCCCCCTTCAATTTGTATCGGACATACACTTATGGCCAAAGTTTAGAAGCTTTTACCTTTGTTCACGTGAAAAAATTCAGACCACTACTCAAACGTTAAATTTTGTATTATTATATTTATACTAATAATGTGAATGCAAAATATATAAAAGGGCCCAAGCTCATTCTAAAATAAATGTAATCAATCGATGCTTGCTGTGAATATTTTTAATGATATCCTTTGTTTTCAAGCACTGCATAAATTCGTTTTATTATGCTGGGTACCATATTTTTTATGAGATCTTGACCTATATTATTCCATTTTTGTTCAATAAACATCCGAAACTGCTCACAGTTAGATGGCTTCTGTTTAACACCTGCCAGTATTATTATTGCGCCTAAATTCTCTATTTGGTTCAAATCTGTTAAAGTCCTAGGCCAAGGATCCAAAAGTCCGATGTTATTTTCAGCCCCCAAGGTTTTTTGGCTCTAGCTTTATAAAGATGTGCGCTATCATGGTGTAAAATAGAGTTATCATCCCCAAATTGATCCTGAACTGTTTTGATATCATGCTGAGGTAATGACATCATTGTGTGCAAACTGTTAGTGCTCCACTTCCTTTAGATGAGAAGCACCCAAACGTGTAGTGTCTGATGCTTTGCTAAAAAAAATCACAAAGAACACGTTAGAGCGCTTCCTTTTTCTGCTCTCAACAAGGAATTATCCAGAAGCTCCAAACAAGCAGAGTGAGCTTCATTAGACAATATCATTTTGCCAGTCTCGAACATTCCATTCATTATATTTCTTAAATAAGTGGAGCCTATCTTTGTAGAGAAATGGCTACATTAAGCATCCAGGAGGAGTATAGGTACATTAAAACCCACCCCCCCATTAGGAGAAGCGTGGTAGCGGTAGCCGGTGAATAACCGTAACTGCCTACCCTGTAAGATCTCCCCGCCGCTTTGGGCAGTTGGAGCTAACATCTGTTTTAAGGCGACTACATAAGGCCCTTAAACGACGCTCTAACGATGCAATTACCTACGAGATCCATACACTCGTGGTCATGAAAAAAAGGCGGTGCTAGTCAAAGGGCACGCCAAGTAGCGGTGCGGTTGCGAACCTCTAATTAGCGAGCCGACTTGGGCACCCCAGTTCCAACCTCTGCAATTCTTGCTCTCCCCAGATGCGAACTCACCATTCGCGTTCCCTTCCTGTGGCCTGGTCACTTCCCCCTTTAGATGGGGCGGTGATCCGCCTATAAATAAGCCCCGCAAAGAAAGAGAGAGGATTAGAAGTCGATACGAAAGTAGAAGGATTAGTTCGTGAAGATCGATCTTTCAGCCAGACAAGAAGATTAGAATTAGATAAGAGAGAAGAAGGTTCAGTTCGTGAAGATCGATCCTTCTGCCATACAAAAATATTTCCGTGAGAAACGATAGGATCAGATTGAGAAAATCGATCCCCCCCTTTCCGGGCCGTATTAACATAAATAGTCAAGCTTTATATCAGTGCCATACCGGAGAATCCTTTACAGATTGAGAAGAAGTCTGACTGAAGAAAAGTAAACCCACTTACACTCGAGTGGCTCTCACATCTCAAGCTCAGTAAGAGTAAGAGGAAAGAACCCAGCCTCAACGAGGTCCCGTTCTTATATTAGAAGTTTCATCGTCTCATCTCTCTCCAGCCATACTACCTCTACGAGATTCAAGAATCGGCAGAGACCACACTCCAAAGTGATAGATAAGCCCTCCAGCGACATCCGGCAATCCCTAATACCTCCTCTCATGTAAGTTAGAAAGAAAATTCATATTCATATTGCGATAGTAGAAGTTTAGTACGTCTCACGTTTTAAGGGGAGTAGAAACCATTGTTCGTGAACCTCAGTCATATTTGCTTGTAGACGAGCGTACGCTAATTTAATGGTTAACGCTAATCAAATAGAGTCGCGAAAAAAATACTAATCGGCAATTGGTGTGTTACCGTGTAGTCTATTTGTTTATTTTTGTCATCACTTCCGTGCGATAGGCCTAAATGCCAACAGGAATAGTCGAGTTTAGCATTGAGACAAAGATAGAAATGTGCTAACTGTTTGTTTGTCATAGTTAAGTGTTTCATTTAAAATATATGTTTATTTTGGTTGATATACTTTGTTTTCTCTTATCCTTACGTGTTGAAATCGCTCTCCCTTAAGAACAAAAATACAGGATTAGCACTCTTAGATCAAAGCCTACTTCATCAAAGAAGTAGCTCACGTACCACAAAGCATACTTCTACAAAAGTGGTGTCAAAAAGTGGAGTGACCAGAAAAAAGGGCCATCCTGCTACAATCCTTAATGTTCTTGTTGCTGAGGGAAAGCTTCTTCTCAGCCATTCTCGACTTAGGAACTTTGTCGAACAGTCTAAGACTCGCTGTGCGTGCTGAAGCATTTACACCAAACCCTGATTCTATCTAGTAGGCCATTCTAACATCGCCATAGTACGAAATTCCATTGCTGTGTGAATTGACTTAGAACCTACAACTCTTTAATAGGGAGTGGCCTCACGGGTGAGCGAAAATTTCAATGTCATATGATGGTAAAACGGAAGGTTAAAAGCTTAGGGGTCACAGTCAAGCGTTTAATTGTTAAAAGTTTTCTTATTTTATTCCCAATAATTTTTTATTTTCTTATATTTTAGAGTCTTAGCAGTTTTTATGTGCTATTAGTGTAAAAAAACTTTTGTATTATTTTAAAATAACATTTTCCCTTAGGTTGTTAACGAGTTAACAAATTAACGATTACACCTGCCTACTTCTGGTTAAAAGTTAACATGAAACAAGTTTTTTTTTAGCACTGTTACATTTGTCTAATGGATACAGACACTTCCGCACTGGGAATGCATATTCAAGGAGGGAAAACATTAAGCCATTAACCCCCACAGCAATAACTAAGCATCGCACCCTACAACTTGTTATCTAGCTAAACTAGTTCATAGAATCATTAATTCAATTTTCTTGTTCTATATTAATCCTCTTGTAATGTCGACTTATTATTAGGTAATAAAGTTCTAAGTCTTATTGCTGGGGTCCGATTAAAAGCTATTATATAGTATATCTATTCATTATTAGTCACATTAATCTCTGCTTGCAAACTATATTACTTAATCTTCATAATTTTCATAATTCTCCTAAAATTTAATAGACTATGGAAACTCATTCACTAAGGTGTGTATGGATCTCCTATAATAGCCAATGAGAGCTTATTTTACTATCAAAGATAGAGACTTATTTAAGGCTTACGCTAAAAGATGAAAGCGCCAATCGGAAATTAAAGAACAAACTTGAACAACAAATGGACTATATGCATTTAATTAAATTTGTAAGGTTTTGAATGGTGAATAGGAAATATTTATTTTTTTCTATTTTGTTGTTACAATATTTTTTTAGATTTCAAAAAAATTCATAATATAGTTCCTTATAAAATGAGTGTAAAGTTTTCATCATAATTGTTGTTGTTGAAACCATATGAACACATTTAATGACACGATAAAATATCTATATTTGGGGCTAATCTTCAAAAATATTTCATACCTCATTTTTGACAATATTTTGGATAAAAAGATTATATGGAAATATTTTTATGCTTATTAACACATTCGAGTAGGTAATAGTATTCAGGCCCTTTTGATTTTCTGTGAGAAATTCTTATTTGAACTTCACAAATTAGCCAAATAATTTAGTTTTGAAGATCGAAGGAAATGTGAAAAATAATGAAAAACTGAGTATTTTAATCCTTTTTACCTCCATCTTCATTGCATTTAGTGCTAAAAGATAAATTGAAATATTAAGTGTTAGGTAATTGGTGCCTTATTGAGTGGAATATATTAAATTACAGAATGATTGAGCTAAACTATAGCTATATTAAGTGCTGCAAACCTCCCCTAGCTCTTTTAAATATTTATTTGCGAAATCTCACAATACAAGAGAAGTAAACGAAAAAAGTAATTTATAGGGGTTTTACCATCAAATTGTCATCTTTTGAATGCATTTTAAATTTCCGTGGAGACTTAGAGTTTAATGTGTGTGAGGGTATGGAACGTACACACTCACATGCCGCTAGGCGATCGTTGGAATGAAAGAGATTTGTCGTCTGAGTTGACCTTCGTCTCCTCCCCCCCTCCTCTTCCGACATTCTACCGCTCTCCTCCGCCTTCCCCCTCACCTAAGTCGTTATCCGCGCTAAACCCACCCAACATGCGACAGGAAGTCTGACGGAAGAAGGCCTATCTCACAGAAAAGCCTAAATTCTATTTGCCTTCTTTACGATACCAAGGAGATTGTCCAGAAGGCGCTGCGATAAGCGAATTGTCGAATAGGGAATCTCTCTCTCGATTTTAAACAGTCCGCGGTATAAATTGCAACGCCGTTCATCCCTCAGAAGAAGTGTTCCGGACCTACTCGCGTAATCCTCACGTTGAGCGAGATCGTTGCCGTAACGTATCGACTGCCAACGCGAGCCCGCTGAGTCAACCTGGTCGCTGTCTCAAAGAGTTCCTGAGGCAAATCTCGCCCCGCAGAGTCTGTGACTAGAATAGTACTCTCTTTTGCTCAATGTAACTTGAGAAAGAAAAAGGAACATCCAAATAGTTACTGGAAGTAACTATTTGTTAGTGACACATCCAGTTAGGAGTGACCTGACCGGAACTGCCATCAGCAGCCCCGAACCCGTCGTCTTATTCCCCCTCTCCCAGAGAACTCGTGTTAACGCCACCTGAACCACCCCGTCTAGACCTGAGTAGTCGTCTCTCCAATCCATCACAATTAATGGTAATCTGCAAACCCAATGTCCCTCTATTCTTAAATTACGTATTTAATTAACAGTGATTGATACTCCCATTGAGTCATTATAAATCTAGGCGCTTAAAGTTAGTGTTATTCTTCCCTTTTTTAAAGAGATTCAAGTGAGTCATTCCCTGATATTATTATTTATAATTGCTGTCAATCCAGACTAATCCGTGTTTAATATTCAATCCTTATTTGCCTAAATGCTCGTTTTACTATTGCTACTAATTATTATTTTGTTGTAAAGTAAAGTTTATTTTTGTACGTCTGTTTATTTGGTGGCTCCTCCTTTTTTAGGTACCCTTGGCAAGACTTTAATTAAGAATCCCTTCGGCTAATTTATTCAACTTGTATTATGCACTCTTAGAATTTAACAATCACAAATCTTCATCCAGTAACAAGTGGGACTTTTTTAGTGAGAATCCTGGCCGTGGCACAACCCACCTCTAACCAGCCTTCGCACGTTCAGTAGGATTTAAAGCATATATATATAATGATCGTAGATTGAGTCATAGGGTCTCAATACCATCGACTTAAACAAAAGCGCTGTGTCCAGATCAAGGACTAAAATAATTATTGGACCGGACTATGAGCAAATTCTACGACAATGTGTGATATGGAACACTGGTATCTGCAGTGTATGGACAACCGTCAAAAGTTCAACCTTAAATATGACTCAATCCTAAAGTCACTCAAATCTACTAAACTAGTTTACTTTGTGCTTCGCCATAATCAATAGAAGATCCCCACCTGCTTTAAAATTAGGTTTAAAACTCTGATTCAGAGCCAGCTGTATATAATATACTAACACGGACCCAGCAATTGCTTTGCCCTAAATCTAAAATGGTTACGGAATTATTGGCGTCTAACTGCGTCATAGGCACTGTCAAAATCGGCCGCAGATGAAATGAGAGCCTTTGCAATGTGTCCGATGCACTTTGGGCTAACAAGAGATGTGGTTCAATTCTAGTTACAATAGGAAACTTAGGGTAGAAGACATCTCTGACGCACAAAAATAGATAAAACATCGTTTTTGTAGAGCGTAGCCACAATATTTTCCGGCAGCATCGAAGTAATAGTGATTCTGTTCAAAGTAAATGTGTGCCATTGGGATAGTTCCCTTTCTAAGTTGGAGGGAAGAGAGCTATACCCACTCATTGCGAAATCGAAGATGCGCAGGAACTCCAATATGAGTATTCGAAGAGGCATCCTCACACAATGTTGTTTAAGCTCTTCCTGATAACCTTATTGCCATGTGGCATCATAAGCCTTCTACAAATCATAGAATACCGTGACGACCTGTTTTTGAAGAGGGAAAGCCTTGCAGAAAGAATTTTTAAGTGGGAGCAGAGAATCCAACATTAAGAGTAATTTGAGAAAATCGCACTGTACAGAAGAAATGAATCTCTGCTCTCAAAATGATAAAATTACATAGCATTTATTTCCACAAGGTGGGAATAAGGCGGAAACCATCCAAGGTAGAGTATTCCATCCTGGCCTACAAAATACAGGCACGGTAGCCACTAACTAGGAATGTAAGAGGATACCCTCAGACTAGACCCTGTTGAACAGGTTTATGAAAAAGGCTATGCATCAACAATCATTTGACAAACCTTGGTATATGGGGTATCAAACGGAATAGGGGCAAGGGCGGACTGCATTTCACTTACTGAAAACAGGTCGTTGGAGGGTTCCCACCGCTAGAAATAAAGTAAAGAATGTGGCCTTTAGCGAGCCCAGGGCGTACTGTAATTAGTCCCTAAGCAAATCTTGGGAGAGAATGCGAAGGAAAAAGCCGTAGGGAATGACATTACCATGATTGTGTTGTAAATAATATGGTCCCGTCATCCTAAAGAACGAGATGATGTTCCTTCACTACCGAGGTAGTTTCATAGCTGCCAGTGGATTTCACTCCTAAGGTAGTTTCTCAGGCAGCAGTGGCCCGGAAAAAAATATTTGGATTGGAAATTAATCAATACTAAGAAAGCCATTGACTACCTAGGATCCCAAGTCATCTTGGTGTCCGGATACCAAATAGATAAATCAAGCCATGAAAATTGAGCGGTTCTCGTACAATGATATATACATTCATCCATATTAGGAGCCAAATCAACAGCTATTCGATCAGGTCCGCCAGGACCTCGCCCTTGTGATTTATTTTGTAGTCAATACAGTGTGGGTACCCAATGTTAAGATGCCAGTAGAAGGAGGAAAAACCTCGGCCACTATACCATGAAGGGGCGGAAGTCCGTTAATTCGGTTTCATGTGGCATTGGCAAACATACTGAAATAATATTAAACGACCTATTTAAATGTACCTACAATCCCGCTGTATGAAAGGAGAAATTTAAGCCAGAAAGAGAACGAAGACAATTTGTGTTGTAAAGTGGGTAGACATCCACCCAGACCCAATCCATAGATGGTTTCCAAAGCACAAGGATATAACGGTGAGGGGGAATAATAACACGATAAAATTGATCACTGGGATAGACACATGATGGAGTACTACTTCTGGACGATTAAAAGAGATCAGCCAGAGAAAACTTACATTCAAAGAGTTACAAACGCAAATTTTTGCCCGATTGAAATCAAGAGGAGATCCTCCAGCCTGATATATGGTCATTAATAAATTAGCATCTATTTGATTACAGTATTTGTAAACCTAATGTTTAATTCGAGTTTCTTCTCATACGCAATTAAACACATTTTTGTTAATTCAGCATCTATTTAATTACATATTCTTTTATAAACAGGAGTACGACAAAATAAATTAGAGGGGATATATTGAATCCAATATCTTCGTAAAAGGGTGGATATACATATGAATTAAATTGATATATAAAGTCGATTTATCTGCACTACATATATCTTGTACTCAAATTCATGACCAATACGTTTTCTATTTTATAAGGCTGTGCATGAGTATGTGTCAAAATACGTGACTTTTCTGACACCTAACGAGGGCTCATATTTGCAAAGGGATTGGCTATGGCCTCGCTAACAAAAGCTGCCAGGATATTTACTGTTTCAATAAGAACTATCCAAAGTCTGATGTCATAAACAAAACAAACAAAACTAGATCTCGGAAACTTAACTCAAGACAAAAGGCGAAGAATTAGTGACAGAGATCAATGATCAATGACACTGGGGAACACCCTGTATTTGGTGAATTGACAAAAGTACATTTTCCTACCTAATTCTAGCATACTGCATTTAAAATCTGAAATCAGATTCTCTCTAAATGCTACAGACCTTTCGTAATATCAATAATTAATATTATATAATAATTTTCATTTTATCACGCCTATCATCATGCTCTGTAGTAATTTTGAATCATCCTTTTGCGTTATTAATAGTAAAGTAGGTCTTTTTGCACAAACATTTTATTACATATGAGAAGAAACTTGAATTACAATCGGGCAAAGATTTGTGTTTTTAGCTCTTTCTCCTGTAAGTTTTCTCTGGCTGATCTCTTCTAATCGTCCAGCAGTAGTCGGCCATCATGTGTCTATCCCAGTGACTTTGGTAGCGCTCTTCCATCGTCGTCAAATCCTGATGGAAGCCTTCTTCTTGTTTGCCGCATAAGGCTCCCATGTTCTATGGGAATCGGCCGAGATGACTATTTAGGAAATGCAGCTTTACACTCATTTCGCATCCCAGATCACGATATGCTAAAAGCATATTAGTAACAAGATCTTCGTAGTTATGCGTTTTTTTGTTTCCCAAGAAGTTACAAACAACGGCAGAAAATCAGAACCAGGCTGCCTTCTCTTTTTTGTTCATGGTGTTCATGAATCTAGAATCATTCAGAAGTCTTCTGATTTGGGGATCATCATATACTCCTGCTTGTATCTTTTTGTATGACAAAGCCGGAAACGCCGATACTATGTACTGAAAACAATCATTGTCAGTGCTAACGCCTTGACATACTGCTTCATCTACCACAGTTTAAGATGGAGTGGAGGAAAAGCGATCTTCTCTCGACTTACAGTTGGCTCATTAACAATGTTTGGCATTTCTGCTTCCAAAGTTTTCCGAACTGGCCAATCTTTTTGGGACCAGTGTTTGCCACGGGTTCGACTTTCCCACATACAGATATAGCATGAAAACTTTGTATATCCATTCTCCTGGCCAATGAGGAAGTTAACCATCTTAAGGTCTACATATATGATCCAATTGTGTTCATGGTACTTAAGTAAATGCCTGACCATTCTTATGTCATCGTGAGTTTCTCGCAGATGAACAGAATGACCGAGAGGTACTGCAACAAATTCATTGCCATTATGCAAAATGACATTCTTGAGGCTACGCTTGGAGCTATCCAAAAACAGTCCCCACTCAGCAGGGCTATAGGTGCCAAGTCCCAACTCGGTAAACAGACCAGGAACATCGTGGCAGTATCCAAATTATTTGTCCTCAGAGAAATCCGTAACAAATGTACTCTCCCTTGTTAGGTAATAGAATACCCGTACGGACCTGTCAAGCATAAGTTTTTCACTAAACCTAGAGGCTAAAAGTTCTGCAGCCTTCTTAGAGAGCGCCAAATCACGTATCAAGTGACTCAAATCTTTTCTTGCCAATCTCTTTAGTATTCACTAGACAGAAATAACACTCCGATACACCATCCTATGGCTCTCGCCACACCATGGGGATTCCAAAAGGAAGACCATTTCTCTTCCCTTTCGTTCACTTACGAAGATATTCCACACAACTATGACAAACACCATGTGGAACCCACTTCTTAACTTGATCGCTAAGAGGAACATCAAAATATGCCTTATAAGTTCGGATCACAAGGTTTCATATATTGCGCCTTTGATGAACTAGCATGTAACAGCCACATATGTAGCAGAAGGGGTCTGGATCATTAACGTAATTTCCTCTTGGCGAAGCCATCACTCTAACATGAGACCTGAAAAAAGAAACAATAAGGTCAATATTTTGCACAATAACACTTATTAATATATTACGACTATGTAGTAAGATACAATAAAATAGAAATTACAGAATAACTACAACATGTAGGTAAAAATGAATCATATATTTGAAACCAGCATGATAAAATGAATTAAAATTGGCAGATAAAGCTAAGTCACCAGAAAATGTGATTAAAATTGCTCCCCTATATGATTTGTAGAAAGATAGAATAAGAGGAAGAGTGTTGAGTAGTGACGAGAGGGTAGGAAGAGATAGTAAGCATTAAATAGTAAGGTTAATTCCACGGAATATATTTCAATTCCACTTGATCTTATGGTAAAAACACTTTTTCATAATGGGGCCGCCATATTATAAGACGATTTTGCACCGATTCGCACAACAAAATTTAAGAAAAAACCTGCAGAAAGAGCACGGCAATGAAGTGAAAGTAGTCATAGATGTAGTCAGTCTACTGATATCCAAAAATTAAATAGACACAGGCTTATAATAATTTGTTGTTATTGGGAATTTTATCATTATTATTATTGGTTTTGTTTCCATTTTTTTCAGAATTAAACTATGGAAATCCCCTTTCTTCTTTTACAAAATTATAAATCAATTTGAAGAAAAGGCTAAAAGATCCTGGGAGTCAGGGCATGGTGGTTCATGATCTTACGAAAGATGTTTTCGTTCTGTTTAAAGATCCTTCGAGAGAATCACATGGTTAAAAGGTCTGTTGTGACAGAAACATTTCAAATTAGCACAAAAATATCGGTAAATTGCAGCTACCCTCATGGATATTTTGGACGTGCACCAGGATAGAGTTTCGTTCATCCCTCCGTTAGTATTCAGGGATTTTGAACACCCCTCTAAAAAATAATTTTAGAATAATTCATGAATTGGTAACTCTATTTGTGTGCTGTTTCTATTACTTTGCAGAATATAGAGTTTGATTAGGCTACATGAAAAGATGGCATCAAACTGTCCTGTCAGATCTTAGTTATGTACAATTTTTCTAAGACTACATCGGAATACAAGACAAGTTTCATTTTGGTTGCATTTTTATCTTTTCAACGTAAAATTATATAATGTACCTATGAATAACACGAATATGACAATAGTAGTTGCATTATGGAAGATTCATAATTGCTTGGAGCTATATTTTTTTTGTTTTTCAAAAAACAACAATAGGCTAAACTATTCTAAGTACTGTTATATTTTATTAGGGCATACATAGACAAACACACACACACATATATATATATATATATATATATATATATATATATATATATATATATATATATATATATATATATATATATATATATATATATATATATATATATATATATATATATATATATATATATAATGTTTGAAATACAATTGCTCTACTACACATGTTCGTTATAAGGGTTACGTTACATACACACACAAATAGTTATACTACGTAGTGTTCACTAGTTATTAGAAGCAAGGAAAGCGATGCTTTTCCTATTTAGTAAGAAAATAAAAAAAATTACACCCTAACAATTAATATGACAGCAGAATAGGCCATACGGTACCGCTCACTTAGAACATAATTGGCGTTAGACTTTGATGAGCCCGACAGCAATTGAAAAAATGCTTCCAGAATCCAGGAAAAGAAACAAAATATCTACGACACATTGACGTAACTATTATTATTCTCTGAAGCTTAAACAATATTTTAGGTTATATTTAAATACTGGTTTCTACGAAAAAAAAGCTAAATAACAAAAACTCTAGTATGGTTAAGTTCTTATATCATAAACATTTTGTTAATATTCTTTGAGATTAGAAGGCCTGAGGCGCAAGCTTAGATATGTGTGGCGTATTGTTTATTCATATTTTTAAGTGATAACCCTCCCCTTTTAAACAAAATGGATCCAAATAAAGGTGGGAGAAAATTCGATTGCATTATTGAAATATTATTAAAAAGGAAGTTTAGTGCAATGAATTATAATGAAAGAGAAACTTATTAAAACAGGTAGGCCTAGGCCAAAACAGTGTTGCACTCGCAAATACAATTTAGGCAAATATGATAGAACATCTTGGCTAGATGGTTGTGAATACTTACAGAAGCTATTTTAAAATTTTAAGTAAAGTTTTTAAAAAATATTAAAAAATAACAGTTAAACAAAGTGAGTAGCTTACAATTTTATAGTTATTTTTAATGAACAACATATTTACTTCAATTAACCTTTCTTTTTGTAAAACTTGAATTGCTTCCTCATCCTCAAAAGTCTCTGCACGCTACTGGTGCCCACATTGCAAGATTGAATGATACAACCAAAGAGACCTTAAAAATGAGCACTTTTGAGTTTTACAAAGTCTTATAATGGCGTAGCTTTAAAGCAAAGTAACATTCCATGAAATGGTAATGCGAAAGATTAGTGCTCTAGAAAGAGATATGTAACCAAATCTTAAATTCCTCTCTTTTGCATTAGAATCGAGATTAGTCATATTTCTCCAAATTATTCTCACATCTCAATTTTTGCTTATTTTCGCCACTAACTAAAAAAAATATTGCCGTTATTTAAAGAAAGTTTAAACGAATTTAAAAAAAGAAAGGAAAGACTAGAATTTAATAATTTTGGTTAGCAAATATAAAGTTAGTGTAAAATTCTATCGAAAATAATTTCAATCTTATTCCTTCAATATATTAAATTCAAACCGAGTAAAATTAAAAAAAGGTTACTTGTTTAAGAGCGCTGAAATAAGAGAATGGGATCGGTTAGCAACCATGCAAGGCTTGACTTAAGAAAATCATGTAATGGTTTTTGTTTTTTTTTGTAATATGTAGATATCTGTGATTAATATAAAACCATTTTACTATAAAATAATGTTAATATAAGTACAAAGAAAAGAATTATTATTATTGTGACAAATTAAATGTATCAATATTTATTCGAGTTAAATATCAAAATAACGCATGTATGCGGGCCATGGATGTAAAATGAGAGCTGGACTGCAGTTAAAGATGAATTCTCTTATCATGAAAAGCCATCTGACGACCTTCCATTTTCTGCCGAATACAAAATATTGAATCCGGCTGCAAGATTCCGTTTACCTTTGAAGATCTCTCTAATCATCTTTACCCACCACCCTACAATCAATCAAGAAGAGAACCTTCTAATCTTTTGGAGATAGTACCTCGTGAATATCAGGCATTCACAGTAGAAGCACACAGGCAGCCGCCAGGCCGAATCAAGATAGATATTTGGCTGCGCCAAGTGAAGTACCAAAACTCGGTGACAAAGCACCCTTGGTAATGCCCACAATCTCATATATATATATATATATATATATATATATATATATATATATATATATATATATATATATATATATATATATACATAGAGATAAATTAACAATAACCTTCTGGTAAACCCGGTTAGGTAATGGTAATATAAGCATTCCTTAATCCGCTAACAATCCATCTCTCGAAAAAGAGAAATTTTAAGAAACCCTTTGCTGATGTTTACTTTGACAGAAAACGAGGAATGTGAATTTCTAGGCAGATCTTCGCCTTTTCTTTCGGATTAGGAAATTATTATTATTACATCATACCTAACCGCATTCACTAGAACGTTATTGTTTATTTTTCAGGGTTTAGATTCGCGGAGAACTTCACATTCCACGTTTTATGTTATTTGTAACAATATTCAATATGATGACATTAACATAAATCCTTATGATAAAAAGAAGCCTGAGATTATCATTTTCTAAAATATTCCTAAAGGAGACATTAATATGGTCGACCAGATAGATGGCAGGAGAATATGGTATTTTAATAATTTGCCGGCTCTGGTCTATAGCTGTGTTTTACACCCTCTTTGAATGTAACAAACATAAAATCCTCCCCTTAAACCTACACAAACCTCAGAACAATCTAATCACCGCTGCTTCATCGAGAATGTTCATAAAAGAATAATGCAAAACATTCGTCTGATATTAGAGAAGGAATTAGAAGAATTTTGTCAACATATATGCGTCTAGAACCTCCTCTTGCCCAAAGGCATCATTGCTTTTCTCAAAAGAAATGTACATTCCTTGACAGATCACGTGGGCGTTAGGTGAAAACTGACCGACTGTATCAACTGATTGTATAATATATGAAATTAAACATGTAGGCAAAAGGAAAAGAGTTTCTTGTCAATTGTATTAAATGAAATGGTAGATTGTGCAATGAATTGGAGTGGAAGGTAACAATTTATTCATTGTTTTATAATTATAATTTGCCATAATAGTGTGAAAATAGAGCCATATCATCCCTAATGCTGCAAACCTAAGCATTAAATGTTTAGATATTTTTGAAATTTTTGTTTGAATATATGAAAACATTTATTTGAAAAATTTATATTTTAAGAATTTGATGAATTATTTTTATTCATTAAATCAATAATTATATTTGTATTATCTTGCTACTCTATTTCCCATAAATTAGTAATAAATGTTAGGATTTTATCTGGAAATATCATGGTACGTGACACATACCTATTTTTAAGTCTTCAGTATTTCTACCGCAAGATTGTTAGACACTCTTGGCGCGGTTTTTCAGGCAGGCAAAAGCAAGCACAGCTATTTTTATGGCACCTTTTCTAGCCCCTTCCCTATACCGGCTGAGCAGAGCGGATCCTAAAAAGGGCTTCTTAGACATGGATGTCACTGCCCAAATGTTCTCCTTTCCATTCCAAGAAACTAGCGACTGGACTAAACATCCACTGAAGGACGTGCTAGTCAAGACTATGGACATTCAGATTCCACTATCCTGTCCTCCCCGCCTCTAGCAGTCTTCGCCAAACTTGATGGTTCACTTTGGCAATTTCTCCCCGGGTACTCCTGTGCATAATTTGTTTAGCTTGGATCACTGTTGCACAAACATTGCACCTACGATCTTTCCTGCGGAGGAGATCGTGAAGAGCGCAAGGAACGCGCCCACTTCACAGTTGCAACCTCTAATCTGCCCTTGCAGACATTGGAATCTGGAATGCGTCATCTCATATACCTGCTTAGCCGTTGGAGGATTTGAGTTAGATGATCGTTCTCAGTTTTGCTCTTCACCCTCGACCAGGTGTTCAAATACACTGAGGCTGCCCTAGGGGTCGTTGGATCAAGAAAGCTTCTCCACCACGACGAGGTGCCGATCGAGGAAAGGGAATTAATTAATTAGTGAAAGTGATGAATTGTGTGGTAATTTAATTATAGATTTTTATTAAAAATTTTAGCCCAATTTAAATTAATAAGTTTAATAATGAGTTGAGAATATGTTGTAGCAAAATAGGCATATATTAAAAATACACTAAATTTAAATAATAAATTGGGTAGATGTAATACTACTAACGTAGGGTAAACTATCACAAATATTAAGACAAATGAGTAGGCTGAAGAAATGAATGGCAATCATCATGAATTTTCGTGCATCATAATTTTCCAGATATTGGACATGTATAGATTGGTTTGAAGATAACCACCTCGAGGGTCGTCACACAGGGTACAACCAAGGTTGAAACACAGGTGTGTTGAGTGTGTTGGCAATATCTACTCGGATGAATACAATTAAATTCTTAAAGATGAAATAGTACCAGTGTTTTCGAATGGTTTGCTCGAAATAAGTATATTTATTCGTGAAAGATGTGGCTCCCTGCCATACTGTAGAGAAACAAAAGAATTGGAGGTCGAAAGCAGCATTAAAATGACTTCTCAGACCGAGACAGTCTTCTGTCATTAATAAAATAAAACATTTTGTTGGAATATTTAATAGACAAAACATTACGCAACAATTCTTGCAGAAGAGGAAAAAACATTCAGAGTCGTTGAATTTTATACACCAAATAGGATCAAGAATATTAAAAAAGCTGTGATTTCACCACTTATTAATTTTAAGCATAAGTGGATTGCACATCTTAAAGCCATTAAAATGAAACCCACAAAGTATTAATAATGTACTTTTATTGTTCAAAGTGTATTTCATTCTTTGAATTTACAAATAAAGCTATTTCAGTGATTACATGTCTCTGTATATTAAAGAAGCCGACTGCAAAGGAGAGGCTAAATATAAAATCCGATGAACAACTTATGTATGTTTTTAGAAAGGTTGCAATACATAAGACTTGTTGAGCCCCGTAAAACCTCTGTATATGGGAAATAAGGTAGCTAATTATTTAAAAAAAACTATAAAGTAATCGAAGAGTTAAATTTAAATTGGAGTTAAAAAAGAGCATTATTGTTTTAATTGAAGCAATTTATATCTTTAATATACCAGAAGAGGATGCATTAAATTTAATTGGAGGTTGAATACCTTATCTCTTCAAAACTTTTTATTTCAACGTGGAAAGTTAGAGTGAAGACGGCCTTGACTATAATTATAACTCCCCAAAGTTTCTTAAAAAAATCTTTGCCATTTTATTTGGTAACAAACAGTTTAGCTTTAATTCTCTTAAATATTGTGCCACCCAAAGTATATAGTTATATCATCGAGAAGAATTTAAAAAGTTATTTACATTTATTAACACTTTAACCAACGAAAAAAAATGATATTTAGTTTTTTACAGCACGGAAACACAAAGTTCAGACTAATATTTATTCAATTATATTCCGAATACAATGCAACATTACATACTGTTTAAAATAAAAAGAAAAATATGTATGCTACAAAATGATATAAATAATATTCAAGTGGATCGCTTTTCACTTTCTGTACTTTCCTTAACTTCACCACTTTTTAGAGAATTTCTTACAACCTATCGGGAAATTATAACCTCGTTTCCTAAATGAAGTGGTGAAGTTAGGGAAAGTGGAATAGATGAATGGAAACAAAGCCCCTTTAAAGAGGGTGCCTCCGAAAACTGCCCTAGAAACGTGAGAGCCTCAAATGTGCCAATTTCTATCTTAGCTTAATTGGAAAATGGAAACATAAAATGGAACATTTGCTTTTCACTGATTCACAATTGTACAAAATTGTAGGAATGAAGAAACTTGTGCCCCCATTCCTACTTCTGTGTCCAATTCTTCTTTATTTTCTTTCTAGGTTTTTCCTTTGTTTCGTTCAATCACCAAACCAATTTGTGCCGTGGCGAGGTCGAACTCGGCGCAGTTCACGGCCAACTCTATTGATCCTTAGTTCATGGAACCCAGGGCCCCTTTGCTTCGGGTTCGTGAATCCCTGCTTGACTTCTATAATAACACGCATAAAGTCTTGATCGTTTCTCCTAACATGCTTACACAGTCGCACACACAAGCAATTTTCAACCATCATATAATCATTAACATCTAACGCAGTTAAAATTCTGCGAGTACGCATCCATATCGCCAATCAGCACAAATTCATTACACCACCATCATACCCACATCACCATCCCTGCACCTAATTATGACTGCCCACTGCAGGTTGCCTTCACCATTCCACAACCACCTTCCGTGCACTCACTCCTGAACGGTCGACTGCAGTTTGCCTTCTACCATCACACATTCAAATAACACCCTCCATCAACACACTTACAACAACAAGAACAACGTTGATTAATAGAGCGGATTAAAAATTAACTAAGAGGAGGCTGCGGCTGCTTGGAATTGTTTCGCTAAAATTAATCACCGAGGATTGAGGAGTGATGCAGTGCCGTAGACGAAAGTTAGGATAGGATAACCTCCTATCGAGATGTTTATTAGGAAACTCAGAAGATTCAGAAAATGATATCTAGGAGATATTTAAAGATATTCAATGAAAGTTTTGAGGCTATTGCGAGTATATTCAAAGGAAAAATATACAGAATACTGAGAAGATTTTAATGAGATATTCAACAGATTTTCAAACAAAATTCACTGGAACTTCCGATTCTGTAGATTTTCTGTCCGATTCTGTAGATTTTCTGTCCGATTCTGTAGATTTTCTGTGGATATCCTTAAATTTTTGGACGCGATTTCAGGAGTTTCGAAAAATATTTGGATTGTGCTAATTAAATATTATTTTAAATTATATTACTTAACAAGTTCGTAGAGTATGGAGAAATGAATAGCCGGAGTAATTTCAAAAAGAACTTAATAGTTTTTGGAGACTGCAAGAGTACGCAGCTCTCCTTGCCCTGCGCACATTTTATGATGGATTAGGGTAAAAGAAAATCAAGAGGGCAAAGTTGTAAATCATCTTTCTTTCGCCACTTTTTTTCGTCTGACGTGCAGAGGCTGGATTTTATTTGTCCTTCGCACATTACACCTCACCACAGTAGTACAAAGTTCTCCGATAAAAACAGGGCAGAGAGCAATAATTACACTCCAGTGGAAGAAAGATGAACAAAGCATTCAACTTTACTTGCCATACACCATTATCATCCATCTGATTCAATCTACCCAGAATGGCATTGTTTTAAGGGTAAACCAGGCACTCATAACACCGATAACTCTCTTTTACCACGAACCGAAGATTTACATGGAAAGATAAAGTAAATTGTGACAGTGATGAGTGTAGTGGATAGGGTGAAAGTGAAAAGAATATAAAATAAATCACTCCAAATTTTCAGAGGAAGCTAATAAGTACAAGAATGCGTAAACACAACGCGAGAAATTTCGGATACAAGATGCTGATAGATCGCTGTTGAAGGAAATAGGGGGAATTAAAGCATAGATTGTGTCGGTGTGTTTAAGCAAAGGAAGGAAGATTAGGTTGGAAAGGTGACTTCCATCAAGCATCCCTAGAGTGAGCTGAGTTGAGATGAAGGGGCGCTTGCCAGCGTAGAGGGGCCCTGTGAAGATCTCGCGCCCCGATTTGAGTTTCTCGAATTGGAAGTGCAAAAGCAACGAGGCTGAATCGCACACAACCTTTGTGAGACAAGATCTGTACAGATGTTCTTGTAGGCTTTGGGGCAGGAAGGGCATAATGTGGGTGTTGAGGCTTAAAGGGCACACAACCCACCAGATGTCATCAGACATCGTCTTCTGGGATCAAAGGTTAGTGGGACGGAATAAGTTGAAAAGGAGAAAGATAAAAGAAAGGAAAATAAAAATAAAAGAAAAGATAAAGCATAAAATAAATAAAATAAATTAATAATGATAAAAATAAATGAAGAAAAATGTAAATAAAAGAATAATAAATCTATTAAATATAGATAAAATAAATAAATAGAAATGAATAAACAATTAAATTATAAATAAACAATCCAAAATAATGAGAAGCATATTTAAAAAATAAATTTATAAATAAAAAATAAAATGGAAGAGAGGGATCGGGACGGTTGAGGGGAAGAGGGAAGGAGAAATGATAGGGGAGGAAGGGGAGGGATAGATGAAAAGTGATGGAATTAAAGGGTTGGAGTGAGAGGGATAGATGAAACGGGATAGAGTGAAAGACATGAATTGTTTAGGATGTTGGGAGAGGGATGGAGTGTTAGAGATGAAATGATATCGAATGAGAAAAAGGTATGTAGTTCAAGGGATAGAGTTACAAAGCGTTACAAGGAAATAGAGTACCCTAAGAGACCTTACGGTCCATTTAAAGAGGGTACCTTTGGACTAGCAATCAAGCGGGCACATGGCTGCTCAATTGTTTTGCGTCCCTAAACGGCCACTTTTCAAGACTGTATCTAGTTTTGACTTGAACTGGTCAACAAATTCACTGTTGAAAACTTCCACTGGAAGTGCGTTCCACTTACCGCAGATTCTGAAGGTGAAAGAAATTCCACACAGATTGCGGTTGTAACGCTTCAGTTCAAGTTTGAAACCGTGATTGCGCGTTCTGTTCTCACTCAGTGTGAAAATATCCTGGTAGTCAACATTGTCGAACCCTCGAAGTATTTTGAAAACCTCGATGAGCTGACCACGCAGTCTACGGGTTTCTAGCGAGAACAGATCTATTTCCCTTAGTCTATCCTTGTAACTTTTATGAAGGATAGAGGGAATTAGCCTGGTTGCCTTGGCTTGTACGCGTTCCAACCTTGCGATGTCATTTCGAAACGAAGGACTCCAAAATTGTACGGCATACTCCAGGTGCGGCCCAACGAGGAAGTTGTACAGACAAAGTACTATCTCCTTGTTACGGTATCCAAACTGGCGCTTTATGTAGCCTAACATTATGCATTACTTTGCATTTTCCTACGCTAAAAGGCATTAGCCACGTGTCCGACCACTCCCCAATCTTCCAAAGATCTTCCTGCATGCGGGCAGTATTTCCATGCTTTGCAACGTTCATACCAAGCTTGGTATCGTCGGCAAATTTGAAAATCTTAGCAACCATGTCACCGTCCATGTCGTTGACGTAGATGATAAATAATAGTGGTCACAGGACAGAACCTTGATGCACCCCGCTAGTAACGCGCACCCACTCAGAAGCCTGTCCATTCACCACCATACGTTTCCGTCAGCCACTTAGCCAGTTCTCGATCCAGCCGGCTACTTTTCCGTCTATGCCCAGCGCTCGCACTTTCCAGAGAAGGCGGCGGTGTGGTACCTTATCAAAGGCTTTCTGAAAGTCTAAGTACACCACATCCACTGCCTTGTCCCGATCGTGCTCACTGAACACGAAGTGGAAGAATTCCACAAGGTTCGTCAGGCAGACCGTTGCCTTCCGAAGCCTTGCTTGGAACTCCTCAGTGGCAGGTTTGACTCTAAATACGACGTGATTATCTTCACCATTATGCTTTCCATGAGTTTACCGACTATCGAAGTCAGACTGATAGGTCGGTAGTTTGACGGATGGCTGGGGTCTCCTTTCTTGAAGATCGGAGTCACCTCTACCTCACGCCAGTCTCTAGGAATGCATGAAAGGGAGAAGAATAAAGTGAGAGCGATGGACTGATTGGGAGGAGTGAGAGAGAATGACTGATAATGATTGAGGAGTGAAAGAGAATGACTGAGAAGGATTGAGTCGTGAGTGCGAGTGAGATGGTTGGAGTGAGAGAGATGGAGTGAGAGGAATAGAGTGGAGGAGAATGTGCGAGAAAGATGGAATGAGAGGCAATGGATTGAGAAGTAAGGATTGAAAGGGATGGAACAGAAAGATTGAGTGACAGGAATGAAGTGAGGGGGATAGAAGAGGATGTAGCGGGGCAGAAGGATGGAGGAAGGGGAATGATGAGTTGGAAGGAGTGAGAGGGATGGATTGAGTGGGAAGAGTAATATTGAAAGAGTGTGAAGGATGGAAAGAGATCAATAGAGTGTGAGGGATGACTGAGAGAAATCGAGTGAGAGGGATGGAGTCAGTAATATGGAGTGATCCGGATGGCATGAGAAAGAGGGATGGGGGAGAGTAACAGAATGTTAGTTATGAAGTGATAGGCAGGGCAAAGAGGGATGGAGGGAGAGGAATAGATTGAGATAGGCTAGAGTAAGTGGGATGGAGTGCGTGGAATGGAATAAGAAGTAATGAGAGTGGGGGTATTAATGAGAGGGATATAGTGAGAGGTATAGAGTGAGAGGGCCACAGTGAAAGGGCCGCTGTGTGAGGGATGAAGGGAGATAGATGGATTAAGAGGGAATGAGTGAGAGTAATAGAAGGAGAGGAATAGACTGAGACGGATGGTGTCAGAAAGGGTGTAATTAGAGTGAAGGATTGAGAGGGTTAAAGTGAGAGGGATGTACGAAGATGGGTGCATTGAGAACGATGGAGTGAAGGGGTGAAGTTAGAGGGATAGAGTAAAATGAATGGAGGAGAAAGGAATGGAGGGAGACGAATTTCGGCAGACGAATAGATGGAAGGACATTTGTGTTATAGTAGTTAAAACTGGTTGTTCACTGTGTACGTCTAGTTTAATATGGGGTGAAAGCCACCAGTTGCTTCACCATATCGATCTAACCACTTTCCATTCAAAGACTAACCATACAAACCCCTATCTGAGGAATTTGAGAGACTTTGCAACAGATTTGTCTTTAAACCATTTCAGAGATCTTGCAACGCATTTTGTGCTCAAGCATTTGAAACATTGCTTAACTCTCGAAATGGCATCGGGGAAATAAAGGGTATGTCTAAGAGGCTCCATGAAATAGAACTAAGGGAGTCTTTATGATCTATTGTAGAAGGAGTGAGTGGCCTGTGAAGGACTTTTTACCTTGTTAGGAGAGTTTAGCGAATATCGATTAAAGGTACGTTGTCGTGCAGCAATTAGATAAACGACACTTCCTCGCCCTAATGCTGTCGGAACATACATAGATTAAGGAGTACGCATCAGGATAAGAGACAGCTTAAATATATAACCTCAAGGTCTTTATCACACTTAACAGAGCTATTTCTTAAAGAGATTGTGATTATCAGTTTATAAAACCCGAGGATAATGAGCAAATGGAAGAAGAATTGGGCTGGGTAGGTGCGGAAGAGAGGGAGTATGGGCCGGGGACCGTCGGCAAAGATTGCATAGTGTAGGTACAAAGAAAAAAACCCTGAGTTTTCCAAAAATTTGAATAAAGTGAGAGAATTAATTTGTTGAAGGGAAAGGGAAAGAATTTTATATATGATTTTTAAGGGAAAATGCGTTGGCCCTTAATCACCACAATATGATTAAGATGTGGTCACAATTGAAAAAAAAACAAAGTAAATGGTACGAGGTGCACTCAGTGGCAGTTGGAGAAGGAACGTACTTTTGAAGGGAAGAGATGAAGAGGGTAGAGGAAAATAATAGACTCATAAAAAAAACAAGGAGGACGAGTATGGCAAGAAACTACTAAAACAGGAAGACACCGGATTTCAATGGTCTACAATAATAATAATACTCATATGTTGGGAGGAGGAGTGTTCTTGAGAATCTAAGTTATCTTTGAGTGTTTAGGGAGAATCCTGTCACTTCTGAAGATGAATCTAAGATTTGATTCTGCTCTACAGCCTAGTTTTCTCTTCTGCTGATTGCCTATTCCATTCACACATCAAGAGTCACACGCTTGTCTCGATGTATTCTTGTACTGATTTTAATGTTATTTCTAATAGCTATCTTCAGTAAAACAATTGTTCATTATTATTGTCTTTGAAAGCTCAATTTTATTCATAATGGGAGACAAGCTTGTGATATGTTTTTATAATTGTTTAAAATTCTTTTAAATTGGAGGCTATTAATACAATGTGATCAACGTAGAGAAGGTTTTATAAATGTCCCTCATTGATTGTAATTCCCATTTTCTCCTAGATTTTAAAAATCAACTCATACAATAATGTAAATAGATTAGGTGAAATCTATTCCTGTTTATTTTTTTTCTTAATAAGTGACCGATTGCAAAATAAATGACGATCTTGCAAGAAAGGGTATGTAAGAGATTATGAGAGTGAAGGTTTTGTTAATCCCTGCTTTTCTTTTGCTATAACATTGAATTTAATTGGCATTTACTGAGTCAATTGCTTTTTCATAATCTACAAATGTTTTTTTGAGGGGTATTTCTCGTTTGTTCTCCCCAATCATTGTTTGAAGCTTGCAAATAATCATAGCAGCTAGAGATACTTCTGATATATGCCTATTCATGGGTTGATTGCAGAAGAGTGTACATATGTTTTTGTGACTTAACTAACTATTTATATGTCGGTGGTAAGAGATGATTTGTCCTGTAATTTCCAAGTTTTCCTATCGCCTTTTTTCAAAAGAAGTAGAAATGAAATGTTTGATTTGCTATTAGCTTATTACAAACAGCTTGTAAACAAAGAAGCTTTTTGGTTAGTAAACTTAAACACCATTAACCTTATAAAGTAGATTATTACCTCCTCCTTCACAATTCTTATCATTTACACATGCTCCTGTCTGCGTGGGAAAGTTTGCCCATCCTCGGCTGGTAGCTATTTATTACTCTTGATTGAAAGGTTATCATCTGGATTATGGAGCGGTATTAATTACCATACAATAGCTCCTGATAGATTTCCTAAACCCTTTGAATGATCTTTGCTCTCTAATTTTGTACCCATATTGAACGTTAAGTGATATAGTCTGCCCTCTGCTAATTGTTAACGGTATGTCATCGATTTCAGTTATTTCTTTTTTTCCAGAGTTTTTTCACTATATCCTTTACACGATATTTTAACTTTCGATTTTTTCTGGATTTTTTTTTCCTTTAAAAAGAAATTGTATATAAAAGTTAGTAAGAGCAAATTTGGGGATATGAATGAATACGGGCCAAAAGGGGATATTTATGGGAGCTCGTCACCTGTGTCGGGCGAAGAAGGATAAGGTCTTACCGTCAAGTTTTGTCTGACTCCAAATGTTCTTAGCGGATAATCCGCTCGTAGTCTTGGTTCGAAAGTTAACTTGTTATTACTTGATAGAAGGAAGGACTTGGAAGAAAATGGCGGTTTTTGTAGGCTGTACTCTTGGCTTAGGACTAACTCAGTTAGGGGAAGCGAAATATTTGGGTCTTGGCTATCAGTGTTAAGTTTCTGTGTTTCGTGTAAGTCTCCTTCTGCGTCAGATAGTTGAGGCTATAGAGGGATGGATCAAAGACGAGGAACAGACTCGTGACGCGAATAATAATGATGCTACTAAAGTACAAGTCAGAAAAGAGAATCAAGAATCATGCAGATAAGATAGCATATGGTTAGAATGGGGAGAGAAGCATAAGATAGATAGAAAACATTGTGTAAATTGCCCGTGTGTTGATGTGATGGTAATAGGTATATGATGATAGATGAAGGTGATACGGTGAGGATGATAGTGATTTGTTCTAGTTTGCCTGGCTAACGCATTCCTTATTCTTTCATTTTGTTTTTTGGGTGTGAGATACGTAGTGGTTATTAGCATTCGAGTGATTTTCTTTTGCTCAATTGAGCATCTGTATCTTTTTTAATTTTGCTTTTATTTTTTTTTGCGCTTCTTCCGCTCTTTGCAGTAAGTTTTTGTTTTTTTATTTTGTTTTTGTATTTTTTTAATTTTATTTTTTTTTTTTCTTCTTTATTATTATCAATAATTCTCTTACTTACTCATCGGGTTTCTCATTTTGTTTGTCTAATTGGTAGTCTTATTCGGTTGGTTTTCTTTAGGTGTGATTACATTTTTGGTAATCTCGTTTTCGTTCTATAATTATTTCTATCTCTAGATCGGGTTGATGCTAATTAACGTTCCTTTCAGGCTTCCGTCGAATCGCTGTTTGTATTGCATTCGACGGATCTCATTTTATAGTACTATAATTTTGTTCGATTAATTTGGGGGTATTATATTTTTTATATTTTCACACAGATTCTTTGCTCTATTTTGTAGGACTATGTTTACGGGTTCTATTGCAGTACTTCGATGAAGTTCTTCTGATGGTATGTGATCCTGTCTTTTTTAATTTTTGATAAAACTTGTGGCTTGGTTTTGTACTCGTTGGGCTTTATTTATTTGTGAGTTGCTTAGTATGTTTATCGGTTTTATTGGGTAGAGGATCTTATGGCGACCTAAGGCCATGTATAAATTTCTTTTATTTTTACTCGATAGGTTTCGGAATGAGTACAGTGCTGAGAAGGTTATTTTTGCATTAGTGATTTTCTGCGGTAGATGGCAGAGATACCCAGTTGTTGTAATTTTTAAACCAAGGACACACCTCTCTGTGTAGTATAGATATGCCTCTCCATCGACTCGTACAGCAACTGTTTTTCTTGTTTTCTGGTATTAGTTTAAATTTGTCTTTGTTTGTTTCAATCTTGTTTCTTTTTTCGTAGTCATTTTGTAGTCTGGGACTCTTCCTGTCGCTGATGGTTATTTGTGTGATGTCATCCGCTAATTGGATGTACATGGCAAATTCAAAGGTTGGATGTGTACAACGTTCCAGAGAAGCAACCTCCTTGGGGGACACCGGCTTGTAGATCGATTGGATCGCCCGTTTGGCTGTTTATACCCCGTAAGGGGCGCGGCGATTTGCCATCCTAACCACCGTGCTGACGGGACTCAGCACCCTGTACGACCCCAGCTTAGCCTCTTCTTCTTCCTTCAAAACACTTGTTTCCTCGCTTTTCATACAATCTCTCCCACAACTTTCTCTGGTCAGCCTCTAATTTCACAGGGTAGATGCTGACCTTCTTCTCAGCCAACCGTCCCGCATTTGGGCTATGGGGGGAGGGGACAATGTTCCCTAACCCCTGAGCTCCGGTCTGGGGTGGCTGGTTTTTAACAACCTGCTTCATCCCCACCCATATCATCCTCACATCCATTTTCCTCTCCTCTTCACATTCTAGCAATTTTACGCCATGTTCAAGGTGGACCCGCCATGCGATGGACTGCCAGACAACCAAGCGGGAGAGGTGGTCCGAAATGGCGGCGCCTGGCTCTGCCAGGCCTGTAAGCACCTCTTGCAGTGTGGGCAACTGCAAGAGGTGATGAGCTATTGCGTCCCGTGTAAATAAGAGGGTCACCATGCCCAATGATAAAAAATCACAACCTCCAACTTCCCCAAGAACATAACGGAGCCGCCTTTGGGCAGCTCCACCGAAAAAATGAAGGTCATCCCCCCCTTGTGCTTGCGCAGGGGATCCTCCATACTTCTTTAACCGGAGAGGAGGCTTACTCCTCTCCTACGCCTACGGGTGTAGGGGACTCCCCCTCACCCCCTTCTCTGGAGGTGCTATTTCCAGCGGCAGTCCCTCCTTTGCTTTCTAGGTAGACTGCCATGAAAGCCAGACGGGAGCCCATTGCCAACCGCCCCTCGTGTAAGCGGCTTGGTAGGAGGAACCCCATAAGGGGGAAGAGGAAAGCCGGGCCCCTTCGGTCGCTTCCCTTAAAAGGCCTAGTGGCAAGAATTTTAAACCTTGCCGGGGTCAAGGCCTGTTCCTCCCCACAAAAGACTCATGACACTGCCAAGCGGACCTGCGATGTCCTGGGAGGGGATGGCCAACTGTAGGCCCCTCCTGTGATAGGCATGGTCCTTGAGGAAAACCAGCCTCAGACGGTAGGGCCTTCCATGACGGGAAGTCCGAGCTTGGCGCCAAGCACCGAACCCGAATCCGCCCTTATGCAAGTCCTCCTCAAACAGCTGGGGCCTCCACGGCAGTACAAGGAGGGGAGGCATCTCCAACGGATGATGCCACTGCGACCACCAGGACCTTCTCCATTTCGGAGGAGGACCTGGCTGAGGCCGGTACATCTGGCCTAGGGACTTCTACCGGCGGGGATGAGAAGCAGGTTCTTTCTCCGCCCGCCTCTCCAAAAAAGAAAAAGACCAAGCCTAAAAAGACAAAGAAGACTCGGGGCTCCTCTCCATCCGCGGGGGCTGCGGGGAAGGATGGGTCCGCTGCCCCTCTGGCAAGCGACCAAGCCAAGATCAGCACATCCGGCCCCTCTGCTTCCCCGGTTGCGGAGCCCCTGACTAAGACCAAAAGTGCACAGGGTGGAGCCTCGATGACATCAGGGCTTCTGATTCAGAGGTTACCTGGCGTTTTCAAGCCCGCTGGCTTCAAACGCTTCCTCGTTATTTGCTCCACTGATGGCACCATGTTGTCCAAGGGCAACATGATCCATGAGAGGAGAGGATTAGATAGTGCAATTGGTAGAGAGCCGAAGGTGACATGTTTCTAGGACGGAAGCCTTCTGGCGAATGCGGCGAATCACGCCGAGGCGGCCAAGATAAGTGCTCTTCGGACCCTACATGGCACCCCGGTGAGTGTGACGCTGCACTCTACCATGAAATTTGTGAAAGGAGTAGTTTATGCGAGGGAACTCGTTGACTACCCTCTTGAAGACATCACCCTAGAGCTGGCCGACCATGGGGTGGTCAAGGTCGAACGTGTGATGAGAAAACAGGGAGGGGCCTTGAGACCCACCCCTACACTCTTCGTCACGTTCGACTGTGACAAGCTCCCTGAGTCGGTGCGTGCCGGTTGGTACCACTACCACGTGAAGGCATTCGTGCCACTGCCGTGGCTGTGCTATTACTGTCATGCTTTGGCCATACGAATCGCCCATGTAGACGTGCAAAGTCGGGGTCACCCGAAGTCTGTGTAAATTGCTCCATGGTCACACATGATAAGGCCAAATCGTGTGTGGCCAAGTGTGTCAATTGCGGAGAGCCGCACCCCGCTTCTTCGAAGCAATGTGATGCATATCTCCTTGATGAAGAAATCCTGGCCATTCAAGCCCAGGATGTACTCTTATTCCGCAAGGCTAAGGACTTGGTCAAGGCGCGCCCAGCTCTGCCTGGGACATCATATGCCTCAATAGTTAGAAAGGCACCCTCTGCTCCTGGCCCATTTAGGCTAACGAGCACAGTTGTTTCCGCGCCCATTCGGAGCCCTTCTGCGGGGTCTCCTCAACCCCAGACGCTCTCCTGGTAAATCTGGTGGCAAAAAGGGTTCATACCCAGCCTCGGCTAAAACCAGGGCTCCCCCTTCTTCCCCAAGCGTGACCGTTTCACGCAAGGTGAAACGGCCACGCGCCTCCGCCGAGTCGTTAGAAACACAGGAGGCAACACCCCTGAAGATGGTCGCTAGGCCATCTTCTGGAGTTCCTAAAGCTGTCCCCTGAAATGAGGACAGCAAGAAAGGAGCTTCGGCTACTTCGCCCACGCCCCGAGATCGAGCGAGTGGCTCGGAGACGGTGGTTTCTCAAGAGGCCCCCCCACCTCCGAAGCCAAAACGCCCGCCTAAGGTTTTGAGGGGGAGGTAGGAAAAGACTCGCATGGCAAGCCTAACCTCCCCCAATAAGTCCTCGAAGGCGACAGCGCTTTGTCCGGCCAACAGCGCCCGGGGTTCTGCCCCCGGGAAGCGTACGTCCATTCCTGTGAGGGTCTTCAGTTCGAGGAGGGCTTCCGCGTCTCCTCCGAGCTAGGCCTGGAGGGCATATTCCTGCAATGGAATTGCCGTGGAGTCCGGGCCAATTGGGAGGAGCTGCGGAGGCTCATCTCGTACCGCTCCCTGTTAGCTATCATTTTGCAGGAGACCAATTCGAGGTGCGTGTTCTTTACCTGCCCTCCCGGGGTATAAGGGTCTTGCAACCCTACCACCGCGGGATGGCCGGGCTAGGGGATGCACGGTTTACACCCGGCATGATGTCTCCGTTCTTCCTTTCTCTTTAGATACCTCCTTTCAAGCAGCGGCTGTGCAGCTGCACTTGGATCGGAGGTATACTCTGATTTCTGCGTACATTCCACCGTCAGCTGACTTCGACGCGGGGGACTTCCACTGCGTCGTGGCACAATTCCCCAGGCCCTATCTCTTGCTTGTAGATCTGAACGGCAGGCTTTCTCTCGAGGAAGATTACTCTATAAATCCCAGGGCACAAGTCCTTGCCGATCTGATCGAAAAGCTTGAGATGGGTGTCCTAAACGTGATGAGTTTACGCATCACTGTCCGAGAACCGCTTCATTTTCTTGCCTTGACCTATCTTTGGATGCACAGCGTGATTTTGATTGGAGGGGTGGTCGATGACCTCCATGGTAGTGATCACTTTCCCATTTAAATATCATTTTCAGGGCAACTGCAGCCTGGGAGACCACCTCGGTGGTGCTTGGCGTGGGCGTGGTGGCCTGCATTTCAGGAAATGACTGAATTCTCTATCTCAGTCGACGAGTTTATGTCAGTAGATATGAGGCCGTTGAGTTCTTTTCTGGCAACCTCATCGCCGTGGGCCTGACTACTATTCCTAGGACGTCTGGCCGTTTTGCACACCGACCACTCCCATGGTTGTCGGCCGAGTGTGAGACGGCCCTCAAACATAAGCGTTATGTCTACATACGTAATAAGCGCCGCCCGAACGATTTCACGGTTGTTGAATTTTGACCGGCTAGGGCTAGGTTCCGATATATTTCGAAGCACGCCCGCCGCTCTTCTTGGCGGGCATACGTGTCTTTACTTAACGGGAAGACCCCTTTAGCTGAGGTGTGAAAGCGAGTCAAAAGGATTCAGGGCAAGTTCTCGCAGGACCCTCCTCCCGTTCTCCAGGAGAATGGGACCGCAATCTCGGACCCCGCGTTTGTGGCGGAATCCATAGCGACCGCTTTTTCCGCATTCTCTTGCCGGGATGCTGCTCCGCCAGCATTCAATGCACGTCGTTATGTCGCGGAAGGCCGCCGGCTGGACTTTACCTCCAGAGGTGGAAAACCCTTTAAAGACAAGTTTACTGTGAGTGAGTTGCACTCCGCTCTCGCTTCGTGCGCGGACCCCGCATGTGTCCCGGACGATGTCCCGTACGCCAAGCTTCGACACCTGGGTGAGTGAGGCAAGGCCTTTTTCTTAGATTTGTTTAATAGGATCTGGGTGGAAGGTCTTCTCCAAGACTCCTGGTAAATCGCTACTGTGCTCGCCTTTCGCAAAGCAGGAAGAGATCACTCTACTCCGACCGGTTTTCGCCCAATCTCTCTAACCTCTCGCGTGTGTAAGTGAAGGGAGAAATTGGTAAATGTTAGATTAGCCTTTTTCCTAGACAGCGGAGGCCATCTGTCTTCTGCACAGTGTGGCTTTTGCAAGTTCCACTCCACATCAGACGCTCTGCTCCGACTGGAAAATGCCGTCTGCGAGTCTTTTCTACGCAGACAGCACTACGCCACGTTCTTTTTCGATCTGGAGAAGGCCTATGATACCGCATGGCGATGCGGTATCATGGAAACTCTCCACACGATGGGGGCGAGGGGACGCCTCCAAATGTTTATATCGTCGATTCCGCATACGGGTGGGGGGAGCCCTCTCCGGCCAAAAGGAGCAGGAACAGGGTGTTCCGCAGGGAAGTGTCCTCAGTGTGACACTCTTTGCCCTGCACATCAACGGCATCAACTCAGTGCTGGCGAAAGATGTTCTCGCTACGCTCTACGTGGACGACCTTTCGATCTCTTTTGGCGCGGCCCAGATGTCAACTCTGGAGCGGCGACTCCAACAGGCATTGAACCGCGTCTCTTGCTATGCCGAAGCGCACAGGTTTCGGTTTTCTTTGGCCAAGACTAAGGTGGTGCACCTTTTCCGCCACCCACGGCTTCACCCCGACCTGATTTGTTTCTTAATGGGGTGCGCCTGGATGTGGTGGAATCGCACCGTTTCCTCGGTCTTGTATTCGACCGACGCCATACCTGGGAGACTCATATTCGCAGCCTTAGGGTCTCTTGTACCCGCGCCATGGACATTCTCCGTTCCGTGACGTTCAGCACTTGGGCGCTGATAGGGCTACTGCCCTACTTTTTTACCGATCCTTTGTTCATTCGAAGCTCGACTACGGATGCGAGTTTTATGCATCCGCAGCCGAGCGTTTATTGCGGAAGGTGGATTCGATCCACCACACCGGCCTTCACCTTGCGACCGGTGCCTTCCGCACTTACCCCATTGAGAGCCTGTTGGTCGATGCTGGGGAGATGCCACTCGCTCTGCGCTGGGTGCAGTGCATCACTCGCCTGTACGCGCGAGCTCGATGCCTCCTTAAGTTGCCAACAGCTCTCACTGCATCCGCAGCTGATCTCGATGGTGCCTATGCCGCTGAGAGACGCCAGTCATACCCTAAGCCCTTTGGGTTTAGGGCCAGGAAACTCCTTCGAGAGGTAGTATATTGCTCTCGGGCCGGTGGTGCCCCTGGTTCTGCCCAGGATGCCACCCTGGAGGGTACCACATTTGGCTATTTATCGCCACGCCTCTGCTTCCAAAGCTTGTACTGTGCCGGGAGTATTGCGTTCGACCTTTTTGGAGCACACATCGTGTCACGCTGGAACCCTGCCAGTGTATACGGATGGCTCCAAGTCCCAAAAGGGGGTCGGCTTCCACGCCGTATCCCCTCTGTTTGAAGTCAGTGGGGCTCTACCAGGCGCTGCGTCTGTCTTCACGGCCGAGCTGGTGGCAATACACCACTCCGTACGGGAGATAACGCGACGTGCCCGGTTCGGAGACCGGATTGTGATCTATAGCGACTCACAAAGCACCCTGAGTGCTCTCGCGGCATTGGAATCTCCGCATCCCCTGGTTCGCGATATCCGTGACGCCACGGTTTTGGCGAGCCGGGCAGATGTCGAGATTATCTTTTGCTGGGTTCCTGGACATGTAGGAATTGCGGGGAATGAGCGCGCCGATGAGGGCACCAAAGAGTCCGCAAGGGCTCTGCGCCTGGACCAGCGTTTCGCTCTTCCTCACACCGACTACAAGGCAGGAATACGAGCAGCTCTTCGGACTGCTTGGCAAAGAAGATGGGAGACGGTCGAAGGGAACTTAAAGTTGCGTGCCATTGCGCCACGACTGTTCCCATGGATCTATCATCCAATGCCGCGGTGGCTTCAGGTTGCTTTCTGTCGTCTCCAAATCGAGCACACTTGTGTGACACATCGCTATTTGATGGAGTGCTCTTCTGCGCCCTATTGAAACGACTGCGTCGTCCCCCAGACTGTTCGGCACTTTATTGTCGAATGTCCCAGTCTGGGTGATCTTCGCGCACGACACCTGTCCCAGTACCGGGATGGGCGGGGTCACTACCGCCTGTCCCTTCTACTCGGGATGAGTGCGTGCACATCGACTGGTGGACTTGTTGACTTTTGGGGGGAGGCCGGCCTTCTCCCTATTATTTAAGCAGGGTTTGTTTTTTGTTTTGTTTTGTTTCTCGCATTTGTTTTTTTTTTCCTTTAGGTTGCACGCTCCTGCGCCGGGGGGACCTCCCCCCGCCTTAGGAGCTTGCTTCCTTTTCCCCATTTGGGGTATTTTTTTTCGTTTCTTTAATTTTATTTTACAGTAGCTTAGAACTAGGCGAGTTTTATTACGGCGACTAATGCCCATGTAGGCATTCTCCAGATGAGCTCTTAAGAAAAAAAAAATTGGCTGTTTATATGTAGTGCGGCTTTCCTTTTGTCCAGGTAATTGCATAATGTTTCACAAAAGTTTATTTCTATATTAAGGCTACAAATCTTGGCTTTTAGGCCAGGCAACCTCACTTTGTCGAAGGCTTTTGCAACATCACAGAGTATTATGTGTACTTTGTTTCCTCGCGCTGTTACTCTGGCGATTTTTTCGCCAGCGCGTAATCCGTTCCTCACTTGCCCCTGAACCCGTGTTGTCTTTGGTCGTAAAGGTTATTTTGGTAAGATGTTTGGCTAACCTTTCATTTATGAGCTTTTCTAGGACATTACCGAGAAATTACAATACTGAAATCGGACGGTAGCTTCCGACTTGGTGTTTTAAATGCTTGGAGAAAGTACTCAATATTAAGGCAGGCATTGAAGATCTTCACTATCGATTCATTAATTAGGTACGCTTTAGTTATGCCACTTTGACCTGGTGCCTTTTGTTTGAAAGATTTAATGTCTGCTAGGTGTATTCAGTCATTGTTAAGAGCATTACATCCCCCAAGGGGTTGCGTCTTTTCTCGTAGATGTATCTGTACGGTGCAGTGCGTTTTTTTTGCGCTTCTAGGGTTCGTAATGTTTCCCCTTCGTATTCTAGATTGGATTCTTGATTCTCCTCTGGTTATATAGAGAATATTTCTTTCCAATGTGTTTGGAAGTGTTCATGGAGCTCTTCGTCTTTTTATACTTCCTGGTCCTGTATTTTCAGCTTTATTTTTACGTTTGGCTGTGATCCTCTTAGTTCCCTGAATTCTTCTCAGAATTTCCTTGGATCTTTTTCTATTTCCATTTTCCCAAGGTTTGAATTTTCTTTAATAAGTTGCCTATCTGCCTTCTGATTATCGTTAGTATAGGGTACCTTTCCAGTGCATTTCTCAATTCGATAATTTCTTTTGCTAGATTATGAAATTCTTCCATTGTTTGCGTGTGCTGATTTTTTTAGTGATTAGTTTCAGTTGATTTTCTATTTCATCTGCTCCTTTATCGTTTAGGGATCCAATTACTATTGTACTTAAGTAGTGTTTGTATCCATTTCAGTTTGTTCTACTGGCTGCTTTGCTGCGTGGTATTTTGATTTGGATGGGCGAAGTTGAGATGGTGGTAATCATGCTTAGATGGTGAGAGGGAGTTGTGGCCCCTGTTTATGTGTGGAAATTAATTTTGAAATTTTGGTTCGTAAATATGATGTCTGGAGTATTTTTTCCTCTGGCGGTTAAATACTTCGAAAAGTCTGGTCCTTCTCTGTTTACTAGGTCTCTTGGTATTAGAAGCTGGACGGTTCTTAATCCATTTGTATTGTTTGTGTACCCTGCCTCCCTGCATCTTGCATTGAGGTCTCCGGCTAGTATGGTTAAGGCTTGTCGATTGAAGAACTTAAGGAAATTTGGAATTTGTAGGTACGAACGTCTTGTGGGTTGGTATGCCCCGGCTATGACCAAATCTCCTGTGGTTATTTTTCTTTTGCGGCTAAATAGGACTCTTCTAAGTCGTTTATCTCACTGAAGTGAATTCTGGTTTTAAGGAAAACTCTTATTCCATCGTATATTTTCTGGGCGTAGTTAGGGGTAATAAATCTATAGCTTGGAATTTTTATGGTGTCGGTCTCTATGTTAATTCCGTTTTCAGTTAGGATAGTTAAATCTGGATCTTCTTTCGTATTATATTTGAGTCGGCAATTCTTTTTTCTTGCTATCCGTTTACGTTCAGCGTGAATATTATAATTTTACACTGCTATATGTCCATGTTGATTTGTCTTGTTGTTTTTTTACGTTTCTTTTTGAATTCTCCATTTAATATGTTATAACACCATTCTGGGACGATATGTATCATTTCCTAATTTAACGCGTTGTGAACCTCAGTTGCGTTGGCATCTGCTTCATATTCCCATTTGATGAGTCCGTTAACGATTTCCTTTTGTTTGTATAGTTTAGGTATTGGATTGGCAAGGGTTCCGTAAGTTTTTATATTAAGATCCTGGGTATTCAGTTTTGGTTTTGGTTTTTCTTTTTCCTTTTCAGGGATCATTTCTGTCTTTTTCTTGATTTGTATTTTCGGCATTCTCTTTTGGACTCATTTATTTTATAAGGTTCGCTCGACGGTGGGTTCTCCGGTAACCACATTTTATTTAACCCGTTTTTCTATAACATGGTGTTTAGCTCATTTGCATACGATCCTGGTTTCGTCGTATTGACGAAGTGGGCGTGAATTATGCAAAGAATTAGGTCGGGTCTCATGCTTCCCTCGATGTTTACATTTGAGGTCTGTGTGGCGTTCGTTGTGGGGTTTCCATTTGCAGGTGCTGCAGAATAGTAAGTATTTTATATTCTTTATTTCTTCGTGTTTATTTCCACTTTTTTCATCCTTATAATTTGTTTCTTTTTTGGGCATGTCATAGCTAGTTTTCTATTTACAGTTCCGCAATTCAAGCACTTCTTTTCTGTTCTTCTGCATTCGTCCTCCTGTGCTCATGACTTGCGCATTTAGAGCATGCTTTCCCTTTGTAACTGCATTCTTTAGCTGGATGTTGGTCGAGGGCATAACATGTGAAACATTCTTGTACGGAGACTATTGTTTGCCTTTAGATTTGACCTGGGGAGATTTTAGTATAGAAGGCGAGCAGACCTTGTTCTGATGCATTTTTGGCTATTTCTGTTGATCTAAACCTACTTTGAAGACGTGGCTATCTTCACCATTTTGGTTTTTAAATTTGATCATATCTTCAATTTTTGCCAATTTTTGTTCTTTTCAAGTTGTTCCTCAAACCGAATAGAGTTCCTTTAGGCCAGGGCTAAAATGAGAAATAAAATAGAATGTTGAACCGCTCGTTCTCTGATCGACTCCTATATGTGCGTATTTTATGAAGGCAACGAAATAAAGGAAAAGATTTAGTTACTCAAATTTACAAGGATATTATTAAGTTTTATTAAGTAAATTAAATTTTTTTTACGTTACTTAACTTTTATTTTTTCTACCAAATAATGTTTAGGTTTTAATTTTTTTATTTTTCCTAACATTTATTTTTTTTTACTGTTCTCCTAATCGCCCTACCAAACAACCAAAATAAATATAACATAAAAATAATCCCATCCATCGATTCCCGCATATGAAAAAGTCATTTCAGATATCTATCTGAGGAGCTACTCACTCGAGAAAATGGTCATTTATTTATCTGTCTCACAAGACGAAATTGCGCCATAATAAGAGAAAAAGATCCTATCTCTACCCTAATTTATAACTACGGCGAATCAAAGAGGTCTATGGTTCATGCAAATCTCGTGTTGTGTTCATCGTCTGTCCGTAACGAGCGGCTGGCTCAATGTAGCGAGCTAAAACCAATGCTACCAAAAGTAATTAAGGTAGCGAGTTCTAATGTGATTTAGGTTGACCACGAGGTGGCCCTACCTAGTGGCTAGAGGTTCTAATTGGTCATTTTCATGCATATGAAGGTAAAACCAATGTCACAAGGGCTAATTGAGGATTCCTAGTCAAAATCTGAAGTCAGGTGAACACCAGATGAAGCCACCTAGTGGGTAGGTATCTGAATTAGTCATTTTTTCTCTGCAAATTACAATAGATCATGTCTCTCTTGTTCAATTACATTCTTAATGAATAAATTCAGGTCCAGGAAGTGTTTTCATGCTGGCTCTTGACAAACATAGGAACAATATAAAAGTTGGTAATTAAAGGATAATAATAATTGTCGTAGATTCACCAGTATATATATTGTATATTATATCTAAAAAGAGTGGGCGGTCAAGGTCAATTGTGTGACCTTCGCTCGTCTCCCAGCAGCTGCAGAAAAGGGGGGAGATAAGGGAATGGGGTTCCCAATCGAGTGTGTGGGAGGATTTATCTACAGAATCGCGTGCACTTGGCCGTTAGTATAATAAAGAAAGCTGCGGGACTCTGGAGAGATGAAACGGAGGGTACCAAAAATATTCTTTAATAATTACAATAGATATATGCTATATACAAATGGAAGAGATTGCAAACGGATACTTAATATTTACATGTATCATATTATATAATTACCGGGAGCGATTAGATAAGCTCAGACGTGAGCTCACAAGTGGCTGCTGTTGAGCCAATATACGAGCATACACTTTACAGGTCGAGTGCTCAAGAAAACACAATTTAGTCGCTGGAGCCTAGCGTGCGGGTTGAGGCTTTATGAGACCAAGCTGGGGATGGGTTACTAAATCGTAATAGATGAAGTTTAACCTCAAGGAGTGAATTCGAGGGATACTTGCCAATTGACTGGTGCTAAATTCCTTAGGTGAGAATTCTTGCCTACAAGCTCAAGAAAGCGGAATTAAGCTGAATCGAGAAAACGATGCGTCTCTTGTAGTAAGGTGGGCCTATACTGCCTTTTCTCGGCCCAGTCTAGAATTATTTAGGGGCCGGCCGGAAGCGATGATGCCTCAGGCCAAGGGTGGACATCTCTTTAATTAAAAACTCCATCGTTGGCTAGAGATGAACTACAGCTGGGTTTATAGATATCGCCTGGAGAGGCAGGCAGCGTCTTCTTGCGTCCGCGCACTTTAAATTCTTTTTCCAGGCTTATCAGCGAAAGCGGCTCGACTCTCTCACGGTTCCCACGCCGTTGCTCTGCATCGCCCGGCCTAATGGCTTATCGGCCACATGACGGTATTAACCTATATTCCCGTCATCTCCTCTCTTTTTAAAATGGAACTTTTGGGTGGGAAAGTGAAATCTGACAATCGCTGGATAAGGGTTAAGCGTCCCAATTTTGCCGACCTCAGGGGGTGAACAAATAATGTGGGATACCTGACGTTAGTTCAAACAAACTCAAGTGGCTAAGGCATATTTTAATACAACGAGTATCCAAGTACATAAAGTATAAATAAATGAATTGATACAGGACAAAGAGAATATTGACTTACAAGGACTAATGTTAGTTTCAAACGGAGGCTCGATCACCTCAGGTCAATAACTACCTAGAGCAATACAAGCAAATACCACACACACGCACACGCGCACAAATGATAAGTAATGCAGTTACAAATACAAGAGGGAAATATATATTACAAGGAAATCAATTGAGCCCGCCGATACAAAGGGTTAGAGGATCGTTTACTACTATATATATACAAAGATGCCAAAAGAAAAATATCAATCATAAAATTTCCCTTAGATTAGCTTGTAGTAGACTCGAGCGGATTTCTACTCAGTCTATCGGCGACACAATTCTTTGAGCCTTTAAAATATACAATCTTAAATTGAAATTCCGGGAGGAATAAGCTACAGCTACCAGCCTACCATTATAGTTTTTCACATTTCGCAAATATAAGAGACTCTTGTGATCGGCCTCAATAAGGAATTCGGTACCTAAGAGGTACATCTATGTATATTTTTGTACTTCCCATATGATGACAAGGACCTTTCGCTTGATTACGGCATATTTTCTTTCCATACAAAGTAGCTTACGACTTGCGTAGGCAACGGGGAATCTTTCACCATTATCACCATAATGCATTAGGACGAAGCCTATTCCTTCGTTACTCGCGTCGGTTCTAATACCGAAAGGCTTGTTAGGTTTGTGGAGAGGGAGAATAGGGACGGACGCTAATTTTCTTTAAGCTAATTGAAGTGGGCGACGGTTAACGGGGTCAAGAAAAGATATTCGAGGGACCTTTTCTCCAGCAAGTCGCATAAATGGGCAGAGAGTGAGGCAAAATTGTGGACAAAGCGGTGCTAGAAGGATGGAGATCCCATGAACGATCTCAACTGCTTCTTATTGGTTGGAAGTTGCATATCCACAATGGCGGGTAATTTGTCTAACGAGTCGGTTTCCGCACGAGCGAAGGGTTACGAAATTATGGGTCACTTCTGCGACGCAGCGGGTTTGAGACGTCCTTTCGGCTGTCTTCTGACATATATCGCCCGATTGGCAATAACTGCAAGTGTCAGCTGCAGCACCGGGCCATTAAAAATATTTATAAATTCTTTGACCCGTCTTTGTAAATGAAGTGTCCAGAGAATAAACTACCACGGGCAGTCTTTTAGATGAGCAAGACATGGGAGTGGGGAATGCATAATGCATGGGCCACGGAACTATTACTTTCTGAGCAAGCGCGGTACAAAAGGTCGTCCTTCACGATGTATGTGATGACTTTGTTTCTACTAGTTGATTTTTGTACCATATTCCGTGCTTTGGTCCAAAGGGGACGCAGTGAATCACAATCTTATTTATTATTCGCGAATTCCTCATTCCCAACGCTATTAAATTCGGAGTTGCAGGGGGCTTCAATGGGAGCGGTCGCGTCTGTTTCGTTCTTCTTCTGAGATCGCCTGAGGACGGGGTGAGCCACATAGTTGGAGGAAATCCAGGGGCACTGCCCAATCAGAACAGCGCAGAATTTTATTGGGGTGCTAATACCTAAGCCCAACAAAGCCAAAAACTGGTCCTTCAGGACGAAGTCGACTAGAGCTTCATAATCGCGAGCGAGTTTAGACGAATCTAGTCAGCAATTGAAGTGCCTCTGAAGCGCATACCCAAACTGATAAAAAGTTTGATTGGGTGGAATCGGGCGTGGCGAAATTAGCGCGGTTAAAATCCGGGATCATATTACACGCAGCCAACAGTTCGATTTCATCTTCGTATATTCGATTGCCACCTCCGAAGGGAGGGATGTGAAAATATCTCGAAGTTGGGAAGTTAGCAAGGGCAGAAGTTTGGAGACGGCGTCTGCTTCGATATCCTGGTTGTTACCCTTGAATATTTTCTCAAAAAGCGTTAAGTAAGACCCCAAATCTCCCCCTTCCTTGTAAGCTGGGAGCTTTACAGGGGCAAATAACGGGACGTCTTTATGCGAGTTGATCGAGAGCGTCTCAAATCTCGCTCTACATACTCATCTCCAATTCATGTTGGCAGATTCTTTCTCTTTCTTCTTTCTTTTCTATGTCTCTCTCTCTTTCTCCCTCTTATCTGTATCTTCTTTCCGCTCTCTCTTTCTCTTCTCCTTCTCGTCTCTTTCTTTCTCTTCTATGTATGACCGAAGATCCTTGCCAATTAGTCCAAAGTATACGCCTTATTATTTGAATTTGTCGAACCAAGACATTTCGCGTATTATCGAACTTAAAACCCCCACACAAAATTACGCACACTGACGTGATTATTATTTCCCGTATAAGCACTCGGAATTAAATTCCTCACCGAATTTGATGCGAGTGCCTTTACCTCTACATAACTAACACAAAGAACAATTCTTACAGAGCCTTACACGGTCTAAAAGGATAAAATTCCGCTGGGGCATAAATGAGATGCACATTATCGAAAAATTACGCACAATAACCATAGACGGTAAATAGAAAATGGGGACATAAAGAAAATGGTTTGCGGGTGGCAAATGGGAGATTAAAATGTAAAAGATTTTTTCTCCATACCTTCTTAATAGCCAAAGCCTTCAGCTTATAACCACTTCAAAAAAAGAAAAGAAAACCTTCATAAGATCTTTTAAAAGACCATTTAAAGACCGTTCTAAACCTGGCACCAGTTTTTATAATATATATATATATATATATATATATATATATATATATATATTTATATATAATCCAAGGATAGCCAATTGACTTGGAATAAATTCATTCGGTGAGAATTCTTGCCTTCCAGCTCGAGAAGGGGGAACAGAGCTCTGAATCTCGAAAACGACGTAATTAAACACTTTACCGGGGGATAGTGATGAACGCCAGTGGAGTTTCTTGATATCGCTCTGAACGGCGGGGAGTGACTTCTTGCGCCCTTGGGCTTGGAATTCTTGCTCCTGCCGTATCAGCGGAAGCGGCTTGATACTCTCGCGGTTCTCACGACTTTGCTCTGCATCGCTTGACCTCGTGCCTGGCCTCATAGCTTCTCGGCTACATACCGTTATTAACCTCTATTCCCGAAAAAAATAATGGGACCTATTTGATTGCAAGGTTTTAAATAAAAGAAACCTAGATTCAATATAGAATGGGGGACGGAGTTTTATGGCATGATTATGGGAAGAAAAGGAAGAAAATGAAAAGGATACCCTCATTGCACAATAGTTGCAAATCTCTTCTATCATATCCTGGATTTCGAATTAAACACCCATTGGTTCACCTGCGTTTTTATACTCGAAGCTTTTACGTGGACATTCAAAGGCAGGGCTGTATTGCATGTAGAAACCGGGCAAAGGCTTTAATAGAGCACGCTCTTCGCCAGGCTAGTCACGCCCAATAATATAACGTTACAGGATTCAGCCAACAACACAAGATTAACTTAAAAATTAATTCCTCCCCTTGATCTTCATTTGTTCGTTTTCCTACTCCATCGCGTGGTTAGTTCTCTCTCCATCCTCACATTCAACATAATCGGACCCTTTGTGGGGGTTTCCATGCCTGTCATGACGAGATAAAATGGTTGCCGCTACTCATGCGGTGTGCTAAGTGTGACACAGCTGCACACACAGCTGCAGGCAACTACGTCGCCACACGCATAACAAATTATAACATAACCCTATCCTCTACGATTTGTCCTTCGTCCACAATACACATCACTGGTCCAGCTCGGAAGCTGGCAATTTATTTTCATATCCACACTACCATGTTCAGGAAGGGTAGTCCTTTGGGACCTGATTGGTTCACTGCTTGCAGATTGCGTCTAAAACCTCAGAACTAATGCTCTTTTCTCACCTTCTCAACCAACAAAGACAATCCGGTCTTTGCCACGGGATTGCAAGCGATTGCCACTTGGATTTTATGTGAAATTTATTATTATCAGAGATGATAGAGAGAAAGATAAAAAAGTAACCAGATATCTGGTCCACCCTTTTTGTCTGCGCTAATGGAAGTGCCAAATCATGACACGCCGTAGTGGCCTGCAACCGCCATCGAAGAAAGCTAAGACAAATGTGGAGAGCCCAAAAGGTCCCATCGGGAGTCAGACAAAGTTTCGCCTTGCCGACATAGGAAACTTCTCGCGATCCTGCTAATAGGGAAAGACTACTTTCAACTGCCGATTAGGTTAGTTGTTTTCCAGCATTATATATATATATATATATATATATATATATATATATATATATATATATATGTCGGTAAAAGAACTCAATAGCGAGCTATGGTATATGATAGTGCAACCAGAGTAACGCAATTAATTATGCGGTTACAATGCTATTTTTGACAAACACAGACTTTTCCTTAAAGCCCTCGGTAGTAGCTCTTCTCACATACACAAGAAGGTAACACTTAAAATAAGCGTTCTCTCAGATAGCCAAAAACCTATCTTCCGATTGGCCTTTTCAAATGTCACCCCAGCTTATCGAACAGAGTGGAAAATTTGTTTTTTTCCCTTTTCGCCACACCTAGAAATTAAGAAAAATTATTGCTATAACATAATTAATTTTGCGGTTTATAGTCTATTTTTGGCAAACCCAGTTTTCCTCAAAGCCCTCGGGAGGAGCTCTTCTCATATACACGAGAAGGTAACACTTAAAATAAGCGTTCTCTCAGATAGCCAAAAACCTATATTTCGATTGGCCCTTCAAATGTCATCCTTGTCTATCGAAGAGAATGGAAAATTACTATCCTGGTCGAGCATGAAGGGTCCTGAAGGCGATCTTTTATGTGTGATAGAAAGTGAGATATGAGGAGGTGGGGGTGATGGTGTATAGGAAAACATAGTGATAATCCGACGTATTTAAAGTTGTTATATGCAAAACTGTCATACTCAGCACCGGTAGATGTCTTGGTTGCTTCAATAAAGGATTGACGAGGTGGGTGGGATTTCTTTATACACATCCCACGCACTCACACAAACTACGAGGGCAGTTAGTGCGTGCACGCATATTGACTAACATTCGCTAATGAGGACGGCAATTAGAGTGTCTCGTAGAATAGCGTTGAGTTCATCCTTTCCTGCGTTTTTCAGCCGAAATAGTTAACGGTTATATGCATGGGAGATTTATGATAGAGAAAAATTGCAAATTAACCGAATTTTAGGTTGGCCAAAAAGTCAGGTATCTTGTAGGGTCCGGGACAATATAAAAACGGCTACAAAAATAGCTTTACTAATATACAAATCAATATTCTTTTTACAAATGTTAAAGGGGTTTTGAAGCAAGCTATATAACACATTATACGTACACGACTCTCAGCGACTTAAAGGCGGGTAAGGTCGCCGTACACACAAACAAACAATACTGGCCCAGGGATCGCTCGAATGACCTTGAGCGTACACGAAGTCGACGATGAAAGCCTACACTAGAAGATGTGGGGTAGTAGAGAAAGCACTTGCACAGGAGAGTTGCGCGTTGCTGTTACATCGAAAATTTTGTCCGAGGGAGTAATCCTTGCCTTGTTGCAAATTTAAAATAATAGTCTCTTAACAATGACTACCAACGGGATGAACTTATCCTTGCCTTCGTGCTCAGAACACCACGTCGAGAGTGGGCGCGTTGCGTTCGAGGAGCGGTTAGCAACGAGTACGGGGTAGAATCACGTGAATTCTACGAGAATACATGGAGCTTGAGGAGTTCTGCGATTAGTTCTTAAGAGTCCAACGGGACGCGAATAGCGGGTATGAACAGTGAAATGCAGACGGCAGGTACTGACAAGGGCGGGAAGACAGCGCATAATGACAGGGCGGGCAAGCGGCGGATACGGACGGGTCGGGCAGGCAGCGGAACTGCCTTCCAACTTATTTGTGTAGGATTTATAGTGGGGTCGAATGGGGTCTCCCCGGAAGGGGAGGGGTCCAGTGTCTGACACATCGGCAGGCGAGGCTACTCTCGCCCTTTTATCACGATCGCGAGAACGTTCCTTATCCGGCGAGGCGAAACTTTATTTGTCTTCCAATGGGACCTTTTCGGGTTATCAAGCTTGTCGCGACTTTCTGCGATAGCGGGATTTCAGGCGTCTCATGATTTCACACTTCCATTAGCCCAGACAAATAGGGTGGACCAGGTCTCTGTTCTCTCTCTCTCTCTCCCTCTCTGTTATCTGACAGAGTGGGCGGACAATCTTGTTTCTCTCATCATAGATATGTGTGTGTGTGTTTGATCGTTTACGGGATCATTTATACGAGGTAATTAGTACCAATGCCAATAATTGGTGACTTAAGGCGAATACACAATGGCTGACCTTCCGTGGTTGTTAGTGTGGCTGAAATCTCATTCAATGCTCAGACAATTTTTATATCTTCTGCACATTTTATCATCAGTTTTCTTCCTTCAATTTCATCCAAAGGTTTTTCGCGTGAAAGGGGCGTCGTTTTTTCGTCCTTTCTACATTGAAGAGAGAAGCCCTTGTTGGTTTGTGTTTTATTCAGCGTAGATGCTCTGGTTGGGTTTCTCTCGTCTTAGATGAAAACAAAGTCACAAATCTGATCCAATTTAATTGATTCGGTTCAGAGAGATTTGATCCCATATGGCGGAGAAAGAAGTAGCCCTCCTCCCCGCCCCCTCGCCCCTTTCCCCATCCCCCACCCCCATCCCCGAATATAAATTAATTTTGTTTCCTTTGCTTTTGGGGCCGAGTAAATGCAATTTTCCCCCTAAAATGTGATGGGATTGTCGAAATTTCCATTTGCTATATAAAAAAGTTCTTTGATCATTCAAATTCAAAATAACAGGAGCCCATTCTCAAATTTGGTAAATCAATCGATTCCGATGGATGCCCGCTCTTTCAGGTAAGCTAAGGCGAAAGTGGCTTGGCTGGGGAAGGAGAGTTTTCCTCTGTTTCCTCTCAAGTGAGACTTTAAAAATTTGGATCGGTGGAAAACACTCGTGGAGTTAGGTTTATCATTTCATCCACCAAATTGTGTTCATCATCAGCGTCATCGCCATCTTCCTCCTAATACATACTGAAGTGTCCCTGTGCAAGATTTGGCCCCTCTCTCAGCGGCGCCCGAGACGAACGACGCAAGAATATCTCTCAGACAGACACCACTACGTTTCTATGTAAATATTTTCTTTAGTTGGGGTAGTGTCGGGTACGTTGTGAAAATGAATTTAGTTGGGGACGGTGTGCATTGACACCGTTCAGATTTCCTTGTCGCACACTTTTGAGTGGCGAGCCCATCGAAGTCTTATCAGGGCGACCCATGTGTGGCGTAAAAGGGGTTATTCTTCTGGGTGGATGAAGGAAAGAATGAGTTTAAGGAAAACGCCAGTTTGGAAAGGTTCTCGCGATCGTGTGGCGGGGCTTGGCAGTTTGATTATCGAGTGACTGGATATTCTTTGAGTATCGTAGTGTAGTATTTCCTTAGAGTTCCGCTCATTTTCATGGTGAATCTCTGGATATTCTTAGGGTAGAATGTGTAGCAGTAGTTCCGTCTCTCATGATTTCCTTCACGCGGTGGTGTTCCTCGTAAAAATGGTTGTCATATTAGTTTCCCGTTGCCGGTAGTTAAATTAGGTGGTACGAATATTTTCCTCAGCGAGGCGAATTCCTTTCTTTTTTAGTGTGTTGTTGAGCGTGGATGTAAGATTATGTATTTAGGACGTAGGGGTAGGCAATGGATTCCGCTAATGTGGTTCTGGTGTCTGTTCGTTATGTTCATTATGGCGTTTGCTTTGTTCTTGTTGTTTTTGTTGTTTGGTTCAGTCTTTTTATTTTCATTTTTAGAAATGCATTCCTATGTGGAAAGTAACGCCGGGTATGGTTGGTATTTATTTTAAGGTAAAAAGTGTAGGAGATAACGTGAGTCTTAAAGAGAGTTGACGGAGATGCGGACATCATCAGGTCCTTTGAATGCCAGAGGACAAATCTCAGGATGTGGCCTCTAAATCGACACATGCTTTCACCTCTGTGTGTTTGTTTGTGGCCTTCTGTGTAGTATACTATGTGACGATAATGGTCATGTCATATGCGATGCTGCTGAGAAAAGTTTTAGGATCAATACGAAGAATGTCCTGAAGTAAAGGAATGAGAAATGTGGAGGGAGTATACAATTCGCTGCGGAACTCTGTTGCGTATGGGATGTGCTCATGATAATTTGGCGTCGTGTAATAGTAGTGTGCGGTTTGTTTTGTGTATTAGAGCGTTTTATTGGCCTAGAGGATGAATATTTATTGGTCTAGGTGGTAGACCGAATGGATAAAGTCTATCAAAATATATGCATAGGCTTTGAGAAAATAAACATATTGAAAGTTTGACTAGACTTTGGGGAGATAGACTGATTGAGGATTTTGTTCTGTTTTTGATTATCGCCTAATTGACAGTTGTGCAAGGGCATTAATCCTTCTTAGGCATAGGTCTTTCATGTATTTATTGGATTCATTTACAGGCCCCAATTTGAGCGAGATATTTACCTCACTTATATACTTGGATATATTTTGTGCAGCTTATTATGTTTCTGTGTCGTGGTATATTTCAATTGAGTGTAGTTTCCTTGTGGTTACTTTTATGAGGTCAGGATTCCAGTTACAAACTTTCGCTTATAAAGGTGTTTGTGTGTTTGGTACAATTGATCTTATTTGTGTAGGTTTTTTATTTTATTCTCTGTTGTTTTAAATGGCGATTTTCATGGTTCGTTTCTGTGATCTTGCTGTCTATTTTGTGGTTTACCTATTTTAAGATTGAAGGAGAGGTATGTTTCTGTTGATGGTGGATCACTGTTTGAATGTTGTGTACTGTTTTATTATATGTCTATGTTGTCTAGGATTTGGGTTTTGTTTAATGATTAAACCTGATTATCATTAGGTCTCTGATCTACGGGAATTAGTTGGTGTGTCGTGCTTTATGCTTCCCCTCGATAAGTTTTTATTGCTTTCAGTTTTGAGTAAGATGGCCCATCACCATCATTCTCTGCTTCCTCACCCGTCATTATCATTGATAATAGTACCACCACTCTCCACTTCGCTAACAACATTCTCCTCAGCAGCACCTCTATCATTATAACCATATTCATAATTACTCGTTAAAGCACCAAGAACTTTTTTATTTTTAGGAGCCCATCTGGTGACTGCCACCATTAGTAACGGAGAGTCTTCCAATCCGATCCGAGGTTATTTGACTCATTAATAGGATTATTATATAAAAACAGAGTTATAACCTGAATTTTTCCCCTATAAGGTAATGGAACAGTCACATTTAGTTTTCTAACATGACGGGAAGTTTTCAACATAGTAGTAGGGGTCTCATTCTCCCACAATAGGAATAGAAATGGGGCTTTGTTTGTCTCTTGTGAGTGATCCCATGAACCCGCAAAAAGGACCTACCTTTCTTGTAAGACAGAGATTCGAGTTTTGGAGAGTTGCGTGGTGTCTGTTCCAGGCTTGCCTCAAAAGAAATTTATCGCTTATGGGGTTTCTTGATCCTGGCGGCGTAAGACGTCCTCTATATAAAGGTTCTCATTTGGTCCCTCTCTACAAGGTGGCCCATAAATCCCAAGACACTCCATTTACAACTTTAGTATAAATATGTTATTAACGGAAAACAAATGAAACTTTTTTATTAATTGTTCTATTAATGCGAAGCCCGAGTAGACAACAATTAATAAAAAATACCTTTTTTTCGGTTAAAAACATATTCATAGAAAAGTTGTACGTGGAGTGTCCAGGGACTTATGATCCATATAGTAGATGAAGAATACGGGTGAGGGGTCATTCGTACTTTCAATTACTGGTTAGACCTAAAATAAGCTTCTATCACATGAGTACAGAGCCTAATATATTCATCTACCACTCACGAATTGTAAACCATTTTCTACCAATCTCTTTCCAAATCGTAAACTTCTCCATGTTAAACCCATTTCTATGTGTCCTATCTGGTTCACTAAAAATAAGATCCTCAACTGTCTCTTATATCATAGCCTTTTACTCATTTTGAATTCCTTAATCAAGTCCCCTCCAGCTATTTTACTTACTACCGTAAATACATTTTTTCTCATAAGCTCTTCACTATAAGGTAAGCTACTCAACCCATGAATTATCTTAGTTATCCTTATTTGCACTGATTCAAGGAAACCAATATGTATTCTATACTATGGTGACCAACACTGCAACCCATAGTCAAGATGACGCCTGAGTAATGGCTAACCCTATTAACTTATTGGCTCTATTCCTAGCACTTACTGTTTTATAAGCGGCAGGTCGGAAATTACAAGGACACCTAATCCTATTTCTCATTCTGACCTTTTCACCATCAAATTTTAAAATTTGAACGTAAATTAAAAGAGTGGATTTTCCTACTAAAAAAAAATGAATTTCAAATTTAAAAAGTTGACTTTCATATTGATAAAGCTTGATTTTAAATAAAAAATCACTTTCAAAATTTTAAAGTTGATTTTCAAAATTAAAATAAGTGAATTGCCCATTGCCCAATACATTGGCACTTAGGTAGGAACCGAGCAGAGGCTTTTGCGAAAGATTAGGCTATTTCAGCGCCCAATGGCCCCAATTTGGTTGGCCATTGCTGTAAGGTCGTTCCTTGCAACCTGGAGGTGGTTGAGCTCATCGTTTATTTCAGTTACTTTTATCTTTTTACAGGATATTATTTCGGTTTTTCAGAGATCTCTTAATTTTAGACAGGTAGAAAATAACAGTATTGCAAATTTGCTTCATTAAATTTTATGTACATATGGGGACGGTTTTCTTTGGGCGCGGCAGAGCTGCCAGTGACAATATGATGAGAAAAAATCCCACAAGCTATGAAAATAGGCTCTCTAAGGTAACGGTAAAGAGATATGTATATGGTAAGTAATACTGTAGATATGACTCTTACGAATGTTTTTATGTATAAAAGATTGTATTTCATGAAGAAATAAGTGCCCGAGAATTGAAAACAGTGAGATAATTTTGCGTAGGTTTTTGGCGAAATTAGTGCTCTTAATGTTATACAAATTCAGATGATACATTTTTTAATTGAATTTCATTTGTGTAAATTGAAAGTAACTTTTATGTTGAAAATGAGTTTTTTTAAGTTAAGTTTAATGTGAAATGGAAGTATTTTAATTTGAATGTCAAATTTTTAAATTTGAAGTTTAATTTTTTAAATATGAATGTCAACTTTTAAAAAATTTAAGTTCATCTTTTTTAATATGAAAATCAACTGTTTTAATTTGAAGCTCATTTTTTTAATATGAAAGTCAACTTTTTAAATTTGCTGTTGAATTCTTTTAATTTGAGGGTGAAAAGGAGTATAACTCTCCCATTTAGTTTATATTTATTCAGTGAATTACACCTACCTATACCAAGTAGACTAATTCCTCTACAAACTGGGATGAAATCGCTTTTTCTGCAAAGGGCACCGAATATTCGCAGGCAATAGCCCCAAATAGGTCATGCTATTTTCCTTTGTCGAACTCAGCTCAGCGAGAGATAAATGATGCAGAAGTGTTTGAGAGGGTTAACAATCACACAAGAAATGTATTAGACAAGCAAATACCATTTACTGTAATGTTACGCAAATTTAACAATAATAAAATAATATAAATTTAGAGAAATCAAAACTTCTTTATTCAACCATTTGTTCTTTCTTCCCCGATCTCGTGCAGGAGATAGTCGCGAAAAGTTATGGGTTTTTAAGTTCCCGAGGCCTTTTTGTATTAGGATTATAGCCCTTCATACGTAGTTTTTTGAAAAGAAAAACAAATTTTGGACCAAAAAAAAACAACGGTAGGAAAAAAATCGGTGGTGACGTAACGTAACCTTATGTCTGAGGCTGCAGTGTCCTGTTGCCCTGTGTGGGAGAAAAAATATAGATTATTTTTCTCTTTATCTTCGTTAGTCCTAATACAGAAGGATTAGGTGAAGAAGAGAAATATATAAAATTATACAAAATAGAAAAAATACGGAGGAAAGGAATGTCATAATACTGATGGGAATAACTCAAACCTCCAAAAATAAATGAATAAATCGTACATAAACTAGAAAAAAAATTGGATGCTCTTATTTTGGAGTGTTTGTATGTGATTAATAGAGGCTTTAATTTTTATTCAGGGGGAAAAGCAACGGAAAACTAATGGTTATATAGTCCCTTAGGTTAGAAAAGAGTCAAACAAAAAAATTAATTAAATTAATGCTTTAAAGGCAGCATGTTAATAACCCAGCATCTTTTCCCTTTCGTCCAAATAAGGTATCTTTTTCATTTCTTCCAAACCCACCATCTTAGCCCATTTAAGGGAGTTTAGTGTGTCAGTAATGTGTTATTCTAGGGTTGAACTCTCTGTCAGAAAGATAAAGAGAGAGAGATTGACGCAGACGAAGAGGCATATTGGTGTATCTCACGGACGAACGAACCTTCAACCAGCTTCACGAATACGAAGCCTCACCTCATCATCTCCTTTGGTTTTCTTTCGGGTAAATATTTTGCAACTTATAGCTCGTGGCGTTGCATTCAGTGGAAATTAATTTCCCTTTGCTGAACGATTAGTTTCCCTATTTTTCCCCATATAAATTATTGTTAAATTCTGTTTTTTGTTTGTATAATAGTAAAGATTATTTTTCTTTCTTTTGTTTAAATCCAAGAACCACTTAAAAATCCATTGAACTATTTTCTAAGTCGTCCAACGGAATAAACGCACTCGAACTTGGAGGAGCATTCCCCCCACTTACCTGTGTTTGTCGCCTCTTACCCTGCGTCAGGGAGGGCAAGCGAAGTTCACTGAAGCCTACCTGACCTATGACATTATAATATATATATATATATATATATATATATATATATATATATATATATATATATATATATATAGTTGAAAGATCATTCTATTCCGATAATATTTACATGGCTACAAATGAATGGGACTGGCACCCGACTGCTCTTCAAGCGCTGCTGCAAAGGCTCAGGGATGATAATTTGACAATTGGTCCGAAAAAATTTCATTTTGCCTTTAATAAAGTAGATTACTTAGGCTTCCGCATAGGAGAGAATCAATTAGCCCCTCAGGAGGAAAAGATACAAGCCAACGTAAAAATGCCGCTGACCGCTTCATTTTATCGGCGATTCATTCCCAATTAGGCCACCCTTTCTGCTCCACTTTGCAAGCTCCTGAAAAATAAAGGCCCCATAACAAATAGTTTAGACTCCTTTGTCAAACATCAGCTTGATACAACTTAAGGATACGAGGGGCGGTCAATAACTTTTGCGAATCCAGAGGGCAAAAGAAAGGAAGGGGGATGGCTGTTTGTGGAAGTGTTAGGACAAGTTATGACAAGTCAGGACCTGCAGCCGCACGCTCCTGCCTCGTCTATTTAAGAAGCAGTAGCTGATTGCAGATCGTCAGTCACAAATTTTTCAACAATGGAGAAGGTTGAGCACCACGAGGTGATCAAATTTACGACCAAGAAAGGCAAGAATACAAAAGAGATCCATGAACGCATGGTTGCAGTGTACACCGATTCCGCCCCTTCCTATGCAACCATTGCTTGCTAGAATAGGGAGTTCCGCTATGGTCGTCAGTCCCTTGAAGATGACCCCAATCCAGGACGCCCACAGACGTGACGAACGAGGACAATGTGGCCCGTGTGGATAGGATTATCCTTGAAAATTGACGGGTGAAGGTCGAAGAAATCGAGCGAAAATTTGTAATATCGCATAGAAGTGTTATCAATATCATCCATGACAATTTGGCCATCAGCAAGGTCTCTACCCTTTGGGTCCCTAGAAACTTCACGCCCCATTATCAACTTCATCGTCATCAAAGTCCACAAGGCCAGAGTTGCACAAGCTGCTCTGCGCGAGTGCGGATTCGAGGAGCTCAACCATCGCCGCTACAGTTCAGATCTAGTCCCTAGCGACTAGTTTTTATTCCGCCAGCTCTAGGCTGCACTTCGTGGACGCCGGTTCGGGGACGATGAAGGTGTCCAGCTCGCCCTCCAGGAGTGGATGGAACAGCAGTCGGGTGATTTCTGATGGCGGAAATTCAAAGCCTCAGGGACAAGTCGTGCAAGTGGATTGAAGTCGAGGGTAGTTATATTGAAAAATAATATAACACTTTTCCTCATATCTCGTTTTCTTATATCTTTATTGCAAAACTTATTGACCGCTCCTCGTAAACTCGCGTCAGCTTCGATATTACGGTTGCCCAATCCCACCGAACCATTTGACATCTAGACGGACGCAAGTAATGACGGTATAGGGTGCGTATTGGTCCAATACGGACCTAATAACAAGAGTTTCATCATAGCGTACGCTAGCCGAAAATTATTACCACGTGAAAAGAACTACGCAGTGATTGAGTTGAATTTGGGTCTCTTTTCGCAATTTCCATTCGGAAATAGGTTCTCAGTGTCTAGTAAGGAATCAGCTTTAAGAGGCATTCAAGCTTTTTTCTCAAGGACTTAGTTTTGCAGCATACGATTTGTCAATCAACTGCTAGCCTATTGGTCGTTACCCTCGATTTTTCTCGTACTCAGTGGGGTTAAGATTCAGTGGGAGGAATTAAAAAAATTGATAGGTATTTGATAGGAAAGGAATTTGTGATCGGGACTGGCCATAAAACTTTGTCATACCTTAGGGAACATCCAACACAATAAGGCGAGACTAATACGTTAGAGCTTATTTCTCCAAGAATTCCAATTTAAAATAATGTAGTTAAAAGGCTCCGAGAATTGTATAGCCGATAGCTTAAGCCGAAATTCACCAGATTCCCTCCCAAGTGAATCTTGAGCTTATTATTGTTTGATCAGAAACATCTACCCCTTTGTATGTAAATATATGTAGAGCTATAATAGTATATATATATATATATATATATATATATATATATATATATATATATATATATATATCGAGGCCAAGGAAATAAAAACAAAACACATCTAGGTTTAACTTTGCCCCTCTGATGGTCTCCGGTAACCTAGGAGAACGGGCAAAATGGTAAATGTTACGAGACATTTACTTATAAACAATCCATTCAAAAGCTCAAACTGCCAATCTCGTATTACCGTCTCTCAGAGCTACAAGACGCCAAACCCGGGAGACCAAACTGAGGTCTCACCTTGCGAGTCCCCCCTACACCTCCCTATTACTCCGCGGGAGTAATTTGAGTATATAGCAGGTTGACCCGATGAAACAAGGCTTTTTGTTCGTTCTAACAGTAGAGACCAGAAAGTCACTGGTTTAGAGAAGATTTTTCGAGTTGGAGAAGAAAACAGAAAAATCACCGGTAGAAAGTTTTCTGCAAGTTAAAGAGAAGTTGCAGTCCTTGTATAAAATCAGATTTTACTAAGGAAGTTCAGCGCAGTTCGAGCCTCAAGATTATTGAGTATCAAGCTACCTAGTTTGAGGACTCCAAATCTTAATATATCTGAGTTGGACAAACCCCATCTAGATAGAAAAAAAGAGACAACGATTTCATCTCGTCCGAAAGAAAATGAGGTCAAGGTCGCCCCAACCACCTAGAAGTAGAAGGGCTAAGCTTTCGCTTACGTCTCCACCAACCCAGATCCCTCGTGACGTCACCCACCAAATCAACAGGCAGGTCGACGAACGCCATCTATTGAGCAAACAACCAACTCCTCGAGCTACGCCTCTCCGGAACAAAATCTCCGAAGATATCCTAAATGGTCTCGGGTATTTAATCTCCATTACCTTATGTGAGTAAAGAATAATCCAGTTTTTTATGTCCCCGTGCATAATAATTAGTTTATTGGATGTCTGGCCAAGGACAATGATAGTAACTTAAAATTGTTCCCCCCATAAAATTCTATCTCGAATTGAGCATTCAGAGCCCCCCCAGTAATTCTCTTTTCTTTTCTTTTTAAGTGAATTAGATCTGTATTTTTTATGTTATTTAGTGAGAGGGTTTATGCTCATTGAAGTCTATTTTTTTAGTAAAAGTACTGTTTTAATTATCCTTGAACGAGTTGAAGTGGCAATATTTGATATAGTCATAAAAGAAGCCCTTTTCATTCATTTTCGAGAATAAAAATGAAGTTTAGCACTCTTAGAGAAGGATCCTCAAGTGATCCCCGAGGCACAAGCCTACACCTAAAGGCATAGTTTATTTGGTTTATTAAAAATTAATATTTCAAATAAATATATATATATATATATATATATATATATATATATATATATATATATATATATATAGATTTATGTATAATCTCGGCTAACCTACTACAATATACTTTACAATTATTTTTGACCCGAGGCAGATGTGCCCTCTCCTCAAAATTCAGTGTTTATAATTATGATTGTTGTAAATTATGTTCTTTTTTTATATTGATCGATCTATGTACATTTTTACAGTCTGTCTTAGTATTTATTTTGTTTTTTATTTTGGTGATATTGTATAATATATTCCTTTGCTATTTTGGGGGGCCGGTAATACGAACTTATTTATTGGGTATTCATTTTAAATTTGTACAATATGTCGAAAAATGGCCAGACTCTATATTTATATATACGTAGGTACTTTGGGGCTTGGGGCCGAAGTAGGTCGAAGACCGACATTGAAAGGGGAAATTGTTATGAGTCTAGTGGGGATAGTTTGTTATTAACTTTGCTGGGTCCTTTTAAACAAATATTTCAGAGTGCAAGTTACCAAAATTAACAGGTAGCTGGTACGCTGTGGGGTTGCAAAAGAAAGACAATGACGAAAATATAACTTTACTAGCAACAAAATGTTATTTATATTTACATAGATATTGAGTTTAAAGAGAATGGTCGTCCGGACGGGGTTAAAGGTCCACACGCGATCAGGTAAGTTAATTAATGGATTAAAGGGGTCAGATTCAGTTTGATGATTTAAAGGGGGATTTTAAATTGGGGCGTTTACACAAATAGTAGAGCAATTGGGGAAACCAAACTCAAGATCAATCTGCAGGTGGCAACGGTTACGATTAACTTACTAGCTCGTTGCTGAAAAGGGGCTAGTTTGGGTGCGGTGAATGTGGCGGAAGAAGTCGGTTTACCTCTTGCTTCAGACGAAGGAACACTTGTCGCTTTCGTAGTTGGGAATCCTTGTCAGTCCTTGCCGATTGACTAAGGCAGAGTTCACGGATTGATTTAGCTTTCAACTTGAATGGAAATTGACGCGGGCGAAGGGGGTGCGTCCTTTAGCTCGTTCGTCGGAGTAGGCGGAAGTCTAAGAGTGCTGCTCTATAAACTCAGTCGAAGCGTTATTTAGGCGCCTGCTGGAGTGGCTTCAAACGCGCACCGAAATTGGGGAAAAGTCTGCGACTACTTCAGGGAAAGGGGGAATCGTGATAACGCTCGTTTGAATGTCCAACGGATCTTAATCTTTGAGCAGAAAGCCGGAATGCTAGCAGAGAGGTGGTCGTTTGTGTGTGTGGGGGGAAGGGGGCGATGACATCGGTCCCTAGGCAAATATAGCTGGGGCGTGTGATTATGGCGACGGCCGCCTCCTTACCCAGGTTCAGCCATGTTTTGTCAGCTCCATGTGGTAATCTCCGGATTCACCTGGGTACAGAAGGGCACGTGGCCGACATTTGACCTCACCTATTCTCCTACACAATTGTTCTTTTATTTCGTGAGGCCAAAGTAATGCGCACCCATTTCCATTTCCCGAGATGTCCCTTCTTCTGGAAGTCTAATCTTAAGAGGGGAGGAGATGTAAGAGAGAGAGAGAGATTCACTCAGAGAGAAAGGCCTAAGAGGGTATCTCACAGACCTACAACCGGTGTCTTTCGTTAAATTTTCAGGGTGATAACGAAGCGAGACGAGTCAAACTGGAACCTTCAACCCAACTCAGTGAAAGGATGCTAAGCCCTTGCCCATTACGCCTTGAAATTGATTGGGACCCACTTCCGACGGCAAACAAAATCGCTTCTGGTGAAGTCGTATATGTTTCCCAGCGCGGAAACGAAAAAACTAGTATTTAACCAGGAGTCAGGCACTGCTCAAGTAGTATCCAAGCAGTAATCAAGAGGATCTATTGGAACCCCCAAAATGACACAATGGGCCACTTGACAAGCGACTCTCTGGTATCCTAAGCACTCGCAGGTATGAAACCAGCAGTTGTTCTGAACTAGGGTAGTCAAGGACGTAATGACTTATATTGGAATACCGCACTTTACTCCGTGCCCTGCAAGGATAATCACTCAAAAAAGCACTCGAGGCCCCTCATGGTCACATCAGATTACTTTAAATGGAGTCTTCTTGACCAACACCAGATCGAATGGGCACACAACTCTCTAAAATGTGGATAAAAACATTCTGAGAGATTTTATTTTCAAATTTAAATCAAAGCCAACAAGAGAATTTCTGACATTAAGGTATTAAGGAGAGATTTAGAAAAAGTTTTGTTAGTTGCGCCATTCATAGATTGTACCCTGGAAGAGACGAATCTCCCTGACTCGATACTGAAATGCACATAAAGATTAGAATGACACTCACTAGTGAGCTTATTTGAGGTGAGGATATGATGGGAAATGTCGGAGTCCTATTATTTTTTTAAATCAATGCTCGATGGCGGAACATTTTGTTCCCCATGAGGAGGGGAACAACCTATTCCGTTTTAAGGGTATGTGTATATAAGTATTCCTTTAAGAAGCACTCGTAATAGTTCGGCAGGTTTTTCTTATTAAGGGACATCTGGCGACTTCTACCAAGGGCATAAGGTGCAGTAATCTATAGACCCTATTACGAGCTGAAATTAAAAACAAAAAGCAAAAACAAAACAAAAGGGAGTAGAATAAAGCGTGTTCCAGCGTCAGAGGGCGGCCGACATTTCTCTGGCACCCGAGCATGAATCCAAGGCTAACAAATGCTAAATAAAAGGAATGAGGAGGCCAACCCCCTCCATAAAGTTAGAGTCCACAGTCTGGTGTAGAGGGAACCTTCCTGACCAAGGGAAAAGTGGTAGCAATTTCAAATTTTTAATTTTACCAATTTCACTATCAACCTGCACACGCAGAATTGAGAGAAATTCGGCAGATACCGGCCGCGGTAGAATGATCTCGGCCACGTTTGTGATAAACAAGCACAGTACTCACTAGCCAGGAGCCTGTAAACGTACTCCTTGTTCAGGCCAGTTTAAATAAATCTGACAAAAATGCAAGCCTTCGATTTTCTACGTGATGAAACATGGTATATATGACATTGTCCGGACCAAGATTGTGTCCCCGGATGAGTAGAAATTGCAACACAACTTCCTCAGCGTAAACTAGTCGTTGAAGTGCTCCCTTATTTTGGATGTAAAGTACAGTTGGTAGCCATCAGCGAGCTCACAACGTGTACTGCATCCTGGCAGAGTAGTTGCACTGCTACTTCCTTAAATGGATGGATATGGTAATATATAAGAACAGAGACTTAATGATGAGTGCAAATAGCTCATCCTGCTGCCCGGCTCCATGGGGGAACTCTCTCGCAAAATCCTTGTACCGCGGGAGGGAAAGCAGTTGGTCTCTTGCAAACCAATAGCTAACGGGGAAAGGGTGGATACAAGCCTTCACAGCTACTCCTAGTGGGCCAGGAATCCACGGCTATTACATTTAAGGAATATTCCTTCCAGGCCTAGCAGAGAAGTGCAATTGAAAAAGAAATAAATAAAGACTAATATTAATAATAAAGATTATTTAAATAGTAGTAGTATGTTCATTATCCCAACAAAGCAGAAAAAGTATTTAATACTCCTTAAAGTACGAAGGGCGGTCAATAAGTTTTGCAATTCACATAGAAGGAAACGAGATATGTGGAAAAGGGTTTAATCATTTTTCAATATAACTACCCTCGACTTCAATGCACTTAGGCCACTTGTCCTTGAAGCTTCGAACCCCCGGCAACCAGAAGTCTGCCGACTGCTGTTCAATCCACTACTGGAAGGCAAGCTGGACATCTTCATCGTCCGCAAACCGTCGTCCACGCAGTGCAGCCTTGAGCTGGCGGAAAAAAAGTAGTTGCTAGGGGCCAGATCTTGACTGTAGGAAGGATGGTTTAGCTCCTTGAATCCGGACTCTCGCAGGGCACTTGTGCAACTCTGGCCTTGTGGACTATGACAACGTGAAGTCGATCATGGGGAGTGAGATTTCTAGGGACCCAACGGACAGAGAGCTTGGTGATGGCCAAATTGTCGTGGATGATGTTGATAACACTTGCATGTGATATAAGTTCTCGCTTGATTTCTTCGACCTTCACCCGTCGATTTTCGAGGATCATCCTCTCCACACGGGCCACATTATCCTCGTATGTCACGTCTGACGGGTGACCTGGATGGGGGGCATCTTCAATCGAGTCACGACCATGGCAGAACTCCCTATTCCAACGAGCGATGGTTGCATAGGAAGGCGCGGTGTCAATGTACACTGCAACCATGCGTTCATGGATCTTTTTTGCATTCTTGCAATTTTTTGTCAAAAATTTGATCACATCACGGTGCTCAACCTTCTCCATTGTTGAAAAATTTGTGACTGGCGATGTGCGATCAGCTAGAGCTTCTTAAATAGACGAGACAGGGGCGTGCGGCTGCAGGTCCTTACTTGTTATAGCTTGTCCTAACACCCCCCAAGCAGCCATCCCTCTTCCTCTGTTTTGCCCTACCGATTCGCAAAAATTATTGACCCACTCTCGTAAATACTAGATTTTTTCTTAAAGTGCAGGTGTAAATGACGTGTCTTTACAGAGCGCCTGTCTATCGAGGAAACAAGAAAGAGGATTGAGAGAAGAGGGTGAATTTCAATTCAGGGTTAAAGGCACTAAAGGAAAAGGGGCAGCGAATAACAGCATGAAAACTGGTGTGTGGTTCCTCCTACATAGATTTACGGCGGCAAACATTTTTATTATAATGGTATCACAATAGTTTGGTCACCTGGTTAAGAAATATCCTCATTATCTTTATTATTTTAACCACTTTCTAAAGATCCATAATAATATTCTTTTATATTTATTTAGGGGCTCGCTATCTTCTCCATCATACCTTGCTCATCCTAAAGGCATAGTTACCAGAACAGGCTTTGTAGTGAAGTGGTAATGCAATATCTCTGTCTTCACGCTTAACAAGATATTTAAAATTAAATTAACCTACGATCCCACTTGGCCTATCTTCTTGAAAGCAACGGGGATCTATTGCAATATTAACCCCAAACCCTGTTTCTAATATTGAAAAAAACTCCTCATTAAAACCTATCCAATCTAAGACTAAGCTGGAGTTAAGATCCCCATTGAAAATCTTGATTTATCTTTTCACCATTTTTTTCTGAATTGAAAAGAAATCGAAACACAATGTGGTATATAATCTCATAATTTTCTTTCCTGACTTACGATTACATTTAATTAAATGAGGAATATTCACTTCCTTGGAATGGGAAAAAATATTGTAAAATAAAAGCAAGCTAAATGAGGAAACCTGAATGCGAGAATACGAAATTTCATAGACTTGCGCATTTAATTTGAAAATAGAGGATATAATAATTAGAAAGCTTTGCTTATTTGATGAAATAGTTTTACAAACCACAAACCAAAATCTTTAGATTTTATAACCACTCACATATAGTACTACTACTATTTTTCAAGTCTTATAAAGATTTGAAGTCAGAAAATATTTGAAGCCATAAAAGATTTTAAGTCTTGACAGGATTCAAAGTGATAAAAATATTTCAAGTCATACCAGTTTTAAAATCATATTATCAGGTTTAAAGTCATAAAAGGTTAGCCAATTCTACTTCCTAGTGTATGCTTTTGGAACGCTCCTCATCCACGTTTATTTCAGGACTGTGTCTACAGACATAAAAACTGTCATGTAATTCTATCAAACAGGTCAATCTGAGAATTTCAAAACTTGTAATAAAATCATTTTCGCCATCACCTCGTTTCTTCCATTGGTGAGAGCAAGATCGCCGTAGCCTCTCCAGAATAGAAAAGCGCGTCTATTTAAGTATGTATATTTACTACCCCATCTCCTTCGCATTGAGACCTAATCCTTTTCGAGCACTCATTGGTCACAATTCTACGATGAGCGAACACTTCATTCAGTATTCGTGTTGTGTCTAGCGCTATTCATGCTTGGCATCTAAGGAATCACAGAGTTAAACCTTATATATCATCATCAGCTTGTTTCAACCATTGCTGCCCAAGACCCTCCAAAGGATCTAACACTACTTACGATTTAGATGTTGAAACTAGTGCATTAAATCCGCCATTATGCGATTTTCATCCTCGCATCTCCTGCGAGGTTTTATACTGGGCGTCTTCTTTTTATATAAAATTGTCCTCTAGGATTTCTCTGGGGCATTTTTTCTCGCTAGATGTCCTTCCAATTTCCACTTATAAACTTTTAATAATATTATTAAACCACTCGAATGCTTGTACTTATCAATGTATTTTTTGTATAACTATAATCTAAGTAAAGAGAATTAATGACTTATGGAGATTTCAAGGAAATTAAGATACTTCAAGACATGAATATTTGATAAGATATAAATCATGAGACAAATTGACAATTTGCCTCTCAATAAAGCACCAAGTTGGCTAGAATCTAAATCATGCTAAAAGCTTCCCTTGTGCAGAAGACAGACAACACCAAGTGAAGAAGTAAATTTGAATTTTACAATGAAACTTTGTTTATCCTACAAGAATATCGAAAGTAAAGTTTATACTTTTTTCTTTAAATTATTTTTAATTCAGTAAGCTTCTAACACACTAATCTCCTATCATAGTTTTTGAGAAACTTTGTGATTTATGCTACTATTAAGAGGTGCAGTAATGAAATATGCAATTTAAACCTTGCGACAGCTTTTAATTTCAGTAAACTCAAACCAAAGGCAAACAAAATATTTTTTAAGAAAAAACAGAAATTAGTTTGCCAACAATTGGTCTTATCATTGGTCTTATTAATTGCTAACGTAATCAAAAATACACGTTAAAAGATTTTTCTGATCACCTTCTAACAAAGAAAGAGTACTTTGAATCCATATAATTTACACATCCTTTCTAGAGTCATTTTCAGGTAAACATCAACAAAACAAACCTTGTCATCCATAGACGACCACCGAAAACGCCCGTATATTCTTCCTGCTGCTCTAAGACACTACCAGATCATAACTTTCTTTCAACCATCTCACAAACATTTTTAAATCACCAATGTTGGAGTGTTGGAAAGCCTTTATTTAATGAGTTCAATCGACATCCAAACTATAACCCACTTCCCAAAATGCATGAAAAGGCGCCATTGCTTTTTTACCCTTGTGCAAATGAAAGAACCGAATATTCGTTTCAAATATGATATGACGAGTCATTTAGGCGCCGGTGTCATGGCCAATCAAGTCTGAAATGGCTAAATGTGGTAACAGTGACGACGACACTTTGTGTGAAATAAAGAAACCAGAATCTACAGCCTTACTGATAAATCGTTCGTAATTAATGAGAGAAGTGAAAAATATATTTTCTTTTAAAGATTAGAAAAGGACATGAAATTATATATATAAATACAATCACTAGTCAAACAATGGGCACATGGAGTGACAAGTTTTTGATAAAAATTGTAAATTAAGGTAAAAATATATGTATATATATATATATATATATATATATATATATATATATATATATATATATATATATATATATATATATATATATATTGAGAGAAAGTGTAGTATTACATTTTAAATAATCGATGTACCTACATACAGAGATCGGCAAAAAGCAAATGGACGCCCTCAGTTTTATGATAAAATTTTGATGCCAATTTTGCCATTATTATTAGGAATAGTCCTTTTTTTCACAATTCAAGCATTTAATATTGTAATTATAAAATATACGAAGAAAGCAATACTTGAATAAAATTTATTACACAGGCCTGCGTTTGAAAAAGATTTCTGTTCCTGCGGTTTTCTTTATTGATTCCTAACGAAATTGTTCTCCTAAATTGAAATATGACATTCATTTTGCTCAATCAGGTCTGGTTTTCGAGATACAGCGCCCTACTGTTTTTAGAAAAGTGCCATTTTAGAAAAAATCCCTTATTTATATAAAAGTTATTTAATAAATTACAATTACTTGCAATAAAAAAAATACCGACTCAATTCGACTTTCTTTTAATTAATTTTAAACTTACAGAATACTTATGAGCTTACCCAGGAGTGCAAAGAAACTATTTTCCAAGAAAAGAAGTCCTTGATGACCTTCGCTTGTGAAGCGATGTTGGTTCGTCGCGTTTAAGACACCAGCAATAGTCAGCTAACATGTTGATGTCCCAGCGTCCTTGATATCTTGTCTCCATCGTCTTTATGTCTTGGTGAAATCTTTCTCCTTGTTCCTCGCTATAATCTCCACAGTTTGCTGGATAAAATGCATTTTTATCGACATGCCAGCTCCCATTTTTTCGAAGCTTTTCATAAGCTCATTTACATGTGAGATATATTCTGAGCTTCTTTTATTTCCCAGAAAACCGTCGATTACTTTACTAAACGCTCGCCATGCTTCTTGTTCACGGGCTTCCATATTGGTGTAAAAATGCTTGTCCTTTAACAGAGTTCTAATTTGGGGACCATCAAATATGCCTGAATGGAGCTTGGCATCACTGATATGTGGGAATTTTTGCAGTAGATACTTAAAAGCTTGGCCTTCTTTATTCAGTGCTTTGACAAAGTTCTTCATCAGGCCAAGCTTTATATGAAGAGGAGGCAGTAAAACATTTTTGGGAGGGACTAGAGGTTGAGCTACCACACTGTGGCAGCCAATTTGGAATGCCTCTCGAGATGGCCAGTCTTTTTGCTTATAGACTATCCGCCCGGCTATCCCATAAGCACATGAAGCATGGATATTTTGTGTAGCCTCCTTGCATCCCAAGAAGAAGGCACACAACCTGAAAGAAAACATAATGATGCATATTGATGTACATGGTTTCTAAGAACTTCTATTATTTGCATAGGCAATTTTCACTAAGTTTTTTAGGGGTAGGGAGAAACTAATATGTGTATAATATCCTTCTGTCATTGGTATTTAGAAACAAACATTCCTTGAAATATTTAACAAGTTCAATATAGTAAAATATATCTTACCTTGAGATCACCACATATTAACCAGTTCTGGTTAGAGTACTTGATTGTATTAATCAATACTTTCATATTTTCGTAGCTTTCTGTTAACTGAACTGAATGGCCAATAGGTACAGATGCCATTTTATTGCCAATATTTAAGAGTACTGCCTTCAAACTTCTGCTAGAAGAATCAATAAAGAGCCTCCATTCACTTGGTTGGTAAGGAACGCCAAGTGCCTCAATTAAACCTTTTACATCATTGCAATACACCAAAGAGCTGCAAGAATCAACTGCAAAGAACTTTCGAAACTCTTCGTCTCTATTTCTGAACCAAAGGAAAGTAGTTTCTTGAGAGAGGGGGTTGTTCTCACTAAGACGGGATGCAAGAAGTTGTGCGTTCTCTTTAGAAAGACCAAGATCTCTAGTTAAGTCATTTAATCGACCTTGAGTGAGTGGTCTTGGCGAAGTCATTGTAGACGTAGGCTGATATGTCACTGAAGTGTCAGTGTCATTCACTTCCATATCTTCTATATTGTCTTGTAGCTCAGTATTTTAAGGAGGAGAAGGAACTGGAACTCCTGGGCCATGTGGTTGTGGTTTAATGGCAGAAGAAACATCAGGATAGACTACAGTGTGTTTGTTCTTCTTATTGACACCTGAAAAAAAGTTTCGCATACTTAATTTACATACTTTTAATTCACTCGACCCTCGTTTCAACATTTTTATACACGTTTTTCATACCAGGTAAATTTACAATTTTTAAATACAATCAATTTTTATATACAATTTAACCACAATTTTTCTACCAGCATAATACACTATTTTTATACACAATTACAATTTTAATAGGCTACCAAAAGATTTGTATAAACATTTCTAGATTTGTCAAGGACTATATTGTTAAAGTAATTATCTCACCTTTAAGATTTTTCATGCAAAAATAGCAGTCTGTAATGTGGTCCTTGCCTTCTCTCCACACCATAGGTACACCAAATGACAAACAGTTCGTTTTGCCCTCACTCCAGCGTCTTAAGGCTATGACACAGGCTTTGCAGCACATATGTGGAGCAAAGTTTTTGTCTTGATCACCTAGCTTTATTCCAAAATATGCATTGTAAAGGAACTTTACTAACGGCGTTATAGTGCATTGCTGGTCACTAAAAGTTACCTTTCCACAAACAAAACAAAATCTATCAGGACTGTTTTTACACTTTCTATTCATTTTTATGAAAAATAAGTAGTTTTGCTAATGTATTTACCTACAAAAAAATTCACAAAGATAAATAAAGTTTTAGAAATACACTTTAAACACTGTTCATAGATGAGAAAAGTCATGGATTAAAAAACCAACACTTAGTTGGAGAGTGAGCAAGCAACACACAACCACTCGCGCTCGCGGTCAGCTAGAGACTGAGCTCTCTAACGCCATCTAGGGAGCTTGGTCTGTATCTTAAAAACTAGACTTGATTGAGCAATTGGAATGCTTGATTTAAATTTAAGAGACAAACTACATTAAGAATCACCTATAAAACCCTCAGGAACATTTTTGACGCAGACCAGTGTTATTTTTAAAGAAGCAGGATTGTTAGTAAATTGGAGTGTGACCTGTCCCAAAGATAAATTGCTAGGTATTTTAGAATGCCTCTTTCTTCCACTCACTATATTAAGGTTTAATTTAAAGAAAATGGTAAAAAAAATGGTAAAAGATGTCTTCCTAATTTTTTAACATCCACTGAGAACAGTCATCAATTAAAAGCATCTAAATTGTCAGAAAGAATCCAATTCAGCCCAAGAACAGCGGTAAATTCCCAGCATGGTTGTAAATTATGGTGGTCTAGTGAGTAGGAAGCCTCTTTTAACTATTGGAATGTTAAGAAGAATCAGAGAGCTGAATAAATGAGTGATTAGCATTATAAAATTTGCCACAGCATAACTTTTAGTGACAATACAAAGCTTGGTCACTTTGTAGACAGTGGGCAGGTATGGGTTTGAAGATTTACCGTTCAGGAATTTGACACACAGGAGAAATCCAACAGGAAAAATGTGACCTTTTATGTTATGGTGTGATGAGGAAATTAGTAGTTGTGTGGGCGACATTAACTTGAAAATTAAATTTCCACTCCTAATGACGGGATTCTAACAGCGTTTTCAAATGATCAACTGGAAAGTTATTTCCTCATGTAAGATGGAGCTCCCTCTCCATGCTGCAAAACTAATAAAAATAATGAGAGGGCTTAAGTGGCATCAAACGACTTCCTTGCCACAGTCAGTCCCCTGATATGAACTCAAAATAACATCTGTGGTGAATCCTAGACATAAGTTCAGAGTGATATGGCTGAATCTTATACATTAAACATGGTGGAAAAATACTTGTACATACCACAAGCTGTTATCTCAGAACTTATTAAACTTATTTCAGTAATAAAGTAGGTCTCTATTTATTCTCCAGTAAAACCTTTTTCAATAAAGCCACCTGTAGTTTCATTGGCGGCCAGAATGCGGCTTCGGAAGTGACTGCTTGCCCTGAACACCTGATTCTCATTAATGTTGATCATAACATCCAATATAGCAACTTTTATCGAGTCCCTGGTTTCTGTTGGAGTCGGTTGATCTCCTTCTACTTCTCAATAACAGCCCAGACTTAGTAATCTAGAGAGGTAGATTATCCCATATTAGGTTTTACTTGATCGTGAATATTTTCATTCAGTCTCTCCAAGGTCACTTAAGGCCGTTACCTGAGCCCCACTGGAGAACGTAAGGCCATTCTTGGTAGGGAGATCTCCTGATCTAATTAATGATGATTTCCTGGAGCTGCTTGAAGAACGCGACAATGAAGACGACTTTTGACCACCGATAACACTAGGCAATAAATTTTAACTTTTAATTTGTTACTGTCATGTGAATAAGTGTTTCTAATTAGATCGAGGGCGCTGAATCCGAATTTAAAATCCAAAATTCTCTATCATCTATAGATTTTATTTTGTAACTTTTAAGCGAAAATATTTTAAAAGTGGGGGACCTTCCTCCTTTATTCTGGCTTAGGACAGGCAGTGTACATCACTGGCGAAGTTACCCCCTCTCCTTTCCAAGTTATGAAGAGTTTATTGTATTTATTAAGTTCGTTATGCACTTAGAATTTGAAGAAACTTTGCTGTAGCCTTCTCGTTTTTCTTTTGTGAGATATCAAAGTTTGTTTTTGTAAAGAGCAGCAATAATCCTCCATCATATTTTGATTAAATTTTCCTTGTTACCTCCTCTCCATAACCAAAATTTGTTGAGGTAAACGTTCACAATGTTCATCACTAACCGTTCCAAGATTTTCAGGAAAAAAATTGAGATGAGAAAATGCATTTGACTGACAATCTACTTCCCATCTTTTCATAGGCTTCCAGCATATTGTTTAGTATTTCTCTGTAATTTGGAGATTTAAAATTGCCGAGAAAGTTTTCAGCGACTTCCACAAAGGATGTGCCTACTATGCGTTCGTTTTCATTGAGACACAAAGTGAAGGAATCATCAGAAACAACTCTGCGAATTTGTGGTCCAGTGAAAACTCTAGCTTCTAATTTTGCATCAGTTAGTGATCCTTTGAATTTGTTTTCAATTATTGAAAGCCTTTAGTTCTTTAATCCATACGCTTTCCAAAATTTTCATTAACCCTTATTCCATTTTAAGAAGTTATGTTTGCCAACAATGTCTTCTTTTCTGGCTGACCATTCTCGCTTTTTATAGTGATTTTTATCATTTCTGCTATCCCATAGATATAAAAAGCACATCTACTTTGTATATCCCAACCATAACCCAAAAAGAAGTGATACAACTTTAAAATCACAACATATGCCCTAGTTATTCTCTTTGTACTCAATAGGTTTCAGAAATAGTTGCATTGATGAATATGTTTCTTGAAGACCTGTAGCGTGGGCTACAAAAATTGCAGCTATTTCATTGCCATTGTGCAGCAAAACCGCTTTAAGCCTTACCTTACTAGAGTCAATGAAATGTCTTCAATCATTAGGATCATAGTCACAGCCGATTTTCTGCATCCAGCCGCATTTTCTAGGCAGAAATGACAATAAACAATGTTATTTGAGGGCTCACACCATATCCTGGGAACAACAACTGGCATTGCCTTCCTCTTCCCCTTTAACTAAGCTCTCATCCTGGTCCCCTACTTTGCATCTAAAATAGTATTTGTAGGCTTGCTTCGTCGTTACTGCTGTTTCTATTTTTCTCCGTTGTACCACTGATCTGAATTGCCCACAAACATAACAAAATATGTTGGGACTGTTTACACCTCCGCGTCTACAACTTGAAGCCATGACAAGATTTCAAATACTAAATTCGGCCAGCAAACGATACACAATGTGAGATCATTAGCATAAGGTTCTTATCAGAGAAAATCTTTGATAAACGTGTTATCTTCTTTACCAGTTACCAGATATCAGTAGCAGAAAAGTTATCACAAATAAGTATGTATTAATCTGAAAATCTGAAAAAAAACACTAATTAGAATTCAATGATATGTGAGCATCAATATAGTCTACTTTATATATATTAAATATATATATTATTTATAATATATATTATATATATATTAATTATATATATTAAAAAGTGCATATTGGTACAATATTGAACAAAAGTGTGAAATGGCTTGAAAAGAAAAATTCAAATTACACAAAAACTAGACGTGATATGCAAATTCTAAAGGCAAGAATGTAATAAGCACCTAAAAATCATCTAGGACCACCTATTTTCTGCTCTGTAACAAAAATCTTGTTACAAAGTTTAATCATTATTCCCCTTGGTTACCAGCGGTGCGATCAACTCCAAAATATAAGTGCTCTTTTCTGACTTGTCAATAAATAATTAGGCCATGGTCACGATGGCAATCGCTAAATCAACGTGGTTAAGGGTTATGGCAATGAAAACGGTTTGCCGTCTAATTTACTTTCTCAGCTTAGAAGTTGACAGATTTGGGCCTAAATAGGGAGATGATAACTTTTCTAGGGGCAAAAGTTGTGTTCTCAATTTTATTTCTATAAAAAGAAGAAAGGTTGTAGGTTATGTATGTATATTTATCCAAACTTGATTTCTCAAATACCTAGCCAACCTAGTAAATAGAGAACTGTTCATTTTCAAGTATTTCAATTTTATTTATCATTTAAGTGGAAAATTTCGAGTGAATTTTGGTAAGTAATACACTGGGAATAAAACCAAGCTCGACTTAGTTCCATAGAGATGGGATAGAAATCATATCTTTCTTCCTCTCTCCATTCTATGTACTCCTTCCTCTAATTCATCCCATTTTTTTTAAAACCTATAATAAGCCATTAAAGGTTGAAGACACTGAGTGATTCAATCCGACAGTAAATTATCCATTTCCATGATCCATCACAATGATTACTTCCATTTAATTATCTGCATAGTTTCCGTATCTCAAGAAAATCCTTATCTTTATGTCACATTGCACATCTTATGATGAGCTTTCGTGTACGAATTAGACACCCAGTGAATTTAGTATTTACAGAAAACTGATAACTTTCGATCCATGATATTTGTTCAAGAAAGACATGAATCCATTTTATTGGAAGCTTATGCAGTGGGATTCTATATGCATTTCTGAACGATGCTTTGTTCTAAGTAATTATTAGGTTTTATTAGAATGAAAATATGTACATAAAGCTCTCCTACTCTCTTGCCTAATGGGAATAACATTGATTCTTCAGAGGGATTTCCTAGGATCGTTTAAATTATAATATGTTCTGATCGCTTCTATTTTATTTTACAGTTGATTTCAGTGCAATAGTCTGACAGCTGAAGTGCTCTAGAGGTAGCATTCGATACAATCACACTTGTTCGCTCCTTTTGGTTCCCGAAGAGAAACTGGCATGAAATGTTGAAATGGGCAGGACTAGGAGAGTTCGGTACTTCGTTTTACAGTTGATTTCAGTGCGACTCTCTGGCAGCTGAAGTGTTCTAGAGGTAGCATTCATTACAATCACACTTGTTCGCTCCTTTTGGTTCCTGAAGAGAAACTGGCATGAAATGTTGAAATGGGCAGGACCAGGAGAGTTCGTGACCTTCTGGTACCAAGCGATCGGATCACAGGGAGCCATATATGTGAGATCAAATCTTTAGAAGGTAGTCAAAACGCAAGTATTTACATCTCTCTTTTTAAAGCCAACCATCTATTTGAGGAAACAACAATATTAAGCAATGAATTACTATAGCTCTATCATCCCCTTAAATATTTCAGCAATAAATGGTGGCTTCTAAGCTTAAACAAGATATGAGCTGTGCGTGATGCTCGCATCATCCACTGCCAACCGTTGTGATTTAGAGCTTGTTCTCATCTCTAACGTAACCAGATCATTGAAATTCAGTTTCAGAAAACTGCTATTTGCTTCCTGGGCCATCCTTAGCTAAGAAAAAGAATCATTCTCAATGGTCATACGTCATCAGGATTGCCTGTTTCGCCCAGCAGCTGCTAAAACTCCAGAAGAAAGAGTAGAGGAAGGCACATTTGCCAAATCCTTGGTCTAATAGGGTCTTCCTGGTGATTCCCTGCATATCTTATCAGAGAATTCTTCCTTTCCCCACGGCCATGCGATCCAGGACTGGCTCTCAAAGAATTTTAAAAATCATTTTACTGCCTTCTTTTCCGGATTTAAAACCTCTGTACAACTACATCTGGAAAGAGAGGAAAGAGAGAGAGAGAGATGGAGAGAGAGAAAGAGAGATCAACCAACAGACCAACAAAAACAATCTTTAAACCTAAAATCCTGGCCAACATGGATAAGGATGACCTAATTCTCTTTCGATTTATATTTATGATTAAAATGGCAATGCTACTTTTGTACCTTAATTACCGCAAATGAATTAAGCGATAAAAATAACTCTTTTACGTCGATAGAAGATAAGTAATTGTGACTCTTTTTTATTATTTTATGTTAAAAACTAGTTTCAAGAATTCGTGCATTACCTTGAAGCTTTATAATGAACTTTGTGAATAATCAATGATGCTTCTATAGAACACCAAGGCAAATGGAACGAAACAATAATAATAATAAAATTAAAAATAATCAACTAAATAGCTGGGATATCTGAATATGAGGATACTAACTTGCTTAGAGAAGTGCTAAGGTTAAAGATTCCTGGCGATAATATATATATATATAATTCTTTACTTCTCCTCGTTTTATTATTTTGAATGTTATTATTATAAATGTTTCTTTCCATTTGCCCTGGCGTTCTATAAAAGCAGCGTAGACGATTCAAACTCATAATTGTACAGCTTAAATGGGAGGTGAGAATTCTCGAAACCACTTTGACAGTTACAGCTGAACTTAAATACGAATTTAAGTTGGAAACGAGCACGTAACTTAAAAAATACGTATTATTATACGAAATAAAAAGAAAAATGAAAATACACGAAACTTATGGCTATCAAATAAAGAAAGGAGTTTCCATCCGTTTTGGAGATTTGTTTCTAAGAGATGAAAACTTAATCTCTAGCTCTTGAATAAGACTCCTTTTTTTCTTCGAAGCAAAAATCTGTTGGCGTCCATCTTTGGACGAATCTTAATCAATAGGGTAACGAATTCTATCTCGTGTAGTTTCGTAGGCTGGAAGTTTATTTAATACATTTTATGAATAACATAGAGGTACTTTAAATAAATTCTGAAGTACTTTAGAGCCTTCGGACGCAGGAATTGTAGCACTTAAATGCGAACAAAATTATGTTTGCGTGCGTGTGTGTGCGCCACAACTTTATTATGCCGTTCCTTTACTTTTATCACTGGCTGCAATATAAGTTAATTATATTTCTAAGCATACCTAAAGCTTTGTGTGCGCGCCCACAACATTATATACTTGCGTATTTCATTTGTTATTCTAGACTGCAAAACATAGATTTCAGAGGGGTCAGCAGTCCTTTGTATAACCTATGTTATGCCAAGCGATTTAACAACATGGATTAAAGTGTTCCGCATAAAGTACCTGCAGTTTCTCCTCGCAAACTAAACCTCTTTTATGTACGTTATTTTGTGTCTAGGCACCACACAACTTTCCCTAATTAAACACAATTAACTTTATATTGATGTCTAGGCTAATTTTTTACACACCCAATATTACTATATTATTCTCATTATTGGACCCTTGATTTATAACTATTTACATTTTTAATTTATAAAAATAAACAGGCACTGAATATAAACTATTAAACTTAGTTACACAGGGATTTTTTTACACTATTATGATATCATTAAGTTTTAAACACTCTGAACTTCTGTCCAAAGGAGAGAGTAGTCCTCGGATGAAAGGATCGCAGCTAGAAGTAGATCGATCCTTTCAGAAGGAAATGCAGCAACGATATGGTAGAATTTCGTTTATTCTCGTTGTATTTTTGAGATGTGAAATTGTGCCTCCACAATTTTGAACCATCCTGAGACTGCTGCTTTATTAACAACAGGTATGATGGAGATCGCGTTCGCGAGTTCCACTTCTTGATGTGGAAGAAAATGAGCAGCTTGTTAATGTCTTGATGCGTCACCTAGCGAATCCATTTTGTTGTATGATCACGTTTCGTTCGACGAAGAGAGGTCACAAGTTATAGGGTCTAGGGTAACGAATTCTCTCGTGGTTAATAGCCTAGGTTATGTATTCAAACGCTTCCTTATGAGATGAAGGAAAATATAGATTGATTCTTTATTCCTAGGTAAATGGCGGGAATAGGCCTCAAAATGGCGAACAGTAATGACGACTTTTCTTCTTGAAAAATAATGATAAATTTTTAGGACTGTCCTTTTCCACAAAAGTACACCTATATAAATAGTCATTTCATCTACTCATATTAATACAAAAATTCAACCAATCAGGATTGAGATACATTTAATCGTCATACTTATGTTCATTTTTGGAATAACAGCCTTAGCGTTAACAAAGAGACTAATTAGCTTTTAGACATAAGCACTGTAATAATTGTCCTATCAGTGCCAAGATAGATTTAAAAGATTAATAACGCTCAAACTGTTTGAATATAAACACGGCTGAAATCCATATACAATCAATCAAACAGAAAGCGCCAGGACCCTCAGGAATAAACAGAACTAATCCTACTAAGGCACTTAACATAATCATCAGAACATTAAAGAATATTTTTAACGCTTGCGTAAACAACGGTTACTTCCCTAATAGCTACAAAATAGCGGAAATGATATTCGTCCCAAAGCCAGGAAAACCACCAAACTATCTTAGCAAAGTCTTCAAGAAAATCCTTAACAAAAGACTAAAAGAATATCTTCAAGAAAATGACCTTTATAATTATTATGAGTTCGAATTCAGAAGCAGCAGAGACACCATAATGGCACTTGGCTTGAAGAGAATTCTCTTCGATTATGTCACAGACAGAAGAGCATATGTGAAGATCAATGGTTATTCAGCACCACAATTCGAATTGGAAGCTGGACTCCTGCAGATGGGCTGTCTCAACCCTACGCTGTATTAAATATACACAGCAGACCTGCAACCACCAATAATGCCTGATTGCCTAAACATACAGTTCGCGGACGCCATAAGCCAACTTTTTGTCACTCCGTACAGGAACGTACGCTTTCAGGCAAGGACAACAGCTTTAGAAATCAGCAAGATCAAGAACTACCAAAGAGATTGTAAGATAAGGACGAACAGGAGGAAATTTACAATAATCCCAATCTCCAGGAGAAAAACCAGTTAAAATTGTAGTTGAAGATCAGAACTACAGATATGATAGTGAGGGCAAAGTGCTAGGACTCAGAATAAAAAAATGAGGAAACAAACAACATATAACGGAGAGGAAGAACAAGGCGATTCCGATGCTTAACCTACTGTAAAATCTAAGATGGTTAGGCATGAAAAGTAAAATAAAAATCTAACTTGCACTAGGAAGAGAGGTACTACTATACCCGCCAACCCCTATCAACGGTAAAACAAGGACCAAAAAATTGAAACTTCAAAGAATTCAAAATAAAGCTCTTTACCTAATCACCAACATACGTAGGAGAGAGAGAAGAAGACTACAGGATCTACACCAATAAGGAGGATTAGAAACGCTCAACTTCAACATCAGGAACAGCGAAGAAAATATGGAGAAAGATAAACGATTTACATCCGATATTTGCAAAACACACGAACACCAGAGCTGGCTGGAGTTCCCTTTAACAGTCAATTTCCCAGCGGCACACAACAGCTGAGAATCGAGGAGGTCCCCATGTTTCCTCAAGTAGAAACTCAAAAATAGAGAAGGAACAAGCATAACAATAAAGATATTTACCCGACTATATACAAACCCAACCAACGAAATAACCAACCAAGACACCCTATTGATACCCTAATAAGACAACCGAATTTAAACAACCTAAATAGAAAGAAACAACTGAATAAAAAGACATCACAGATCAAAAGTGTAAACAGAAATAATGCGAACAAAATGAACTAAAAGTGTAATAAGTGAACTATATTAAAAAGTTCAACAAAAATGATAGTGAAGTGATAGTTAAGAGTAAAACATAAATAAAACGAACATAGTAAACTAAAAGTGTAATAAGTGAAGTATAGTATTAAAATGTTTAACAAAAATGATAGAAAAGTGTAAGTTAATAGTAAAACAAGTAAACAAAGTGAAACTAAAGTGAAAAAGTGATACAATAAGAGAAAGTGAAACAAAGTAAAGAAAGTAAAAACAAGTAACATAACAATACATAAACAAAGCTCAGAGCTAAGATAACTCAAAACGGCCTGAATGCTACAATAAACACGTGAATGAAATATGAAGAGAAAAAGTGAACAGAGATAGGTGGTCCTCCCGCCTCTGTATGAGGAACAAAGGTGCTAAAAGTTTGAGAAAGGAAGTAAGAATGATGAATTATGAGTAACTGCATGACGATGGTTCGGAATCCACGTTAATCAGCAGGTCCCCATTGTCTCTCAGGCAAGGGTATTCCACTCTTTCCACCTTTGACTACCGAGGTTGCTTAATCTGCCTCCTCAGCATTCTGTCATCTTTTAACTTCTATTATAAACCCTCTTCTATAACTTGTTCCGTACTTCCCATCAGACACTTCACTATCGGTTCACTTGCACTGAGAGTCAGAAGTGCGGGGAGGTGGCCAGGAGCAAGTCGGCCGCAGGCCTCCTCCTCTTCTATGCCTTCTCGACCCATCGTGGAAGGGGTACAGAGGAGAGGAGTAACTGCGAGCCGTACTTTTTCTTCCCCTAAAAAAAAAAGTTCCTGAATCTTTAAGCATTCAATCAGAACTCGGATCTAGCATACGATACTGAATGTGTATTCTCCTCAAAGGGGGTAAAGTTTGGGGAAGCGACACTCAATGGCGTGAACCTTTCCCTACGAAGTCTTACAAGGAGAATAACAGAAGCTCCTAAGTAGAATCGACTCAACAATATCGCTCTCTGTGACCCGCAAGATTTGTGCTCCTAAAAGGTCCATCAAATTTCCCTTTACCTCACTAATGGGCACAGGATGCAACGGTTTCGGAAGGCTCCTTCACCCAGCGAGTACACTGGGATTTTAGTTCCTTTGTAGAGTTTGAGTCAGTTATGGTACACTCTCTTTAGTTTTGAATGCTGGGTTTAAGTGATCATCAGCTTCCTAACGGGATGAAGGAAAAATAAATATTTATATCTGGATTCTTTATTCCTGTATATTATAGCTGGAATAAGCTTTTAAAATGGTGAACAAGTAATATAATTTTTATTATTAAAACAACAATAATTTTCTCATTCTGACTCATTTTTACACAAAAATTCACCTATATGAATAGTAATTTCATCTAAACTTAACTATAACATTTTAAACAATTAGGTGCCAGGATAGATTAAAATGGTACTTACGCTTCAATCGTATACACATAAACACATGCGGATTCTCAGATGACCTAGAGTTCGAAAGCAACATCATCGACAAGCTAAACAAAGAAATAAACAAGACGCACCCTCATCACCAGGTGGATATACAGAGCGACGGAGACGCCGAGATTACAGAAGAAGAACTACTCGGCTCCCTTCACTCATTCCAACAAAAAGCCCCAGGACAATAGGGGCTTACAAAGCTTAACTTTGAAAAAGGACCAGCCTGTGTCATCGAAGAAATGAGAACAATATTTAACGCCTGTCTCAATACGGGATACTTTCCGGACGCTTATAAAACGGCGAAGATGATTTTCTTGCCTAGCACGAAAAGAACCCAAAGTTGAAGGAGAGCTACCGGCCAATTTCCCTTTTGGAATTTGGTGGGAAGCTCTTCGAAAAGATCCTCAACAAAAGGATGGTGTTTCACCTGGATGAAAACTCGCTCTATAACCCACACCAATTCGGGTTTAGGAGTAAGCGAAGTACGGAGATGGCGATTAATGTCATCACGAAAAGCTAGCCTATGCAAAACGGGAAAAGAGTTACGTGGACATTGTTTGCGGGATGTATCAAATGCGTTCGATAAGGTGTGGCAATGGGGAATGCAGTACAAGATCTTACGACTGGAACTAAGTGAAAACTTAGAAAGAACTCTTTGTGACTATATCATGGAGAGAGCGGCGTACATCAGTTTAGGGAGCACGGAGGGGCCAAAGTTTCCGCTCAATGCGGGCCTCCCGCACGGGGGGTGCCTGTCTTCTACTCTCTATCTGATTTACACCGCGGATGTCCCAGCCCTGTAAGCCCTACTTGCCTCAACTTACAATCCGCCGATGATTTCACCCAGATAATCACTTGTCCATGGAGGAATGCGCCTTGGCAAGCTCGAATGATAGCGGCAGAAATTGAAAACCTTAACCCCTAAAAGGCCCGGTGGAAAATCCGCACCAACCAGGATAAGTTCAAAGTACTCCCCATAGGCAGGAGACTACTTGATGACGTCAGGGTGGGGGATACGCGATATCCCTACACCAATGAATGCAATGTACTCGGCATGAAGATTACCTCAACCGGGTATACAAAGCACGTCCAAGAACGAATCACCAAGGCCACTGCTGCAGTCAAGACTCTATATAGGTTCAGAAATCTTAGTCAAAGCAACAAAAAGAAGATCTATACTGCACTAATAAGATCGACGCTGCTTTACCCCGCTTCCGTCCTCTCGTGTGTTTCCAAGACACAGAAGAGGAGACTACAATTGGTGCAGAACAAATGCGCGTACCTAATTACAGGTACACGCAGAATGGAAAGAAGATTACAGGAAGACCTGCACCAGGAGGCGGGGTTGACTCCCATTAACGTTGCAATTGGAGAACGGACAAGGAATATGCTGGAAAAGGTCAATCGAGAATTGGACGATGAAATCGTACAAATGATTGACCAGAATAGAAGAGCTGTAAGTCGCGCCAGATTTCAAAGCTCCGCTGGGTTATTAGCTGGCGGAGCAGAAGTGCCGTTCTACGCAAGTTGAGTTGTTTTATGCCCCAAAAAATACTAACCAAGACGAATTAACGACACTAAGAAACCAAACCGATTTTGACAAATATTCCCCGATATCGAAAAAACCCAGCGATTTTGACAAAAATTCCCCGATATCGACAAAACCCACCAATTGAGACAAACCTACCGAAGAAGGAAAACTACCCAAGAAGATGAAACACACCATTCAAGACTACAAGAAAAAACAAAATACACAAACTACACACACTACAAATTTACGAAAAAACAAAGACAATAAACAAACATTACCAAAACAACAGCAAACGCGCACAGCATATCCAAATACATTAGCTAATATGAAGACAAATGGCTTGAACGCCAAATTATATATATTATATATATGTATATATATATATATATATATATATATATATATATATATATATATATATATAAACAAAATGATAACCAACAACGAAACTACAAAACATAAAATTTTAAAGCGATAGGCCTGATCTCTAGCATCACTTTGCACCCTACCACCACAACGCTTCATAATGCGATGGACAGACGATTTTGAAATGCCTACCTCACGACTGGCTTGCCACCGAGATTTTCTTGGACTTCTGTGATACGTTTCCAACACTTTTTCTTGCTATGTAGGAGATGACGATATTCGTGGTCTTCCGGAACGCTTCTCGTGGACATTCTGAACAGTGCCATCGGCTTCAAACATATATCTAATCCGGCTGATGGTAAGGCGCGTTGGTGGTTATGTTTGAATCTCCCTCCTAAATTGTCTTTGTACTTCAACTGCGTTTTCACACTTCCATTAGCATATTTGAATGAAGTTCTCCTCTTCAAATTTAGTCTGACTGCCATCATTAATTCTGCAAATAAAAGAGTACATTTAAATACCTAAACACTTATATACAATTATTTAAACTGTGTATGCATTTTTATTTTATTGAGAAAACAATAAAATGATGTGGGGGTGATTCTATTAAATTTTGAAAATTAAATGTATTTTGATAAAAACCTACTTTACAATCATCTAAACTGTGTATACACTTTTGGGGGACATTAGTATATATATATATATATATATATATATATATATATATATATATATATATATATATATATTGATGGGAAATATGAAGACCCACCTGATAGTTTGAAACATTTAATTTCGGGTCTTTAGGTCATTAACTATGGGAATCTTCAGGGAATTGAAAAATTGGGTAAACAATTTATTTTTTGTTACAATAAGAAAAATATGTCAAAATCAATAAGACAGGAATCAGAAACGTAACCGGTAAGAAATGCAAGGAGTTAAATATAAGTTAATTTACGGATATATTATATTAAAAAAATTTTAGTCAAAAAAACATTGGAATACAATGGGTAAAGCGATCGATAAAGACGAGTTCAATCAATAAAGGAAAATTTAAAACTTAATTATACAATATTCCCGGCAATAACAAATATGAATAATTAACAACAATTAAACTAATAGGAATACAAGATATTTGTTTTAAAGTAATACACGCCCAAATTGTAAGGGCAGGCAACAATGAAAAAGGAAAAGTAAGTAAAATCAAAGAGTAGAGCTAGGAATCAGAAGGAAAAAAAAAGCAAAGCAAACAGTTTAATATAAGTTAAAAATACAAATTTATGATAGTGAAAAAATATAGGTTAAAACAGTTAAATACAGGGGTTAAAGATTATTCAAACGATCAATAAATTCGAGCAAACTAAGAAACGAAAGTTTAGAATTTAATTAAGGAATAGTAAGCAGCAAATAAGAATGGTAAACATGAAACTAAGGGAAAAAACTATATATATAAAATCATTTTGATACAAAGGGGGCAAAATTTTTAAAATAAACTAAAGAATAAAAATGAAACTGAAAACATTTAGAGAGAAAGTAACTTTATTTTGTTGGAGCTGATAATATCAACTGATTACTATGGTCGGGACTAGACAGGAGTAAAACTATGTAGGGGGATTTGGTTAGTTGTATTTTTCTTTATTTGTCTATATAGTGAACAATTGTAGGGAGGATGAATAAACTTTGAGTTCTGGGTTTATTTTATTCTTTTAAAAGTGATTCCAGAATTTTTATTTCCAGAGAAGAGGAAGTGGAAGATAATAAATGGAAAGAATCAGGGTGAAGCGGGTGGTTAAGTTTTTGAGAGTGTTTTCTTATAGAGGAGTGTTCAGGTTTAGAGCTAAAAATGTCAGTTCTCTATGACACTCCCATATGCTTAGTAATCCTACATTTTATTTGTAGAAGAGTTTGGCCTACAGAGAGACTTTGGCAGGTCGCACAGGTAGTATTATAAATAATGGAGGATCGCAAGCATAACGCGAGTGATTCTTGGGGGCGAAAGAAAAAAATGATAGAAATAGGATTAGAATTAATAGCAGTGAGGAAAGTACTGATTAAGAATCGAAAGTAAAATTTTGTTGAATTTAGTTGCAAAATGTTGAAGATATGGTAGTTTCAGGAATATTTTTTGTTTAGGGACTGTTGTTTGTTTGGTTTGGTGCGAAAACTTTTTTCATAAGAAATTAGAGGTTAATCTGTCAAAACTGTAATTTGCATTGTTTGCTGGAAGAAATTAAAGTGAAATAATCCTAAGGTATTCTATTTCAGAATTTAAAAAAAAACAACAATTCAATCAAATTCTGTTATGCTGGCAAGTTTAAAATGTGTAGGAGTGCAACTGAAGAAATGGGTGCCAAGTTTAGGGGTAGTGAGTTTTCTGTACACTGAAGTACTGAATTTAGAGCTAATTTTTTTAACGATCTCGTTAAGTAAAGATATTTTATTGTGTATTTCTGTTTCCTTTGAAATTTTAATATAGAGTGTTGTTGATTTAAGTAATTTAAAAATAATGGAGCATCATCTCTGTTTTGAAAAATGAGGAAGCACCCGTCAAAATATTTTTTAAGCACTAACAGTTTAAATTCAACGAGACAGTTACTTAACCAGTTTTTTATCATGGTAAGAAAGAAGAGGGTTTGCAAAGCTGGGACCATTGCCATCCCATGGTGTTGAAAGTACAGAATATCATTAAAGTGGAACACTGTATTTTCTAAGGTAAAATTTAAGAGAGTCGAGTCCATTTAAATATATTTTAAAAATTGAAGACAAAATAACAACTCACTCAATGACACGATAATTATAATGTTCTATTAATTGTTTACCAATATTTCAGTTATTTTAAACAACTACCATCTTTAGCTCATTTCAAATTTTCCACCTTTTAAATCTTTCGATTCCTGTCGTTCTCTCAAATTGGTAATTGTTCATTCATTTATTTCATTTTTAATTTTTATTTTTGCTTCGTTTTGTCAGTTTGTTTTTATAATTTTGCATTGTTTTTCTGTGGAATTTCGCATCATCCTCTCGGTTATTTTTGCATTATTTTCTAGGAAATGTAATAAACTCTAAATTTGTTTATTATTACATTGTCGGATTATTTTGTCTCACATTAAATAACTGAACTTATTGTCACTCATTAATACATATATCTCTTTATATATTCTAAGCTTGCTTTTTTTCATATTCCTCGAGGTATGCCGGTGTGACCCTTTCAGTATAAGGGCTCGTACACTTACATGGGCAGATAGGACACGAGGCCGTCTACGATAGGCTTTGGAGCAATGGAACGAGTGGAAGGCCGCCTCATTGGTTGAGTGCGTTTACAATTGGCCGGGATTTATCTACTGGCTTGCCAAGTTGCAGTTCAAGGATATATTATTATTAAGACCCCAAAATATAATTTTAATATAAATAATAATAAACGGGGCAATATATATAAAGGGGAACAAATTATACTTGAGAAGGATAGTTATTTAAATCAGGACCATTTACAGTGTGGGGAAAGTTAAATTACCGTTAATCGAGATTATTTAACTAAGAGCTGGGAGGCAATTAAAAGGGGATGCTAAGGAATCCAGGTGACGAATGACGGGGGGTGTAATCATGAGATTAAAAAGCACAATCGCTTTACCTTGAAGCCTAAAGTATTCGGAAGGGGAAAGACAAACGGCAGGAGTCTTCGAGGAGACACTTCTGAGGGTGTTGGCGAGGAGGACTCGTAGATTGGGATTGTGAATAGTTCTTGCAGAAGGACGAGATTTTCTTTGCTCCAGAGAGAAGTGATCTCAAACACGAAAGACTGTTCTACCGCACAGCAGAGGTTCTCAAAAATGGGGCACGGGAGTCTTGAAGAGGGGTGCGTGACGAAGGGGGCCGCACAGTTCTCCGGGAAGAAGATGACTCGATAAGCTTTCCTCTGAACAGGGGTCAAAGCTTCACAAAGGGCGATTTGTTGGTCAGATCTTAATGACAAGGTACGGCTCGAACAGGGGTTGCCAAACTTCGCGGGAAACAGACAAATGGTCTGAATGGAGTGACCGGCAGGCTCTCAAGCTCATCGAGGACTGGCTGAGACAGAGATATATATTCCGGTGGCTTATCCGTTAGATACTTCCAGGGCATAACCGTCCCAAGAGAATTCCCTACGTCAGTCTGTGCAAACTTATTTAGAGATAAGGGGTTGGATCGAACGGCAAAGTTTGCCTCAGGATGTAGTGTCGAGCTTGTACAAGGGCGTTCGCAGTGGGAAGAAATGTCCGCCAGGCATCAAAGCAAGGACTCGACCTTATGTCGTGGAAGGGTGAGCGATTTGTGTCCCGGTTCTTCTCCTCGATTCTAGAATTCACACGCCAAGGATCATGTGGTCTAGGGCTCGAAGGGGATAAAAAGGGTATTTCAAGGTGCTTCCTCTGACGCTGGTCCTTATAGGGGAACCCTCTCACAGGCCTCCCTCTCAGATGATGACTTTTGCTGATACGTAGAGAAGACGGGGGGGGGGGGGTAAGGGCATCCCCAAAATGAAAGGGGTCGTGTATGGGAAAATATTGACCTGTGTCTAGAGGTGCACACTAATAGTGGGCATTTAAATTTGAGCCAACAAGGCGGTTACCAAATAACGGAATGGATTTCTTTTGATTCCGGGCGCAGGGTACATTTAAAAAAAGGGATGGCCGTTAAAGAGCCAAAAAAAAAAATACAGGAAAGAGTTAAATGCATGTCAAAAAAAAATCAATTTAAATAATGACTCAGTCATGCGGAGGGTAGTGGAACTACATTCAAGACAAAGAAAAATACAACGCGAATATAAAATACACAGGAAACAAATACGTACCAAAAACAAGCAATTTTACAGGCAGACCAAAGAGCATAAAATATACACAGCTAGGAGGCAGTCCTAGGATTATTAAAAAGGGCGAGAACGCAGACTCGGACATATACATGTGGGTACAGGGTGTAACAATTTTTACCTTGCGAGGGGAGGATCCTCTATCGGATTCCTACTTAGACTGTCTGCAATACAGTTTTTTGTCCCTGTAATGAACAAAATTCTGAACTGGTATTCAATTAGATGTAGGGTCCATCGCATAAGCCTTTCGTTCTTGCTTTTACATTTTTTTAAATAGGTCTAGGGGCGATGATCAGTTTCGATCACAAATTTTGCCTAACACGTATATTCAAAATTACTGCACACTCCAAACTATCGCGAGAGCCTCAAGTTCTAGGACCCCATAGTTCCTTTCGCGTGACGAGAACTTCCAGCTGGCGTATGCAATAGTATAACTATTGGCATCTTCTCCATACTGGAGCAAAACACATCGGATGCCTTCACTACAGGCATCCGTTCGAATTCTAAACAGTTTGTTCGGGTTCGGGAGTCACAGTATGGGAGCTGACGTTGCTAATTTCTGCAGCTTTTGGAAGTGGGCGATCCCCTTAGGGTTCCAGACTAGGGGGTCAGGGAAATGTTTTTTTTAGTAGGGCGCTACGGGGGGACGATAGAGCGGCGAAATTCAGAACAAAAAGCCTGTAAAGGACGTCGATCCCAGGAAGGAGCGTAATTGTTTCTTAGTACGCGGTAGGGGCATGCCGGCGATGGCATTCACCTTTACTTGATGGGGTTCTATTTGATTTTTCCCAATGTGGAAACCAAAATAATTAATGGTGCCGTAAGCAAAATGACACAGGGATATATAGCACGGTGGCTTGTCTGTTAGATAGTCACAGGGCATAGCCGTCCCAAGAGAATTCACGACGACAGTCTGTGCAAAACTATTTCGAGATAAAGGGTTGGATCGAACGGTGAAGTTTGCCTCAGGATCTAGGGTTGAGCTTGTACAAGCGCGCTCGCCGGGGAAGAAAATGTCTGCGAGGCATGGAGGCAAGGACTCGACGTTATCGCGAGGGAGGGAGAGCGATTTGTGTCTCGCTTAAGTAATTACATCCGGGTCGGCGGCGCATCGCGAGACAGCTTCCTTCTGGTCGATTCTAGAATTCCAACGCTAAGGAGCACTTCGTCTAGGGCTCGAAGTGGCTTATAAAGCGTATTTCGAAAAGCTTCCTCTCTCACACTGGTCCTTTGAGCGGCATCCTCTCACAATATTATTTTACTCCATTATAGGCTGAAGATAGAAATAGCTAATATTCGAAACGTTCCAAAATATATATCTTCCGAATACTTGTTCTGGGTTTAATTTACACACACACACACACACAAACACATATACAAATATATATATATATATATATATATATATATATATATATATATATATATATATATATATATATATATATATATATAATATATATATATATATATATATATATATATATATATATATATATATATATATATATATATATATATATATAAATATATATATCTATATATGTATATATATATATATATATATATATATATATATATATATATATATATATATATATATATAATATGAAAAATGTTGGCCTTCGGGCTCTTTGATATTCCCAAACAATTATGATAATCTCTTCCCCACTCACTTCCATTTTTCCCTGCCCTCTCATCTCCCTCTTTCTCTACCCTCATCAACTCATCTACTCCTCCCCCTACCATATCCCCTCACCTCTCCCCATCCTTTCTCCACCTAGTTATCTATATGTTTCCTATCCATTTTACCGCTCTTAGTCAACCTCTCTCACCTATTTTTCTCAAAACACAGGGGAACAATTTTAATCACATATTCTGGTGACATAGATTTATCTGCCAAATTTAATTCGTTTTTTTCATGCTGATTTCAAATGGATAATCCATTTTTACTTACATGCTATAGTTATTCTATAATTTCTATTTTCTCGTTTCCCGAAAACTGCCCTTCGAAAGGGTGTTTGGAGAAAGGAAATACTTCACAGTACATAGTAGTAAGATAGTAATGAGTGTGATTGTGCATTATATTGACATTATTGTTTCTATTATCAGTTCTCATGTTAGAGTGATGGCTTCGTCAAGAGGAAAGTGTGTTAATGATCCAGACACCTTCTGCTACCTATGTGGCTTTTACGTGATAGTCCGTCAAAGGCGCAATATATCAAACTTTGTGATCCGCACTTATAAGGCATATTTTGATGTTCTTCTTTGCGATCAAGATAAGAAATAGGCCCCAAATGCTGTTTGCCTTAGTTGTGTGGAACATCATCGTGAGTGGACGAAAGGAAAGAGAAATGCTTTTGCTTTTGGACTCTTCTGTGTGGCGAGAGCTAAAGGATCATGTATCGGACTGTTATTTCTGTCTGGTGAATACTAAAAGGATTGGCAAGAAAAGTCGGTAAAAATCGACTACCCCAACATTTCTTCGGCGATCCGGCCAGTACCCATTCTGAGTCTTTATCAGTTCCGTATTTCAGTGGATATGCTTACCCCGAGGATTAAAATGATGTACCTGATATGGAAGTCCACTCAAGGGATTCAGAGTCTGAAGATTCACCAGTAGATGCTGAACAGTCATTAACTCCTCACTGTTTTAATCAAGAGGATTTGAATGACTTGATACGTGATTTGGCGCTACCCAAGAAAGGTGCAGAACTTTTCGCCTCCAGGTTGAGTAAAAGACGTACGGGTATTATATTACCGAACAAGGGAGAGTACATTTGTTAAGTATTTCTCTGAGGAAACACAATTTTCATACTATCACGATGTTTCTGGTCTGTTTACCAAGTTGGGAGTGGCACCTCTAGCCCTGCTGAGTGGAGACTGTTTTTGGATAGCTCCAAGCGTAGCCTCAAGTGTGTTCCTTTACATAATGGCATATGATCTTGATGCATTTCCTCTCGGTCATTCTGTCCATTTACGAGAAACTCCCGATGACATAAGAATAGTCATGAATTTACTTAAATACCATGAACACAATTGGATCATATGTGTAGACCTTAAGATGGGCAACTTCCTCCTTGCCCAGCAGAAGGGATATACAAAGTTTCCATGCTATATCTGTATGTGAAACAGTCGAGCCCGTAACAAATAGTGGTCCACAAAAGATTGGCCAGTTCGGAAAACTTTGGAAGCAGGAATGATTAACATTGTTAATAAGCCAATCGTAAGTCGAGAGAAGATCGTTTTCCCTCCACTTTAATATCAAACTACGGTTGATGAAGGAGGATATCAAGGCGTTCAGAACTAACAGTGATTGTTTTTAGTAATAGTAGTGGCGTTTCCTGCCTTGTCATACGAAAAAATAAAAGCAGGACTATTTGATGGTCCCCAAATCCAAAGACTTCTGAGTGATTCTAGATTCGTGAACACCATGAATGAAAAAGAGAAGGCGGCCTGGCTCTCATTTTTTGCTGTTGTTTGTAACTTCTGGGGAAACAAAAACACGCATATTCACGAGAATATAATTACTAATATGCTTTAAGCAAATTGTGATCTGGGATGCAACATGAGTGTGAATCTGCATTTCCTGAATAGTCACCTCGACCGATTCCCAGAGAATCTGGGAGCCGTGAGCGACGAAAAAGGGGAACGTTTTCCATCAGGATTTAATGAGGATGGAAGAGCGCTACCAAGGTCACTGGGATAGACAAATGATGGCACAATACTGCTGGACGATTAGAAGAGATCAGCCAGATAAGCCCTGCAAGAGAAATAGTTACAAACACAAATTTTTGCCCGATTGAAATCAAGAGAGGTCCTCCAGCCTGATGTACGGTCATTAATAAATTAGCATCTATTTGATTACAGTATTTGTAGTCTTAATGTGTAATTCAAGTTTCTTCTCATATGCAATAAAATGTTTGTGCAAAAAAACCTGCTTTACTATAAATAACTCTAAAGGATGATTCAAAATTACTTCACGGCATGATAATAGGCGTGATAAAATGAAAATTATTGTATCGTATTAGTTATTGATATTACGAAAAATCTGTAGCATTTGTCAATTCACCAAATACATTGACCCCAGTGTAATCAGTAATTAAGACATGGCTTTTTATCCCAGGCAATACCCTGGATAAAAAGTCCTACTTATTACTTTTTTCCGAACACATATATTTTCGGATAAATCATGGGTATCTTCTCTTATATATATATATATATATATATATATATATATATATATATATATATATATATATATATATATAATATATATATATATATATATATATATATATATATATATATATATATATATATATATATATATATATAGAGAGAGAGAGAGAGAGAGAGAGATAGAGATAGAAAGAGAGAGAGATAGAGTGTAAGAGAGAGAAAGGGAAAATAGAAACCCCATGTGGTACAAGGTTTTAATTACTGACATTTCGCTCGCTAGATCTTCTACAGAGTAACAGGAAACTAAGTCAAGAAATGCACGTGACCGCATGGTACCGGGGTGGTCAATAAGTTTTGTGAATCGGTAGGGCAAAACAAAGGAAGGGAAATAGCTCTCTGTGGGGGTGTTAAGACAAGTTATGACGTGTCAGGATCTCCAGCCGCATGCTCCTACCTCGTCTATTTAAGAAACAGTAGCTGATCGGAGTTCGTCAGTCCAAAATTTTTCAATAATAGAGAAGTTTGAGCACCGCGCAGCGATCAAATTTTTGACCAAGGAAGGCAAGAATGCAAAAGAGATCCATGAACGCACGGTTGCAGTGTACACCGACACCGCCCATTCCTATGCAACCATTGCTCGCTGGAATAGGGAGATCCGCCATGGTCGTGAGTCCCTTGAAGATGACTGCCGTCCAGGACACCCGTCAGACGTGACCAACGAGGATAATATAACCCGTATGGAGAGGAGGATCCTTAAAAATCGACGGGTGAAGGTCGAAAAATTCAAGCAAGAACTTGGAATATCACATGGAAGTATTATTAACATCATCCAACCCAATTTGGCCATGACCAAGGTCTCTGACCGTTGGGTGCCTAGAAACCTCACGCCCCATGATCGACTTCAACGTCGTAAAAGTCCACAAGGCCAGAGTTGCACAAGCTGCCATGCGCGAGTGCGGATTTGAGGGGCTCAACCATCCCCTCTAAGGTCCAGATCTGGCCCCCAGCGACTACTTTTTATTTCTCCAACTCAAAGCTGCACTGCGTAGGCGCCGGTTTGGGGACGATGAAGATGTCCAGCTCGCCGTCCAGGAGTGGATTGAACAGCAGTCGGGAGATGCCTGGTTGCTTGGAATTCGAAAGCCTCAGGGACAAGTGGCGCAAGTGAATTGAAGTCAAGGGTAGTTATATTTAAAAATAATAAAAAACTTATCCTCATATCTCGTTTCCTTATATCAGAATTGCAAAACTTATTGACTGCCCCTCGCGTATACGCATGGTACTGAACATAATTCTGACCATAGTCCGAACTCGTCGCTGATTCCTCGGTTTTATGAAGAGTTCGAGCCACTTTTACGGCGGTCCGTCGCCGCAAAGTTGTTATTATGCATCTTTTCACTGTAAAGGAGGCAAATGAAAGGTGAACCACTCACTTGGCCACGTTTCGAATTATGTTGAAGAACCCGTAGTTTGTGTTCAATACTTTTGTCGTTGACTTTTTCTCCAGCAAACTCTGACCGCTTTGGACGTCGACTGCTTCTGTGGTGGTCGACCGAGTGTAAGGCAGCCCTAAAAAAGAAGCGTTCTACCTACATGCACTCCTAGCGCCACCCGAACCATTACACTGTTGGTGACCCGAGCTAGGACTAGGATACCTTATGTTTCAAAGAACGTCCGCCACTCTTCCTGGCCGGCATACGTGTGTTTACTTAATAGGAGAGACGCTTCTAATATAGGTGTAAAAGCGAGTCAATATGTTTCGGGGCAATTTATTGCAGGACCAGCTTCAGTTTTCCAGGAGAATGGCAGCACTTTCTCGGTAGTCTCGGACCCTGCCTCCGTGATTGTGTCCTTCGTGACCGCTTTCTCCGCATTCTCTAGCCGGGATGCTTCTCCGCCAGCATTCAATACGCGTCGTTTGATAGAGAATCCTTCAACAACATGTTTACTTTGAGTGAGTTGCATTCAGCTCTTGCTTTGTGTGCGCAGACGCCGCCCTTCGTCTGGACGATGTCCCGCACGTTATGCTTCGACACCCGGCCAGTTTCCCGCCAATCTCTATAACCTCCCGCGGGCGCAAGATTTTAGGTAAATTGGTAAATGTTAGATTAGCCTTTTTTCTGGGTAGTGGAGTCCATCTGTGTAGGCAAAGTGCGGCTTCCGCAAGTTCCGCTCCACGTCAGATGCTCAAATCCGGCCGGAAAATGCCGCCTTCAAGGCCCCCCTTTTGTAGAGAGCACTACGCCACGGTGTTTTTCAATCTGGAGAAGGCCTATGATACCATAAGCTGATAGGGTAATATGGAGACTCTCGACACGAAAGTGGCGAAAGGACACCTCCCAATCTTCATATCTAAATTTCTGCCAGATCGTCAATTCCGCGTAAGGATGGGAGGAGCCCTCCCCTTCCCACTGGGACAGAAAAAGGATGTCAGGCAGGGAAGTGTCCATAGTGTCACACTCTTTGTCCTTTGCAGCAACGGCATCACCTCAATCCTGCCGGAAGATGTTCTACCTACGTTCTACCTGTACGACGTTCCGATTCCTTTTGGCGTGGCCCAGATGCCAACTCTGAAGAATCGACTTCAACAGGCTTGAACCGTGTCTGTCGCTATGCCCAAGAGCACAGGCTTATGTTTTACTTGGCCAAGACTAAGATGGTGTGCTTCTTCTGTCATCGATGGCTCCACCCTGACCCAGACTTCTGTCTAAATGGGGTATGCCTGGAAGTGGTTCAATCGCACACTTTCCTTGGTCTTTTATTTGACCGACGCGTCACCTGGGAGCTCATATTCCTAGCCTTGTACCCGAGCCATGGATATTCTTCGCTCCATGACGTTCAGAGCTTGGTGCTCTGATAGGGCTACGACGTTAGTTTTCTGCTTTACCTATCGTTTGTTCGTTCGAAGCTCGACTATGCATACGAGTTTTATGCATCCGCAACCGAGCATGAAATGCGGAAGTTGGACTTGATCCACCACACCGGTCTTTTCCTGGTGAACGGTGCCTTCCACACGTCCACCATTAATAGCCTATCTTTCAATGCTGGGGAGATGATACTCGCTCTGCGCCGTGTACAGTGTAATATTCGCATGTACGCGCGAGCCCAACGCTTCCCGCAGACGCCAACACCTCTTTTCCCATCCGATATTTATCTCGACGGTGCCTATGCTGGGTTTATGGCTAGAAAACTCCTTCGAGAGCTCGCTTTAGCTCTGGGGCCGGTGGTGCTTCTCGCCCTCCCCAGGAGGCTATCTTGCAGATTCCTGCCTTTGACTATTTGTCGCCACGACTCTGTGCCCAAAGATCCTTCAGCGCCGGAAGTATTGCGTTTGGCCTTTTTTGAAGCACAGGTCGGGTAACGCTTGAACAGTGCTACTGTATAAGGATGGCTCCAGTCCCAAGACGGAGTGAGTTTCTTTGCCGTATACCCTCTGTTTGAAGTCAGCGGGGCTCTGCCAGGTGCCTCGTCTGTCTTCACTGCCGAGTTGGTTGCAATACACCGCTCGGTACGGGAAATAACGTGACTTACCCGCTTCGGCGACTGGATTGTGATTTATAGTGACTCACAAAGCACCCTGAGTGCTCTCGGTGCATTGGAATCTCCACACCCCTTAGTTCGCCATATCCGTGACGCCACGGTTTTGGCGAGCCGGGTGGATGCCGAGATTATCTTCTTTGGGGTTCCTGGACATTTAGGAATTGAGGAGAATGAGAACGCCAACGATGGTGCCAAAGACTGCGAAGACTGGGCGACCAAATCAGCATTTCGTTCTACCTCACACCGATTACATGGCAGGAATAGTGCCTGCCTTCCTTCAGTTTCACAAAGAAGATAGGAGATGGACGAGGGGAACTTGAAGTTACACGAGATTGTCCCACGACTAATGCCCAAGTAAGCAGTCACCAAATGGGCTCCTAAAAAAAGAATTCCAACAAGATTCGAAGCTGTCTTGAGGCAGCGGTCGAATCAGAAGGCGGCTAATTTGAGTTAACTGTATCTTCCACTCATAGCCTAGTTGATACAAGACGCACACTGTGTTCTTTGGCAATTTTTAACTTATAATTTTAAGCAGATCTTTATTCGTATGCAATTCTATATCCATATCCTTTTTGATTTTTTTAGTAATTACATTGTAACTATTCCGCCAATTCTAACGAAATTGAACCATTATGTTTTTCAATCTCTTTCGAATGATATAATTGCCAAGGTCGTCCAAAATTAAGCCCGAGAATTATATTTGTTTCGTCGTTCTAACGAAAGCTGCAACCCCTATGTTGTTTTACATTCTCTTTCGAATGATGTAATTGCCGAAGTCTTCCCAAGCCTAGCCGAGGAATTATTTAGCAATAATATCAAAACTATTCCGCCGATTATAACGAAATTTTGAACCCTTATGTTGTTTTATACTATCAAACGAATGATATAATTGCCAAGGTCCTTCTAAAGTCAGCCAGAGAATTATTTGGCAATAACATCATAACTATTCGGCCGATTCTAACGAACTTTGAAACACTGTTGTTTTTCATTTTCTTTTGAATGATATAATTGACAAGGCTATCCCAACGTTAGTCCGAAAATCTTTGAAAGTTTTGAAGGTCCTAAGGTTATAAATCAGTATCAGTGAAAGAACGCGACCTTAGGTCAGCAGACATTTTTTACCTTATTTTTGGTCTTAAAAACAATCACCTTCTTGTTTTTTTAACAAGAATAATTTGCTACGCAAAATTTAGAATGTTCTAATTTGTGAGAGACATGCAGTCCTTTTAATACACACCACAAATAAAGCAAATAGATTTCACACTTAAGAAACGTCAGCGAAGAAATGGTGGAAAAGGTTAGAAAGTAGGTAGAGGGTTCAGGATTGAACTACAAGGCGAGAGAAGAAAGTAATTCCCTGGTTGACAATAGGACGCTATGGGAACGATGGAATTCGTCATTGAAATCCAGGAAATCATCTACAATTTTCCCAGAATTTTATTTCTTGCTTTGCAAGGGATAAAAGTTTGGAGGAAAATCTAATCAGGCTGATGGCACATAAAACATTCATTAATTCCAAAACAAGATTACGACAGCAAATTCCCGTCGAAGACAATGCAGTAAAAGCAAATCAACCACAGCAAAAAGCTGATCAACAAGTTTAAACATCCCTTGGAGCCAGATATGCTGTTGTTCTTCTTCGACAATATAAAATTTTGGCAAGATTAGAAAATCAACTAAGAACATATTATGGCTCTGTGTTGCACCTAAAGATATACTAAAAGTCATGCAGAGGGCTTCGATATCGTCAGTAGAGGAAGTGACATTATGCTACTCCAATTCTTCCTAAAAGGGCCTCAGGCTGAACACCGACGGATATTTCCGTGTTCTTAGCGAGGATGTTAATCCCTGGATCAACCGGGTAGCAGCAAGGACGCCTTATTTGTGGCAGCAAGATTGAGTGAGCTCTGCCACACAAGCCAAAACTGCTAGGCCTTGCTATCAAAGAATTTCATCGATCGCACAACCCATGATATTAGGCTTACCAAATTGTCTTACCACACCCTCCTAGATTTATTTGTATAGGAAGTGGTCAAACGAGAGACAAACAAATCAAACTGCAATACGAAGGGTGAGCTGAGGGAGAGAATTATCAGGCAGTCAGGGGTCGAAAACGGGAGAGAGGGACGAAGGCCTTGGGCCAGTCTTGACATTGCCTGGAGTCAGTCATCAAGTCCAGGGGGGTATAATCGAAGGAAATCGATAGAAACTCTCATGTAGATAACTTGACGCAAATTTATTAAATATATCTCAAAAAATAAAAACTGTTTTATTCTTTCCTGAAACAATCATCATGCGAACGAATAAAGTCCGCAACTTTTATGTTTTCTTTGTTAAATACATTTTATTTGGCTGAGATATTGTGTTATTTTGTGTTAAATTTAGTCCAAACACCATATATATATATATATATATATATATATATATATATATATATATATATATATATATATATATATATAAAGGTTCTTTCAACAAGGACGCTCGAGCTTTGTCAGGCGATAGTCGCCATGTTGTTAAAGCGACATCTGGCAACCTCACTAAGAACTGTTCAGTAGTACTCGGCAAGTCACGATGGAAGATCATAGCGTTAAACAATGTGTGCAAATCATTAAATGTTATTATCAAAATCAGTGCTCCGTTCGACAAACGCTCCGCGCATTACGTGATTTCTATCCTCGTCACGATCGTCCTGCCGAGCTCCCTGTTCGACGCTTGGTGGCTAAATTCAAGGCAAATAGGTCGATCAACAATCAGCCAACACACGAACGTCGCCGAAACGAAAAGTCTGCTGAAAACATCACTGCCGTCATATAGAGTATACGGGAAAATCCGAGGCAGTCAATTTCTCGTCGTTCACAAGAACTTGGCCTTTCTGCGACTTTAATTTGGCGAATTATGCGTATGGAATTGACGCTGCACCTGTAAAAAATCCACGTTACCCAGAAACCTAATGTAAACGACCATAGACAACGCCATATGTTCGCTGATTGGGCTCTAGAGCAGTTGGAAGTTGCCCCAAATTTACCCCCAAAAGTCATCTTCAGCGACGAGGCCCATTTAGGGATGAATGGATTTGTGAACAAGCAAAATTTTCGGATTTGGAAAAAAAAACAATCCACATGAGATACACCAGCAAAATTGCATCCCAATAAAGTCACTGTTTCGTGCGGATTTTTCGTCTAACGGAATCATAGGTCCGTATTTTTTGGAGAACGAAGATGGGATTGCCATAACCGTCAACGGCGAGACCTACAGATCGATGATAAGCAACTTCTTGTGGCCTCAAAGGAATTTTAGGCCTGATATGCATACTGACTACATGTGGTTCCAACAGGACGGCGATACGTGCCACACTACCCACGCCACGATAGACATTTCAAATCAGCGATTTCAGGGCAAGCTCATCTCGCGCGGAGACGACGTCAACTAGCCACCGAGATCATGCGATTTAACGCCATTAGACTACTTTCTTTGGGGCTACTTTAAATTGCAGGTCTATGCAAATAATTTGCAAAGAGTTGATGTCCTCAAAGTCAACATAACAAACACTATCCAGCAAAAATTGGGCCTCCCGAGTACGTTCCACCAAGAGAAGCCGCGTCAGACATTTGAACGACGTCATATTCCACACTTAATGCCATAAAATGTACTTTAAAATTTAAAATAAATTAAGTGCATATATCACAGAAAACCTGTTTTATTTACATTTAAAACTCAAGCGACCTTATTGAAACGCACTTATATATATATATATATATATATATATATATATATATATATATATATATATATATATACGAAGGGCGGTCAATAAGTTTTGCAATATAACTACCTTCGAATTCAATGCAATTGCGCCACTTGTCCCTGAGGCTTCGAATTCCCGACAACCAGAAATCTCCCGACTGCTGTTCAATCCACTCCTGGATAGCGAGCTGGACATCTTCATCGTCCCCAAACTGGCGTCCACGTAGTGCCATCTTGAGCTGGTGGAATAAAAAATATTCGCTGGGGGCCAGATCTGGACTGTAGGGGAGATGGTTGAGCACCTCAAATCAGCACTCGCGCAGGGCAGCTTGTAGAACTCTGGCCTTGTGGACTTTGACGACGTTGAAGTCGATCATGGGGCGTGAGGTTTCTAGGCACCCAACGGGCAGAGACCTCGGTCATGGCCAAATTGTCGCGGATGATGTTGATCACACTTCCATGTGATATTCCAAGTTCTCGCTTGATTTCTTCGACCTTCACCCGGGGCTTTTCGACGATCATCATCTCCACACGTGCCATATTATCCTCGTTGGTCACGTCTGACGGGCGTCTTGGACCGGGGTCTTCTTCAACGGACTCACGACCATGGCGGAACTCCCTATTCCAGCGGGCAATGGTTGCATAGGAAGGGGCGATGTCGGTGTACACTGCCACCATGCGTTCATGGATCTCTTTTGCATTCTTGCCTTCTTTGGTGAAATATTTGATCACTGCGCTGTGTTCATTGTTGAAAAATTTGTGACTGACGATTTGCGATCTGCTACTGCTTCTTAAATAGACGAGGTAGGAGTGTACGGCTGCAGGTCCTGCCTTATCATAACTTGTCCTAACATCCCCACAAACAGCCATCCCCCTTCCTCTGTGTTTTGCTCTACCGATTCGCAAAACTTATTGACCGCCCTCGTATATATATATATATATATATATATATATATATATATATATATATATATATATATATATATATATATATATCTCCCTATTTTGAAATACAAAAGGACTAAATAAATATTTCTTGTTATTAGAGGGATTTTACCCCAGATCAATAACACTCTTACCAATGAGATTACCGCTAAACTGCTTAACACCTGTGGATAAATAGGATTAGAGCTCACCATTTCTGAGATGTTATTCATGATTATTAAGTACATAATAAATCTTTTAAAAATAGATAAATTTTGTGTGAAATTTATCTTATTTTCTTTTGGATGAAATGGTTGAATAGATCTAATAGTACTTGGCTCTTGCTAGCTGCCTCTAACATCTGCAATGGAGATCATACTTACACGAACTATCCTAACAATGTTTAACTAGATAAAAGCAAAAAAACCAAACCAAATTAATACTAAAGATACGAAAAATGACAATCTTTTCATTATTATATTAGAGTCGAAATTTATTTAACAAAAATAATGCTTTTTTACACATATATTTCAAATCGACTCATCACACTTCACATGAAGAACAAATAGGAGTATCTCAGACGACATTGCTATCAATACAGAGGAGTTTCTTTATAGGGACAGCCCTAACATTAATTGAGAAAAAGCAGTGTATAGATGAAGGCTCTATCCCCTCCTCCGCATCTCCGGGTAAGGAAAAACGGCCAAGCGGTTTAGCTTATGGAAATAACTCATCCGGGTATTTTAGAGTAAAGTTCAAAGTCGATTTGTATAGGGAATGTGCGAAAGGAAACGGCTCGATGGGGAAAGCAGTGTGAAGGATCAACTCCATCTTCAGCAATAGACTTACAGATGTGGATGAATAAAACTCGCTTCTGTATTCTAGATTGAAACTTATTAAAAAGGAGCGGTAGGTAGAAGATTAAGAAAGTATCATCATTGGAACACAACCGACTGAATGCAATTAAGTAAAACTTTTACATTATGCAAGGATAAAAGAACATTATGCAGGGATAAAAGAACATTATGCAGGGATAAAAGAACATAAGCCTGCGATTGTACGCCTCACATTTGAGGTGTCGTTCAAAAACACGGCCAAGGAAACGATGCCAATACATCACTTGTAGGCGAGCTTTATTTAGCAACGGGGTTTTATGGGATTACGACCAAAGAGCTACCAGTGGTAATAGAAAAATACATTAACTTGGTTGCAATAATATCCAGTGCCCATCAGAATTGAGTGCGATCAAAAGTGTAAAAGTGAATCTTGAGACTCCACCTTGTTTCTTCAGCAGACGCTCCAATTTTACCGCACCCTTGTCGGTCAGCTCTTCCTTTATTAATTCTAAGTTGTAATCTATTCGTTTGAGAAAACTCATTTTATAGTGCAACGTCATTTGCACATGTATGCCATTGAGCATCCATGGGTGTTCAGAAGCTTCTCATCACAGATATGAAAGACATTCGGTTCTGTACCAAGAAAGTGAGTGAATGTTTGATGCTGATGAGCTACTCCATCGAATATGATTGCTCCATCAGTCGTGAAATTGAGCAAGAGCGTTTGAGATCGGCGGGTTTGAAAACCCCATTAAGCTTTCCGTGATACGCCCCAAGGTCTGCGAGGATATATTCACCATTGTCTTATTTGGAGGAATTTAGAGATAGGGGAAATGGTCCTCTTCTCCAAGCACTAGAATAGTCCAGATTTGGTCTCTTCCCTCTTTGTCAGATGGTGGAGAGCCCTTGTTCCTCTTTTTATTCCCTTTTGTGTAAGTGTGGCGAGATTTTACCTTCTTTCTCATATAAAAAGAGAGGTTGTGCAATCGCCCTATATGTGCGTTGGAAGTGGTTTAGAGTCGGCGGAAGGTACTCTCCCTATCTCTTACGTTTCCTAGTCATCAGTCTCTTGACCGATGACTAGGTACAGCAGACCTCGAGGTGTAACCCATCCCTGTATTAGGTTCAAATACCCAAGCAGAAGTGCCCCTAACCGCTCAACCGCTACTAAATAGCAAGAGAAAAGTTACAAGATGTAGAGTAGGGTAGGGTAGGTAATAAGGAAGAAGATGGATAGGCGAACACACTACAAGTAGGGAGACAATCACCTATCTGTTACACAATCTCGGGGTCACTGGGGCCAGGAGGGTGTAACTACCCTCTTGGTTACATTCTGCTTCCTTATGGGGGCCCAACTAAAAGGAAAACTACGAGTGGCACTCAACTCTCCTAAACCATGCTAATCTGTCTATGAAAAGGTAATCTCTTCTTGGAATAAAACATGCTGAGTATTCTAAAGAGGAGACTAGTTTGGGAATAGAGAACAGGCAATCACGAATCACGCTATAGCCTATTCAACCTTCCCAACGAACTCAGATTCCTCTGTGCGGGTAATACAATATGGTAATAATTATTACACCTCGTAATCGCTTCTCAGATATAACACTGTTGTAGCTAACATTTAGATAAGAGATTGCCCTCTAGGCTCCAAAGCTAGAAGAGTTACTTTCGTTGGTTTTCCCTTTAAATGAAAGACAACAAATTCATGCCTATTAAAAATCCATTCAATCAATTCTCTCACACCTTTTGGTAGAAAATAATTTGGAAGTTAGCGCCTTTAATTAAAAAAGTCGGTATTTTTATTCGATGTTGTGAAAAGACCCCAAAATGTGTAGATGGATTTTACCACCACGCCCAAAGTACTGAAATTACTACCCTCGCTCAAGTCTATCAGCGTATGTCTCTTGATGGACCTTATTTCAACCACTAGGGATCATCTCAAAACGGCCACTCGGCTGAAAGTGCACCCGGGGGATTGAAAAGCAATAGGAGAAGTCATTATTTCCTTACCGTAGATTTCGGAAGGCAGATGACTTCCATTAAACGCTACATGCTGGAGGACTTTAGTCAGGATTTCTTGAGTGGATTTAAGTCAGGATTTCATTGATGGATTTTAGTTGGATTTCATGTTTGAATTTCAGTCAGGATTTCATTGATGGATTTCAGTCAGGATTTCATACTGGGATTTCAGTTACAATTTTTTTGCTGTATTTGATAGTGAAGTTCAGTCAGGATGTAATGGACGGATTTCAGTCCAGATTTCATAGCTAAATTTCAGTCAGGATGTCATAGCTAGATTTCAGTTAGGATTCCATAGCTAAATTACATTCATCATTTTATGTCTGGATTTCTTTCAGGATTATATTGCTGGATTTCATTGTGCATATCATGGATGTCTTTCATGGCTGGAATTCCCACTGTAAAATAATTCTAGTTTTCGAAATGGAATTCGGGGTTGACTCCATGGCAAGATTTGACCTTTTATTTTATTCTAAGTTCACCGATAGATTTGCTGCGATATTTAATGACTATATTTTATGGTGAGGTTGAGAAAGGTGAAAATTAATATGAGTCTATAGCTCACCTAACCTTAAATGGACAGTACCTGGGTTATTTTGCCACGGGAGATTGCCCAGTTCTCCCAAACCAGCTGAGACCCACCAGTGGAAACAACGTAAACAATTTGCATTAATAAACACCAACGATTTGTTAAGAGAAATAAGCAATACACGTAAGATAAATGGAAGAATACGGAAAACCGATTTTTTGTTTCAATCCCTGAAACTCTTTTGGAAAATCAAAGTATAGCTTATTAAGAATTAAAAAAAAATTCAGAGATTGAATAAAAGACTTAATTTCAACTAATGATGACAAATTATTTCCTAGTACATGGTATAAAAATGGCAGCAAAATCTTTATGTACACTCTCACCTCTCTCGTAAGAGGCTTATAATGAGAAAAGAGGCTCACTGAATCGCTCATAATAAAACCTTTAATCTCTGATCGATGGATCCTAATTTATAGTTACTGGAAGAGCATCGTTCTTTGTCTGGTCGGCTGAGTGATTTTTTTTCTAATTATATAAAATATTCACCAATATAGAGTATAATTTAGATCCGCATCTGGCTAATGGGAATAACGGAGTGTCTCGTATTAAAAATAATTTAAATCAAATGCGAAAGCTCTGAACCTTTTTTCGTTTAAAATTTATCAAGCAAAATGTTTAAGAACACAATTGCTAAATCATATTTATAAACATATAACCTAATATCAATACTGCATTATATGTAAGTGCGACTTTAAATTCCTTCTTCAATTTTCCTTCCTTCTCCTCTTCTCTTCTATTCTCTCGTCCGCATTTCTGGTTTTCTCTTTAGAAATCGCCTCGAGCGGCTTTTCTACTTCTCAAGGTCGAATATCGCTGTTTGTGCTCTTATCTAATCCAAGCTGCTTGGATTAGATGTAGGCAGAAGACAGCGTGAGAATAAAGAGGATGTGCGGCCGATTCAGGCTATATTTTCGCTTGGCCGGGACTGTATACGAAATAGGAAAGTTCTTTTACAAGCAACAAAGAACTTGTTTGAATTACTCTCACTACACAGACTAAAGGATGAAAATAGAGGTAGCCACAGGTGTGTTTTATTCGTTTTTGCATACATCTTCTGTGACAAGCGCATCGGCGAGATAAATTATATATTCACACAATGAGAGTTATTCTAAAAGAGGTGCACTCATATACACATTAAATTATTTCTTTTTGCTTAAGAAGGAGGAGATTTTACCTTTTTCTTTTTCATAGAAAAATAGGGCCAGCGCAAACAACCTTTATGTGGACTGGAAGCGGTGAAGAGAGTCGACAGGAGCGTAAATTACAGTCCTCTGACGTTCTTCAATTATGTATTATTGACATGGGCGTGGACTACACTCATGCAATGAGTGGTATAGGAACTCCCAAAAGTTAAGGCTAGCTGTGTCATAGTATACCATGTTGCCGATGTCACTTCTGTGGTTGCGTGCACTTCTGCCCCCAAATTCCGTAGTTTCACTCTTGGCTCCAAAGAATACAGGAAAATCTGCAGCTACGAGGGCCGGTCAATATGTTTGGCGAATCGGTAGGGCAAAACAGATGAGAGGGGATGGCTGTTGGTAGGTGTGTTAGGACAAGTTATGACAAGTCAGGACCTGCAGCCGCACGCTCCTGCCTCGTCTATTTAAGAAGCAGTAGCTGATCGCCGATCGTCAGTCACAAAATTTTTAACATTGGAGAAGGTTAAGCACAGTGCAGTGATCAAATATTTGACTAAGGAAGGCAAGATTGCAAAAGAGATCCATGAACGCATTGTTGCAGTGTACACGGACACCGCCCCTTCATATGCAACCATTGTTCGCTGGAATAGGGAGTTCCACCATTGTCGTGAGTTCCTTGAAGATGATCCCCGTCCAGGACGCCCGTCAAACGTGACCAACGAGGACGATGTGGCACGTGTGGAGAGGCTGATCCTCGAAAATCGACGGGTGAAGGTCGAAGAAATCGAGCAAGAACATGGAATATCACATGGAAGTGTTATCAACACCATCCACGACAATTTGGACATGGCCAAGGTCTCTGCCCGTTGGGTCCTTAGAAACCTCATGCCCCGTGATCGACTTTAATGTCGTCAAACTTCACAAGGCCAGAGTTGCACAAGCTGCCCTGCGCGAGTGCGGATTCGATGAGCTCAACCATCCCCCTACAGTTCAGATCTGGGCCCTAGCGACTACTTTTTATTCCGCCCTCAAGGCTGCACTGCGTAGACGCCGGTTTAAGGACGATGAAGATATCCAGCTCGCCGTCTAGGAGTGATTAGAACATCAGTCGGGATATTTCTGATTGTCGACAATTTGAAGCCTAAGGGACAAGTGGCGCAAGTGGATTGAAGTCGAGGGCAGTTATATTGAAAAAAAATAAAAACACGTTTCCTTATATTCGAATTGCAAAACTTATTGGCCGTCCCTCGTATATATTTTACACACATTTTCACTAACGTTCTTTTCACTATTCTCTGTATATCTCTCTTCTTAATAACTCTCTACTGGGGTCATGCCCGCTGGTTTTTGTTTTAAATTAAATATAATATAAAAATAACGATCATATACCTAAGCAGGTAAAAAAATGGTAATAAGTGGCATTAATTGAATTTTTGTGGTGTAATTGCTTATGACTTTATAAATCAGCAACTATTGTTTGGTTGCATTAGGGTTTAATGGGATGTTATTTTAAATCCTGCCAATAATAGAGTAGATGAGTTCAAGTTAAGAAGATTGTAGTACTGATGCCTCCTCCATTTTCACTGTTTGTCGTCATTTTTTAGCGTTCCTTACACACTGAATGCACAAGGAGTTAATTTTCAGAGAAAAGATGAGTCTCAATGAGATCATCTTCACCTGAAAGCTTCGAAAGAGGTGTTAATGAGAGTTTCAAGTAAAATAAACTTGGAGGTTTGAAGGAAAACACATCCTTTCATTTAGAATGACTCTTATTTCTGCCATAATCCCATGATTTTTGTTTGGATCTGCAGTACTACAGGCTCAAGAAGATTTCTAGTCATACTAGTTCCTAATAACTGCCTAGTTAACTTTCTTCTGATTTCTCGTCCTCGTCATCTCTAATTCATGTATTCGAATTCTCTTCCTTTCTTCTCTTTCTTTCTCTTTTCTGTCTCTTTCTCTTCTTTTTTCTCTTTCTATTTCTTTTTCTTTCTCTTCTCTGTATCTTTCCCTTCTTTTTTCTCTCGCCGTCCTTTCTTTATCCAGGATGTAAGATATTAGGTCTTTTCACCTTAAACCCAGACATTCTTCCTGAGCTTTGAAAATATCGAACTAGGAAATGATCTTTTGACGGTTCGCAAAAAAAAACTCCGCACACACTAGAGACTTATAGCGGGTAGGTCGAACCTGAATTTCATGCACTGAGAAGCACCGCGAAAATGCAAAAATGCAGTTACGTGACCCTAAAATAACGCAAACCCCACTAAACGCAAAGAACTCGCTTAATTCGCACGTTGCGAACTTTGTGAATAGCGAACAAGCCCTGGCGTAGACCAGGGCTTTTACACATGCCAAAATAACACTGACAAATACAATTAAATATTTACCGATCGTGTATCTACTCGTAAGATTTGGAAGTAATTTAATGAGAATTATTTTTTCTTTGATATCCTAAAACGACCAATTTTTGAAACTTTTTAAAAGAAACCTTTTTAATTACCCTTTAAACCTGACACCACATTAATAATGAAAGTACATATATATATATATATATATATATATATACTAATATGTCGTAAGATCAAGTAGTCCTTCTTGACCGTGGCTACCCTCCTTGACGTGGGGATGGAGGTGATAAATAAATATAGGGACTGTCTCTTTTTTAAGTAGGTAGGGATTAAAGATGAGTGCAAATTCTAATATTCTCTGACTTGGATACTATTTCAACAGGCTTCGGGTTTTATAGTATATAAACAAGTGAAACAAAATAAACTTTAATACTAGACAAACAACAGATGAGACTAACAAGAATGATGCCCCTTAACAATTACCTTCGGTGAATGAAAATTGAATTGAATTTACAAATAATAATATTGTTTGAGCCGTACGAACCACAATAATTACCCGAGGGGGATCGAGAGGAGACTACGAAAAGAGCCTTGCGGTTGGAGAGTGTCACGACTCTTCAACGATGAAAAATAAAATGTAATGGCTTACAGATTTCTGAGGGAGAGCTCGAGTAGTCATCGGGGGAGTATTCTTTTCGGAGAGCGTAGCTAAGTGCATTATACTTGAGTGAATCCTTCGTCCTTGACCTCCCTCGTTCCGAATAATGGTTTCTGCCTGCGAGTCCTAAGGTGACGGTTGTTGCTCGAGAATTGCGCGTCTTCCTTGTATGATTCCAAAGACATCTAGCTGCTGCCTAAGTATTTTGGTAGTACTGCGTGAGCACTGCCTGTATCTTGATCTCTTGAAAGCGGCGTGGATACAACTCGCGCCCAGAATGCTCTGAGAATACTCATTAGATCATACTCGGGCTGCGAAATATATACGACTCCGCCGGAAGCGATTCCGACTCCGTCCTTAAAGGCACGGCGGTGATGGCTTTAGCGTCATATGGCTAAATTGTGTCCCGGTTCCAGTCTGACATCGATATCGCTCCGGAGGTTTACCGAAAGGTTCCGATGGAATGATGTTTATCCGTGAGATACTCCTTTTCTCTTTATCTGCACGACTCGCTTTCCCTCTCTCTGTTTCTCTCTCTCTTTCTTTCTCTCTCTTTGTTTTTCTCTGATAATATGTACATATATATACACGTAGCAGAGAAAACAATAAAACAATTTAAATGCAAGTTTTATTATTTAATATGTAGTTGGTCCACCTTTGGCAGCCCTGATTTCTTGAATGTATCGAAAAATTGAATTATCTATTGGACAATGGTTACTAAAATTTTATTCTTTCTCGAAGCAAAACCTGTTCCAGTTTCTTCATCGTTACTAGTGGGGCAAAGTGTTTCTCGATTCCTTGTTTTGATGCAAGTCAATGATGCTCGAACATGATAAGATCCAATACTATCTACGAACAACTAATGAGTTCCACTACAAATTGTTGCACTTTTGGCAAGTCTTTAACACCTCTAGTGGTGTTTATTGATACTGCTTGGAAGACCGCTTCCCTTATTAGGAAATAATGTTGCCAATGTAGGATGAACCCGATAACTCAGAATGTAATGAATCTCTCGAGTGTTAACATTGTTATTTACTACTAAAGCACAAGCAAGGTAAAACATACTAGGGCTGACACCATCACCCCGATCCAGCCTCCATAACAAATGAAGTCTTATCCTGATGTTAACTGCATGGATTAACCAACTAGTTTAGTCGGCAACGATTTGGTAGGAGTTTCTTTGTGATAACCGATCATTCTTTCAACTGGGTTTTAGCCTTTTCAAAATAAGGCAAATAGCGGCAAAACCTCAGAGAGCTTTAGACAGCATATGTTGGCAATATTTCCAAATTGGTTTATCAACATTTCAGCCATCATTCCTTTTTATAGTAAACCAAATTTGCCTAAAATATTAAAATTGTTCTATTTATCCTTTTCAGTTAATAATCTTTCATCTTCACAGTTTGAGGTAAAAAGAATTATGCAGTTTTATTCCGTGCTATTCACATCAATACAGATGTTGGTGACGAGCGACTTCTTCATTCTATAGAGGCACGTATTCCAAACGATGCCGCCCAATCCATTATCCCCTGCATCGACTCAACGAAAATATTAGATTTGATTGAGAGGCGACATTTTAGAAATCTTAGAACTTTCCGTGTCCTAGAAGGTGACCCCATAACTTTCAAAATTCTTTAAAATGTAGGTGAAGTATTTGAATCGATTGTTTTTGATGCGTGGACAATAAACAAGCAGAAAGAAAAAAATTATTCAGGGAGATTTAAGAAAGGAACATAAGAAGAGGTGCAAACAAGAATAAGAAAAGTAAAGAGTTAAAAATGCTGAAAATAGAAATTGGAATTGAATTTGTTTTATTTGATATACAGGAAAACAAGAGGGATCACTTGACTACATGTTTGTTTGTGGGGAACAAAGGAGTTTGTATGGTAAGTAACGTGAAGGGAGCTAAAGTATTTTCCTGAAATTCCCACTTTCACACATGTAAGGTGATTGCATTGAACAAGTGAACCTGGTCAACGCGGTCATATACATTTATCAAAATCATAAAAGGGCAAGAACGATAGGTTAGTCCAAATAGAATAAGATGTAACGATAAAAATTTAGAGTAGACGAAAGGTGAAAATAAAAATGGATACACAATGTAATGGCTAAATAGGACAGGCGCATAATATCGTGTATGACCTCTTCTTGACTAGCAAATTTCAAAAGCTCGATGTGGGAACGATTCCATAAATGAAAAATAGATCACTAATGAAATGTTGACCCATAACGTCTCAATTACTACTCATAGTTCCCTGATGTTTTGGGGGTACTGATCATGGGGGAAAGGAGAAATAGGATATAGTGTCGAGAAGTTCAAGCGAGTGGTTTAAAAGCTTCGCATGATATTTAGAGTTATAGATATAGCAATGATTACATGGTTGAGGTTATTTTTTATAGTTTGGTAAAGAGATTTATTATTATGGCATCACCATTTGTAGAGACGAGAAGATTGTGGACGAAATAGAGAAGTAAAGTGATGAGAAGATGTGTGTTTTTTTGAGTTTTCTGGTTGTGTAGTGATCTTATTAATTATCAAATCCGTATGTAACAACCAAAACACCGTGTCGAAGTTAATAGAAAAGAAACCTGGTTTCTTAAGATATTTACACTCCATTCACTTTCAACTAATTTGCAATTTGTGGAAAAATTACAGATATATTTATCACTCCGTATCAGATACAAGTTTTACTTAAGCCCTAAATCTCTTTTCTCCAAAACACCACCAGACACTGACAGGGGCCTAAAATTCCAAGTGAGCTACAAATTTGGCGATGTGCCCCGTAATTTTGAGCATCAAATCTCTCTTAAATATTGTTTTTTATATAAGTTTTGATGCTTGGGACTTATTAGCTGGATGTAGGACAGGACTCTGTAGCAAGCTGGCTACAGTGGAATACACACTGATCTAATCTAACTTAACAAAATAGAAAACTAACCCTAAATTTTAGCTTAATATTATCCATTTAAATATAATCTAATTTAAACCCATTTAATATATTAAACCAGACACGAACAAATTCAACCCAGCTCAACCCAGCCTAACCTAAACTAACCCAATCTAATGTAACCTGATCAAACTTAATCTTGCGTTACTTAAACTGATCTAACATATTCTACCTTATACTAATCTAATCCAATCTAATTTATTATATTAAATCTAACATAACAACCCAATGCAACCTAAACTATAATAATATCTTTTAGACGAAAACCATTTAAAGTTCGGGTATAGGAGCAGTTGTCTACTAGGAGTGGTATCCTGGGCGACTTGTCGCAGGCTGTTGACTATTGCCTTTTCTATCTATTCGGGGCCAAGAAATAAAGCACCCGCCAACTTGCAGTTCTATTATCGACCTTGTCACCATTCGTCGGGTGGGGTTTTACGGATTTGGCTAGAGGCTATCGGATGAGAAACCTCGCGTCCAATCCTGATCAAGCACTGTTAATGGTCATATTGGATTTTAAATTCAGATTGATTTTATAGCTTGTAGCAGCGTGTGGTACAAAGTGGTTTAATCTCAAGTCTAAGCGGCGTTTCTGCCTCAATAACCTTCGTGCTGCGCGACATTCAATCGATAAAAACAAATGAGGAACTAATTTGGAGCCTTCATTGGCTTATCCATATTTTCGGGAATATGCCGGATCGTGAAGGTTATTTAAAGATCGTAAACAATTGGAATTTCGAACATAAATTAAATCAAATCAAAGGTTGGTGCAAATATGTTGTGACGTTAAGATACGTAAAAAAAATGGCGAAAGAACAAGAGCTAGAGTTACCGAATGAGGTTAGGGATTGGTGTGAGAGGGATGGTAGTGCCACCAACTCTCAAAATGTAACCTACTTCTAGACAAAGGAGGTTGCAATACTACTACTAATAATAGGATATATATGTAACTCAAAAGATTTAAAAGAACCTTTTCTTCGCTAGTTCGAATACGTCATTAAGGGCCTAAGCCTAAAATTCAATGAGTAATCCATCAAGAGGCGGAGCCTACCGTCCAAATCAACGTAGAGGAGAAAGGTCTTGGACAACCCTAATACGACCTTGCTTTCTTCCCTCAGTAAGAATAAAATATACCTCATATCTACGTGTAGATGCAATTCAAGTACCTGAAAAGATGTAGTTATAGCGAGTTAATAAACAAAGTCCTACATCTCTGCCCCAATCTCATGGTTGTTGGATCGCAATATCCTTATATCTATGGAGGGTGAGAAGGGACAGGCACTTATTATACTCCACTGAAAACAGATAGCCAACGGAAAACGGAAGGGGTGATACTACCCGGCTCCAGCCAGCTTATCAGAAGTCAAGGGTATTTCTATTGGGGGAATATGAACTCGATAACTAGCTCGGAGAAGACGCTCGCACCTTCTTCGAAGAGACCAGTGGAAATGGCTGTGAGGTACTATTGGCTGAACTAAGGTTTATCCGTAAGAAAGGGGCGCTTTGCCCTCAAGGCCTGATTGTGGAAAACTGTACTTGCTATGCTGTTCTTTCCTTCCCATTTGCTCTCTATTCCTTTAAACTTTAGGCCAGTGGGGGGGGCTTCATTGTCGGGATTCAATTGAAATTTTAGGGAACCGCATCCCTGAATCTTCCTATCCAACCCTAGGCGGGAGCGTAGTGGCCAAGTCTTTGTCCTACTTTCAAGGGATAGCTTTATAAATTCCGAAAATGGTCTCACGACCATCTTTGCTGGTGTTCCACCCGTGAGTCAGAGTGGGTGTTGTGGTAGAGACTGAGTGGGTTTCAAACCTATGGAGACTCTGGTGTATTTTAGGAATGTTAAAAAAGCAGGTTTATAACCCGTAGAAGGGACCCAAATGGTCAGGTTTAGTGCCATGTTCGTAGGCTTGGATGGTCAGACAAGACGGTGGCTTCTTTCCTTAGAGAAGAACGAAACCCTAGGATGAACAGAGCGCAACGGGACTATTACCTTGGCCTCTTTGAAGAAGATCCTGTCCTCAGCCTGAAAAGCCAGGTCCTCTGGCTCGAAAAGATATTAACTATATTTTTCAAGGCAGCAGGGTGTCTCACCTTAGTTTATACACTTGGTATTTCACAATTGGATTTACCATGCAATAATTTTTTAACAGTTTGTGTACAGTCAGGTTTAAACCGAATTGGCAGGTGTGCGGGTTCAATTAGTAGAGCATAATTATGTCAATGGTATCATCGCGGCAGTTGCATGAATGGCTTGATGCGGTAGCAGAACCAACTGGGACACCACGACACAGGGAGCTTGTTACGATCAAACGTGACAAAAATGTATCCGTGGGTCTATTATTCCGCCTGGTTTCTCAATACACGCTCGACATTCACAGAATATTAGTTCGCTATTTGTTCGGTGATATCTTCAAAGGACTTGTCCACGAGTTCCCTCGCATATACATGTACTTTCACAATAAAATTCATGGTAGAGTGCGGGGTCAATTGCATAGGTGAGTTGGTAAGTTTGCGAATCGTCAAATAATTTCCGCCATGACAGGGTCCACTATATTCAATGCAAGATACCTGTTCAAGAAATATCGGAACATAGGTACTCTAGAAATCAACGTAGCTAATGTTCTCATCTAATGAAATAGGTGAAATTTAGCAAACAAGATCTCATCAGAGGAGCCTAGAATTTCGAAATCGTTTGAATCGTGCGAGCAAAAATATGTGCATATTCTCTTGACGAGGAGCCCGATGTCATCGAGGCTCCAGTCACTTTATCTACAGCTTTATTATGCATTTGAGACTCTCCCCCAGGGATTTCGCATCCAGTGCCAGTAAAGACTGGTTACCTGTCAAAAGGGCCAGAAACACCTCGTCTCTGCAACACCTAAGAATGAGAGGAACTACTAATCTTCTTCATTTTTTTACCCTCGGATTTTTTTAGAACACCAGAATGAGGAGTCATCCCTATTCACCCAAGACCCGGAAAGAGTACCAAGGTCAAACGAGCACACCTCAGCCCCGTTCTCCGAAATCCCATGGCTGACAAGATGGGTCAACCCAGGTAAATAGGTCCATCCACTATTATTCAGTCCTTGGAATCCTGTGCAACATCAGAAGGATTGTGCATAGGGGTCCACCTTTGTTTTATTCCATGGAACGACCATAATTTCTAGGTAGAGAGCACCTCCGGGACCATTGTCAAAGCACGAGGTTCCTCCAAATGGCCAATCGGACTAGGTGTCGTGGATCCCAAAGAGGAACTAAAAGGGCCTATCCCCCGTATAAACGTCATTGAGGCTGTTATGACTATCTCCACTATAAAAGAAGGAGAGGAGGCTTGTCGGCCTCGAACACAGTCGAAATAAAACTATCGCCTAGTGTTGTGGCCAGGGTTTGACAAGCCAGAGTGTCTTAGGCTCTCTAAGGGGGTTCATAGTATCGAGCATCTCCAACTCTAGGGCCCTGTGAAAGGGAGAAGGACATCTCCTTCTCCAAGATACAAAGGTTTTAGGTAGCTTTCAGAGCAAAAGGGAGAGCAGATCATCTTCAGATGTGAACTGCTCGAAAAGGAATAAAAGGGAAAACTCTTTACCAATAGGGTGTAGTCAAAGTTATATTTTTTAGCTCTTCGCCCACCACAACAACAAAGTTTGGCAATGATTTGTAAATGCAAATATATCCGCTCTTTTACTCTTAAAATATCATCGACCCTGATTTCGGCGACACTAATAGGAGCAGAGCAAGGGTCGGCTTACTGTTTTTGATTTTGTGCCACGGCAGATGACCACAGTCCAAATCCTACGTATAACTGAATGGCTGATCATAGTGACGGTTTGAACTTAGTGTCTCGCCCCAGAAAGGTCGGGGTCACCATGCCTGAAATCCAGTAGAAGAAAAATAAAAAAACGGGTCCAAAAAGAACCAGTAGGAGAAGAGCGAACCCTGAGTTGCTCTCCAGCTTGTGGCCGAATCATTCCTTGCAGGCTATAGGTCCGAGAGTTTGTGCTGCTACTGCATGTACTCTATGTGCAGTCTACATAGGCTGTCTCCCTGCGCTGCAATGGAAAGAGCTGTTAGTGATTTTCCTCCAGGTTCTATATGTAGAGGTGCGTTGTGCCCCTAGCTAAACCATCCACCTTCTTGCGAGTAGAGAAAATAAAGAAAGGATGCACGTAGAAGAAAGTTGGTTGTTATGTGGACAACGGGTAACGCACTAGTTTCTTCAGCCAATGAGCCAGGCCTTTCCTACTTTTTTCAGGGTCACGGGGAGATAAGGCTTCCTTGATAGCTGGTTTAACGCAGTACATACGGTCCCCTCTTCTTACGGGCACTCGATAGGGGAGGCCGTGCTGGTAAATTCCGTCTCATTTGTAGCAAAAGCTTTAGCACGGCAAAACCACCCACCCTTTTTCAGGATGAGAAAATAGAGTGCCAATAGTCGTAGAATTAGGGAAAACATATAAAGATAAGACGGGAAGGCCACAGCTTCCTCTCATCCCATCAAAGAGTTCAATTAAACCTAGTGAGCGGGGCTTTCCGTATTTAGCACTCGGGCCAGGAGAACGTGCTGCTCTACCGGGTTACTAAGTGTACCATTCGCAGCAAAGGCTTAATAGATTTAGTTGTAGTTGGGTAATTCTTTTTACGGAAGTAAAAAATTTGGTTAAAATATCTCGCAATGTGAAAGTTAAGCAAAGCTAATCCAGATAAAAATGGAAAAGGAAAATAATTTTTTTAATAAAGATGAAAGAGAGAGAGAAACAACAAAGCTGGGAGAGGGCTCTGTAGTGTGCAAAAGATATACACATAAGTGACTTCATAGAAGAATACGTAGAATATGAAAAAGAAGAAGAGTAACAACCTCAAACTCACCTACTTCAAACCTCTATTTCTCTTCGGAATAATGTCACTAATCATTTAAATTATCCACTATCCATCAGCCTAAAATATATTTACACGTACAGTGTAATTCTTGTATAATAGTGGTTATCGGTTATATTTTCTTCCTTCACAAAAAACCCTCTTATTTTTATCTGTAACTCTTATCTTAACTACAAGCAAGGATGTATGCCACAGCTAGAAAGAAAAAGAATGTGAGATAGATGGCTAGGAACTACATTTCTTTATAATTTATGCTCTATTTATTGCGACACCCAGTTAAGTTTTCCTAAACGTTTATTTCATATTCGATGGCGTTCCAGGTACTCGTTGCTCAATTGATTTCTCTTTTATTAGAATCTATACACAGATGCTTCGCTGGTTGCCACCACGACGAGATCTCTTCTCAATCGAATCTCAGAGAAAGCAAATATTTTCATTTGATGATTAAGATAAGACTAATATTTGATCATAAAGCAGAGTATATTTTTTATTTGACCTTGAACCGCTTTCATCCACGTTTTTGGTGCATGTTACAAAATAGTTATTTCCATTTTATTACTAGGGAAATTCGAGATATAAAACATAAATGGAGATTTTTTATAAAAGCGTTTACTTCTCCCCAAAATGTTTGTATCTCATTTACGTAAGGCTGTTTTCTCCAGGCGTTATTCCTCATGCAGTTTTATTAAAGTTTTTTCTATAGGAACTTTTAATCAGGAATTTTTGCTCTCTTAGGTTATTCAGATTCTGCGATTACGATGACCTGTTTCAAATTTTACGACCTACGACTAGTTTTTCATTTGTGAGGATCTTCATTGATACTGTTTCATGGTCCTTAGATGAAATTGTACCGTTGTTCAATCTTTCCGTGCAGCTTGATAAAGAGAACCAACATTCAAGATGACGCCCGAGATAAATTGGAGGAATTAGCTTTTGCTACATCCATTGAGAATGATTGGAGGTGAATTAATATCCTACAACGAAAAGGATTTCTTGAATCTAAATTTACCTTAAGTCTAAAGACCAAAGAGATCATTTCGACTTTAAAATTTTAGTAATTTTAAATTTATTTTATTTGTTTTATTTATTCAAATACATGTAATTGAAGGCCCATATATATAGTTAACACACTTCTTGCTTCTTCTTTTCCATTTAATGCGATCGCTTTGTGTAGAAATTTTAAGTCTATAGAATTTCAAATGCTAATCGTAAATATGCGCTCTAAAAGGTGGGGGAGAGAAGCAGAATTAATACCCATGCCACAAGGAAAATCTGTAGAGAAAATCGTCATTTGCATCCCTTTACCCATTTTCTTTTTTTGATTTTTTCCTAACTCTTATCTAATTCCCTGAAATTTGATGTATACAATAGTAAAAGTAATTTCCCTGATAGATCAAAAAACCTGGTTAAATGGTACGCCATTCGGGGCTCAGAGCCAGGAGATATACTCCCTTCCCGCTCCGATGTCTGGAAGAGGTCTAGCGTCTCTTTATACTTCCCATTTTTTTCACCTCGTCAATCTTCACTCCTCTCTAACTCTATCAGCAAAAGCGTCCTCGATAGTTTGCGCTTTAAATTCTGAGAAGATAAATATATGTATATATATTCCGATTATTGCCCATATAGAACTCTTTAATATCTCGATTTTCTTCTGGTCAGTTAGAAAACGGACTTGTTTTACATATAAATTCTTTGCGTTAATAAATTTCAATCGCAAATAGCGATTAAATTTAAAATGGACTGCACTTTGGATTTCCACTTTCCCTTAGGGCATTTTTTGTATAGGGCTTTTTATTTTAAATATCTTTGTGATACACAATGAAAACTTAAGAGAGATCGGAGCAAAGAGATCTGTCGAAATAAGAAAATATCATGAAATAAGATAAACTCATGAGAAGGAGTATTATATTCTATTCATTGATATTTTAAAGAAAGAAAACACGTCAATCAAGGAAATATAACATCAATTTTCTTTGAATATTCTGACAAATTTTGAAAAACTTAAATCTTCTTCGAAAGTTGTGTGAAAGAGTTCAATGAGCAATATAGAAAAAAACGCGATTAAACTCTCAAGGTAGAGACTTAAAAGATAAAAAGAATTATTTCTGTTAAAGTTCTATGCATTTACCCTTCTGTGCCTAGGAATGAATATTAGATGTTTAAGTACTATTCCTATTTGTGCACATGTAAATACAAAATTTAGCCATTTAAGTTCAAATTCACATTTATAAAAGTACCAGTATTTAATCTAATGTTTACATTATTATTATCAAATGCATATTTTTGTAATTAATACTGCATAATTGGTTGAATATTTTTTCACTTTAGGTGATTTTATTCTTATTCTAAATAAATTATAATGGAGTAAGTATAAGACATATCTATAATAGAACTACGGTTTAGTAGGCTTATATGGAAGGGCAACTAGAGGGAGTTTTCATTTTGTTTTATTTTTTCATATTGAAGCGCAGTATAATTAATTAAATAGATAACACATATTTTTATGGCATGGCATAGCCTTGCTATCAGTAAACTGTACCTATGAAGAAGGTAACAAAGAAATAAAACTTTTTTTTCTTTTGCAGAGATTTGCAGCAAAATGTCCTTTTTCAAAAGACTAAAGTATAGTGATTTATATGTTAGCTTTGACTCTAGATGTATGACATAAGGAGATGGAACTAAAAATCCCCAGGCTATCGTTTGAAATTGCTAGTGACGAATGACAATTCGAAGCCATTAGACTGATGGACCATGTTGAAATCAGGCACGGTTGAAAAGAGTTTGATATGATCAGAAAGAAACTCTTTCCGCATTTGGTTTCGCTGCTCCTAGAAAAGCTCTTATGGAAGCCTCCTATAAAGGTTTTATATAATTGCCAAAGAAAAGAAGCCCTACACTATCCGTGATATTTTAGTGAAGGCCCTGTGCAGTGCAGGTGGCGAAAGTTCTACTGTAAAAAGATGCCGAAAAACAATTGAATTAGGTGTTTTGTCAATGAGACAGTGCGCCAGAGAATTGATTATATGAGTCATAATATAATAACCCAAGTTTTAAGGAGGTATGGGATCATCTTGGGCAATCCATTGCTTCACTGAAATCATCAAAAGGTTCAGAACCCCTGTTGTAGATTATATTTATTTTTTACCACCACTGTCATTTTCTGCACTTAAATATGTATGATTTTCCAGTTAGTACGACATATGTAAATTTAGATTCTTCAAACGCTATTCTTTGTAAATAGCTGAATTAGTACTAATACAGCTAGCGTGGTATCGCAGCCACAGGGTACCACGGAAATACTTAGCCCACTGCCTCAGCATTAAGAATCATTCCTTCGTCTACTTCGTTCTGTTGATTGGAGATTTCCACAGTCTTTCTTTCAGCCGCTCACCTCACCATTCAGAAAGATACACCAAGTTACTTGCAGTCTTTCCAAGCCTAACCTCTTACCAGAAGTGTGCCCTAGCAAGTAAACACTTAAACTATATACACATGACGGCTTCCCTCTATAGGCGCGGTCGCGGCGCGCCAGTAATTTAAAAGACTCTTTAAAAGAGTTTTGCGATACCACCACCATGGGATTTGTTTCGGCAGCAAGATGGACAATTTACACACAATTTTCGTCGCCATTTGTCTTGTCGATATAAATACATCCTTTCAGGCAGTGACAGTGTAGTTACACCTGCTTTTGAGGTCTGCTGTTATTTCTGCATACATTCTAACATCAGCCGGCGTCTATGCGATGGTCTTATGCCGGGTCGTAACTTGGTTACCGAGGCCCCTTCTCCTCGGAGATCTGAAATGTAGCCACCTTCACTCGAGGAAAGACTATCAATCTCAGGGTTTAGGATTTTGCCGATGTAATAGACTAGATGGAATTAGGCGTCTTTACTTTGGATGAATTTACGCATCACTGCCAGATCCATGCACTAATCTGTCTCTTTCTTATCTAAAGGCACAACTTAATTTTAGTTGGTAAGTGACTGGTGGCTTTTATAGTATTGATCACTTGGATGCAGAGGAAAAAGGGTGAAAGAGTGCGAATACATAGGATACTTTGCTTCTGGTATATTTTTTTAAATTGAGGCTTAACAAAGGATATTTATTTCACTGGTAGCAACTTGTTAAATCTCAATTTTAACAGAGGATATTTTTCCACTGGTATAAAAATGTAAAATCGCAAGTTAACAAAGAATATTCTGCTAATGGTATAGAAATGTTATATTTCATGTTAACTATAGTAATTTTATTCAAAGTCTAAGATAAACCAAATGCCATTTCCTTAAAGTCCCTTATTCAAAGAGAACTTGGTAATTAAGTTTTTTTCCTTTCTGGTAACTCTTTTCTAGGAGTAAACAGTAATTTTTTTTAAGTTTTATGGGCCTTTCTGTCCATTCCCTACTTGGGCTCATTTTTATAAATTTCCACATATTCAGTAACTCAGCAGAAGATAACCTGGACGCCCTCATTTGCGCGCTTATTCTCAGAAATTTACACATATCCAGTAACCCAGCAGAAGATAACCTGGACATCCGTGCGCTCGCGGCACTATTAATACCGCCAACCAGGTGGTTTGGATATTCCAAATCCAGGAAAGCTTTAAGGGCACATAGAGAGTATCTAAAGATTATAATTATGTCAGCAAATATGCACTACGCGTTATCTCCCATCCCGAGTGTTGAATTGCCACTAGTTCATGAAAATGAACATGGCACATGATAGATAGGGGCTTGCTGACTTCAAAGAGAGGGAATACGGCTTGAAAGTCAAAAGTCGCTCCCCACTCTCCGTTTTAAATGAACCCATGCGTCTTTACCGTCATGGCTCCAGGGTGACACGAAGTGTGTTCCAAAAAGGCCGAACGCAATACTCTCTTGCAGAAGGACGGGCTTAATACCAATGACAACATACACTTCATTAGATGTGGTAGCCGGGCTGGCTACCAGTTATTTCTTCCTCTCTATTTAGATTGGTAGCTTGGCCTGGCTAAACCTTATGTATTTATTTATAGGAGGAAGATATGGATGGGTAAAGGTCGCTAGGAAAATAAAAAACCGTAGGACGATTCAATTCCATCGCAATCGGATGAACCTAATCTTAAAAGGACTCTTTTCAAACTGAGATTCTCAGCCAGCTGCTTCGCCCTTTCTATGCTGCAATTTTTCAGCCGTAAATATAGGAGAGACCATAATTGAGGGGCAAACATCGACGGAGAATAACAACGAATTTTTACATTTATAACGTTATATTTTATAGGAAAATATCTGGAGATGATTCCGAGGACTTTCGTTCATCTAGGTGATGCCAAAATTCTTTCATGCCCATATTTTTATTCTTATACCGTGTGAAGCGGAAAACACCTTGAGCTCCTCCACCCAAATTTTAGTCCTTAGCGCATCAAGATGTATTTTCTTTAACCCTCTCTTCCTATATACTTTCCTCTCATTTAACCCGACATATTTTAGTCTTGTGAGTGAAATAATTGGTACCACTGCACCTCACAACAGATGAAAATATCACTACCCTTCATTGGGTTCGAACTAGTGAAATTTAGCAATAGAATCGTCAGTATTACCAATAAGTTAAGATCAATTAAAGTGAAAAAAAGACTGAAAGTCTATTAAGAATTCCGACGAAATGAAATTTTTAAAAAGATTCTGCCATTTATATCAAGAATATTCAGGTAAAACGAAGACGAAATAAAGATTCGAGGAGAATTGTCATAAAACTCGTTTATAGGTCTTGAGAAAAAAAATTCTTTCGTATTTGCAATATTTTTTTCCTCTAAATCATAAAATCTCCAGAAAAAAAATTAGAAATATTTCCTGCTCCATCCCTCAATTCTCGTCAAATCTTATTTCTATAATTTTACGAGTGTTTATTTTCATTAGTTTTTAAAATTTACATTGAAATAATAACACCTAAGGCTCTAATGACTATAAAATTATTTCTTCATATTGATCATTTTTATTTATATCTAACATCTAATTTATTGGATTATTCTGTTGTATTAAACGTCCATACGTAATTTAGCTATATCATTATTTTGTATTTTCCTTTAATATGCTAAAAATGCCAAATAGAACGAAGCTTTTATTTCAATTATGGCATAATTTTAGTTTGCGAGTCTATTTCTATATTAGATTAAGCTGAATTTTGCAATCCATAAATTGGATATTTCAAGTGCGCTTCGAGGTTGGTTGCAGTCGCTTAAGAAATAGACGCTCTGGAATTGTTGGCCTTTTTCAGCAGCCTAGCTAATGAGAGAGAGGAAAATGAAAGGCTGCGTTGGAAGGAGAGAGTTTTATTATAAGAACAAATACTACTTTTTAATACTATTGGTACCGTTAACCTAGAGTGGTAAATCAAAGTTTAAAATAGTATCGATGATGGCAGAGTGCAAAATTTGATTCTGTATTTAATTGTTGTTCCTCCTTGGATACCATCCTCTAAAATTTCTCTAAAAAAATGCAGTTGACTTAACTATTTATATGACTTTAGATAAATTTTCTTTCAAAGATCGTACGAAGCATAATTAAATAAAATTTTGGAATTTGTTAATATAATAAGAATTAATATCATTGGTTTAATAAGTAACCACCATTGTAAACATTCATTGTTTATTACGGTTGACGTAGTGGACCGTAGTTCATATAAATTTTAAAAGGATTTTATAATCGATCAAATTAGTAGAATTAGTAGTAATAACTATGTAATCCTGAAAGACCATTTATTTTTTAAAGGCCTTTATTACGAAAATCAATAATGAGTGGCAAGAAGAGATCGTGCAATATGGTGGTAAAGTTATATTACCGATCAATTATTATTATTATTATTATCTGCTAAGCGAGATATAAAACTACAGACTATTTTGAAGGACTATTCCCGTTCTAATAGCACTGGAACCTCATGAATCAAATAATCTTGCGTTTGCGGATGTTGAATAGCTGCAAAATCTTTCGGTTTGTTCAATACCAACCCTTTTCACATTAAAACTCGTTTGACTTGTTTTTGTTGGGCAGCTGAAAAACAATCTCTGTGGAACTAATTCAGTCCACACTTGGATCATCGCATATGAGTCTTGATCAAGGTGAGCAGCCTTTCATTTTAATTGGATTAATTTAACACATTGTAGAAGATCATTCTGCGAAGTAATGGTTAGGTTTTGCCCAGTAATTACCAGGTACTTGCTCTTTTTCCATTGGCAACTATAGGACAGTTCTCATTGCAGATCAATAATCAATTCAAACCTTAAATAATTCTTAGGCGATAAGAAACTGACAGTCAAGCAATAATCAATCGGGCTTTGTTCGATAGATGAGTGTGTAGGATGCCCATTTCCCTAAGTTTCATTGTTTTTATGCGCTTTCAAGGAAAACGAGTAGTATCATTGGTTGTGTTAAGCTTCAATGCATCTGAAGTAGGAGATATTCAATATCAGCCTTGAATTTTCCTCTGAGAAAGATCACACGTTTATCTTGAAGGTTTTCTTAAAGTTTATTCGGCCATGTCCCTGTCGGCTGCAATCAAAAGTTAAAAAACTCGTTTGAGGTGTAAAATTTCCAATCAAAACCTCTTAAAACAAATCTTGACACATCTACGGCCCCTACAATTTAAAGATTAAAACATACTCTGTTGCAGCAATGTTGTCTTCACTTCTTACTGATACACATTGACTCATTTTTTAGGTACGAGTATTTGGTAGTAAATTTTGACGAAATTAGCCATTTAGCCAAAGGGAATAAAAGAATCAGACCCTTTGGGATTGTTGGTGGTGTCCCATCATTTTACCAACTTTGTCCATGATGCTGCTTTACACGCTGATTTGAAAAGTGAAAACTATTTTGGTGAGAAATGGAGGGTTAGAAAGTTATGGTTGGGTTAGTTTGTAATTCGTTGATTAAGTTATTTTAAGTTAAAAAGTTACCTTAGGATATTTGAATTAAATATATGTGTTTTAATCATATATATTGTATATACAAATGAAATTAACGTTTAAACTCCGAAACACACTGTAATATATTGCAGAATAGGTCCGTATTTTCGTATCTCGTATGTCACAAAAAATTCACACAAATATTAATCCAGCGTCGAACGGAGAATCCCAAGACAACGTTTTTTTGAGTGTTTCAGTGAATTCCATTCGTTCACGATTTGCTGAGTGTGTTTTTCTCCCTCTGAATGAACAAAGTCGATACTCCGATTGAGGGTTTTGTGTTTGAAATTGTACCCCGCAATAGCTGTTATATGCATTTACCACTTCTACTTGTCGCTTACTATGGTGGTTCCAGGTTAAATAGAAGATTTAATACATTCCTTTAATATCTGACGATTTGGAGATTGAGCAGTGCAGAAGTTAGGTTAGGTTATACTAAATATGGCTAGGGCAAGTTAGTTCAAGTTAGGTTAGGTCAGGTCAGGTCAGGTTAGGCCAGGTTAGGTTAAGTTACGTTAGGTTTAGGTAGGTGATGTCAAGTTAGGTTAGGTTGGATGAGGTCAAGTTAGGTTAAGTTAAGTTACTTTAGAGACCACAAATTTTCCAGATTCAATACTGATTCAATTTCATCCATAATGAGTAAATATGTAAAAAGAAATTGTTATATACTTGGAAATATGTTAACTTACTCTAATCCAACCCAACCATAAATTTTTAACCGTACTTTTCTCCCAAAAAATAAAGCATTTTTTAAATCAGCGTGAAATTGGAATAATTGACACCGTTTATAAAATAAAAATCAGATACCGTCCAGCAAATCAAATACCACTGAAAGCGTAAGATAAACCCCTCATATAAAGATATTTAACTTATAAATGGAGTATGTTAACCATTTCCCAGTGAAGAATCCGTAAAGCTACTTACAAATGTGACTTTTCTACAGTAATTGACTCATACTTTACAATAGTTCAGATACTCTACCTTTTCCTTTAGTAATACTAGCTAGGTGATAATTGCGATCATGTCCAATCTCTCAGGAGTTTCCTCGTAGCAAAATATATCAGACTTAGTTTTGCCTTAATGGCCTAATTGCCTATTCTAAAAATCCTAGTCTTTGCTTTTCGAGTCTGTAGCACAAAACAGCTTTATCGTTAAAGAATTAAAAAAATGAAGCACTTTGGCGGAAAGACAGCCAAGAGTACGGTTAATTGGATGCCACTTGAAAAGGGGACGAGAGAGCAGCTTCACCGCACATGCGAAGTTATCAGAGGAAAAACAACGATTATTATTTCAATTTAGTTTCCACTTCAATGTTATAGGGGGAGAAAACAAAGCTTACTTTCAATGTCTTTGCTTTTCGAGTCTGTAGCACAAAACAGCTTTATCGTTAAAGAATTAAAAAAATGAAGCACTTTTGCGGAAAGACAGCCAAGAGTACGGTTAATTGGATGCCACTTGAAAAGGGGACGAGAGAGCAGCTTCACCGCACATGCGAAGTTATCAGAGGAAAAACAACGATTATTATTTCAATTTAGTTTCCACTTCAATGTTATAGGGGGAGAAAACAAAGCTTACTTTCAATGTCTTTGCTTTTCGAGACTGTATCACAAAACAGCTTTATCGTTAAAGAATTAAAATAATGGAGCATTTTGGTGAAAAGAGAGCGAAGAGTAGGGTTAATTGGATGTCACTTGAAAAGGGGACGAGAGAGCAGCTTCAGAAGAAAAACAACGATTATAATTTAGATTTATTTTGCACTTCAATGTTATGGAGGAAGAATAAAAAAGCTTATTTTCAAGTTTAAAAGAGTAAGGAAGAGATAGAAAAATGCATAATGAAATAAAATTATATATTAAAGTTCAAAGTGGTTAGATAGTGATGAAAATAAACAAAATTTCACATTTAAAATTGGTAGGAGTGATATTTTTGTATGGGCAAATAGAAAAGCTCGAACCAAAGTGAAGAGAAAAGATATTAATTAACATGGGACTTTTGAAAGGAAAGTAAAATCATTTTTAATATAACACTAAAAAGGCATTTAATCTGAAGTCTGCCCTATTTAGGACAATGCACTCCCATCGTGGCTAGGTTTAGATATTCATTAAACTTGATATATAAGAGAGTACTTAGTTATGCAAAATAAAATTTTAACCATCTAAAACCATGGATGAATTTCCCCCTTTTCATAAGTCAAAATATCCAACGCGGATGCTCATGCATATAGAATAGTAGACAATCCTATCCTAACAACTTATTGTTAGGCCAAATTCCTAACAGAAATTATTTAGAGTATTACACTTAGAAATTAGCCTAAATTTCATTAAAAAAATTAAGTTTGTAACTTATTTTCCATTCCTCCCATGTAGCGACTCGAAAAGATTTGTTCATTTGGTAATTATGTTAATGTTATTGTGCTGGATGTTTCTCTTATTATGGCGCAATTTCGTCTCCTTCGCCAGATAGCTCAACGGCCGGTTACTCGAGTGAGTAGCTCCTCAGATATTTTATCTTAAATGGCCGGTTACTCGAGTGACATTTTTAGTTTACGATATCCTCTAATTTGCTGAGTATCTCCTCCCATAAATGGCTCAATAGCCGGTCCATCGATTGAATAACCTGTGACATTTTTAGTTTACCGATATCTTTTGGTTTGTTTGGAAACATAAGCATTATTTTCAGCATTAAAAAATAACCTTGTACGAACTTGCTAGGTAGGTGAAAAATTTCGAACAAGCAGTCAAGTATTTACAAGACAGAGATACTCGTATTGTGTATCAGCAGAGAATTGGAAAAAGTGGAAACAGCATTAAACTTTCGTTGTCCCATTACCAACCAGTATGGCGCTCTCACAAACAAGGGTGTAAAGGTAAATCCGGATAGAGAAGCGATATCTCATTTGAAGGGGAAAAAATTCCTATAAAAACAATCGTCTTTTTCGTTCATTGATATTGCAACAACTTAACCATTGCTGTTTTTTTAAAGAACAACTAAAAATGTCATGCAATGCTATTAGGCACTGGAAGAACTATCTTCGTAAAGTGAGCGCAAATTTATTAATCCAAATTCCTATAAAGATCAGTGGAAATGGTTTGAGAGTAGAAATAGATGAATCCTTGTTCTTACGAAGCAAGAATAATGTCTGGACGGTTTTGCCAGTGCAGTGGGTTTTCGGAGGGATTTGCAGGAAAACACGAAAGTGTTTTATGTGTGCAGTTTCTGCCAGATCGGCAGAAATATAATTATCTATAATTAAAGGATGTGTATTGTGTGGCACGGCTATTATTTCTGACAAGTTGCGTGTATACAATGGAAGTGATTCCGTGCCAGACATGCAGTATAAGCATTTGACTGTTAACCACTCAAAGAACTTTAAAGATTCAGAAACAAATGCCCACACAAAACAAATTGAGTCACTTTTGGCCAAGGCTAAAATGAGGAATAAAATACAATGTGGGACCGCTCGTTCTCTGGTCGACTCCTATATCTGCGAGTTTTTATGAAGGCAACGAAATAAAGGAAAAGACTTAGTTGCTTAAATTTACAAAGAAATGTGAAGTTTTATAAATTAAATAATGGTTAACTTCTACTTTTTTATCTGATTTTTTTACTAAATTTAGTTTAGCTTTTACTTTTTATTATTTTCATCCTATTTGCCGCACCAAACCACCCAATAAATATAATACAAATATAATCCCCTCCCCCCATTCCTGCGCATGAGAAAGGCAGTTCAGAAATCTATCTTACGAGCTACTCATTAGAGTAACCGACCATTCAGCCATCTGTCTGAGGAGAGGATATTGCGTCATAATAAGAGAAAAGATCCATTGTGTTTTCTTAAGTACGTAGAAAATGAGCTCGAAAGGAAGTTCCAAATAAAGGAGATAGAGAGGAATGTTTTAATTACTTGACGCCATTGGAAGCATCCTAAAATCAAATTGCGCTTTGCCGGAAACACACATATACACATACACACACAGACATATATAACTATATATGTATATATATAAATATATATATATATATATATATATATATATATATATATATATATATATATATAAATATATATATATACGGTAGTTCAATTCTTTCATATCATTATAAATAATGTATAAAATGACCCATACAACATCAGAAAAAAAGGTGTATTTAAATGAAAATCGATACAAATAATCTTGAGAATAATTATAAAATGCTTATTTAATAAATCTAGCATTACCTTCAATGACTGCTACAATGTGCAGTCTGATTCTGACGAATTGCCAGGCCCGAATCAGATGATATTTATCAATTTTGAACAATGGTGTTATGGAGGTGTTGATTGCCCTCTCTCTCCACAAAGCCCTTTACGTAATAGGCCAGTGGTTTGAGGTGGTGGTAGTTTGGAGGTCAGGTTTCTGGGAGAAGATGTTCGTATAAAATGGCATAACACAAGCTTGCTTTATTCTAGCCTTATGAAATGTTTTAGGGTCTTACTGAAAGATTTAAGCACTTCCGATGCGTACTCTGTCTATCCTGTGACACACACATCTTTGTAGGTAGCAGCATTGAATCTTATGCTCCGGGAAAAAAAGTGAGGGCGCATGAGATCTCCTTCACTGCTACCGACTCTCAGAACCATATTAGCTATTGGATACTTGGTATATATTAGAGAAGGAACGTCGCTTAGCACCCTACATAAACATCTGTCTTAACCTTTGGTTTACCTTTTGGTACTGCTAGAAATTTTTCTTATCTGAGAAAAACCAAAATATTCGGACTTCTTGAACTTTCATCATGGAATGTAATCGTTTTGCATGCATCAAACGTTTGTCTTTCGTCTTAGCTGATATAAAATGACCTCTTCGCATCAAATACGACTTGTAACGGATATTTTAATGCACCACTCTTCTGATGGTGCATTCTGAAACATTAGGTCATTTGCAAGGGCTCTGATCGACTTTCCAGTTTTCTTGAAAGTTTTCCTGTACTTTCTCGAAAATTTAAGTCTCTCATGGTATCAAAACCCTTTGCATTTGCTTTCTGTTTTGATGCTGATGTTGGATCCATATCAAAACCTTTCAGGTCTTTTCTAAATTTGGCAACAAAAAAGGAACGGAGAACTTAAAAAAAGACTCTAGGATTGGTTTCCCCTATATCAATAGAATTCTGATAAAGGTTTTGTCTTGCTTCGGCCTAGAAAATAATCCTGGACATGAAAAAACCTAGACCAAGAGTAAATAATTAGAAAATAAGAGAAACGGCTTTGCCACTCTCTCTTACAGAAGGATCTTGAACTTCGTAGGCAGACCTAGGTTTGTGGCCTACAGCCCATCCTGCTCTAGCAACGAGAAAAGTTTTCCAGTACATATCTTCTAATAATTTAATCTTGGTATGGGTTTTTTCAGAACCATGATTATTTTCTAGTCTGAAAGGCCTAGAAAAAGCAGCCATGTCTTAATTTGAATCCATTTTCTGAATTTCAAGATTCTAATTATTTTTCTTTTCAAAAATTCCCAAACATTTGATACTTCTATTTAATTTTCTAAACTCTTATGAAAAACTTTGATAAATGATTACTTACATACAAATTCAAACTGTTAAAATATTTCATACCTAAAATATAGTATTATGGATATGTACTGGAAGCTTTTGGAATTAATTTAGACCAAAGCCCGGTTGCTGGATCCAGATAGGCCATAGGTCCCTCTCCGAAGGTCGGTCTTCGAAGCGCAACCTCTTCCTCCTCTCAGGAATGGCAAACCTACTCATCTTTTTGTTTCATTATTATTTGAAAACTGTTTTGTTAGAATATTATATTTTAAGCAACCTTTTATCATTAACCTCTGTTTTTTATCCATCCAACATAAATTTTGCTTAATTTATATTTAAAAATTTGTTCTTCTTTAAACTCTTTTATATGTTACTGTGTTTTGAATATTTAAATCAATGTTATGATCCTCTTTTCTCGATATTTCACTAAAGGATTATTAAATTTACCAAATTTAAGATCCCGTTCATGTTGTTTAATACTTCGATTAAAATTAATAATTTCACATATATATTTTTGATACAGTCGGAACAGGTGATTTAATATACACAACCTATACTTGGTTTGGATTTAGTCATTTTATCCCTAAGGAGACCTGCGATATTATTGACACAAGAGGGGGCTAATTGAATTTAACTTGCGATTTAGCACACCATAACTACCAGAATAAACTTTTTTCGATTTAAAGGTCTTTGTAGTCACGTGCGAGTCAGGTCGCAGGCGACGTTACATCTCACTATCTTTGTTGACATCACCACCTACATCACCACTACAAACAATTACATCATCTACACCACCACCACCTACACCGCCAGCACCTAAACCAAGAGCACCTGCACCACCTACAAAAATAATGCGTTAATATAGAGATAACTATGAAATATTTCTAGAACGTAAAGGTATACTAAATAGATATTGATTGAGATAAAGGCGACCAAATAGCAGATATAGGGCTGGAGGCATGCGCTCTCCTTTGGTATAATGGGTGGGTCATATTGCTTGTCATTCTATTTACTCGGTTTATGAAGCTTGCATAAATTTTGCCCCTCTTAATTCACTATTTCCATTCCAAACACAAGCTCGTTCCTTTTTCTTGTGATAAAAAATAATTAATCAGTAAATATTTAGGTGAATAAATTAGATAAATAAAGAATTCATCATAAATTAAGACGAATTAACCAATTGAAATATTTTATTACGACTGAAAATATCACTTAAATTGAATGTACTTTTTTAATATATTAATCCATGTATTTCACTCACCCATCCTCACAATTGCACGCTTGATATAATTCATCCATTAGCTTTAAAGCAACCCCATCGAGAAATTGTGCTTGGAAAAGGGTTAGAGTTACGAGAATTAAAAGTGTATAGAAGCTAAAAATGACAGAGGTACGTAAAAAGTAAACTAATTGGAAGTGTTGTCTGCGCGAATTTCAGTGGGAGAATATTTAATTACGCAAAATAAACAAAGGCATTTAATATATGAGGAATCTTTTAAACGTTCATAGAAAAATGGAATTTATACTTCTTTTTATTTTAAATTTTATTCCATTTGTCTAACGTAATTTGGAAGATATCTATCAGAGGTCAGGTATTTTACTAAACGTTAAATTATACTCTAGGTTTATGAAAGTTTTAGGTTAGTTAAGTTTAGATTACATTTTAGTTAAATTTAGTTTCGTTCAAGTTAAGTTCAGTTTAGGCTACGTTTAACTTATGTTTGTTACGTTTAAGTTCGGTTTAGCAAAGGTTAGATTAAAGTTCAGTACACCTAGGTTAACCTCAAGTTATGGCTAGTTTAGCTTATGTTAGATTAGGTTAATATCGATTAGAATATCTTTATTTTTTGTTTATCCCAGTTAAGTTACGTTTTGGTTAGTTTAGGTTGGATTTACTTTGGGTTCGTTAAGCTTCATTTTCAGTTAATACAGTTTCGTTTAATAAGGAAAAATGATATAGACAGATTTAAAAACTTAGTGCATAAAAACAATTAATTCAGTTATCATTCTAACTCCTATTAAGGAAATAAAGAAAACGATGCAAATCAGAAACTCTAGATAGAAAGAGGAATTGAATATTATGAAGGATTAACTTAATAACAACAACAAAGGACGAAAGGTAAAAACTATCCCCATTGCTAATATTATTTTTTAGAAAAAGGTAAGTTTAAATAATTATATCGTATTTCTTAGCTTAAATATTGAATTTCACTTACTTTCTTCTATTTTCTCCTTTAGATTTCATTGAAAAGAAGCTCCTGGCGCGAATATAATCTGTGATAACACAACCTGTAATTCACAAAACATTTGGTGTTGGGTGCATTAATTTTAATGCATTATTTATTGCATTAATGCTAATATTTTACTAACATGAGATTAAAACCGAGATCCAACAAAAGTGAGCCACTTTATTAAGTGTCAAGCTCTATTTAATAAATATTTGTAAATCTTTTCCTTTTTATTCACTTGGTTATCGAAGCTCTACAAAGACCTACTACTTCTACCTTTTTCAGACAAAGTACTTCCTAAACTTTGCAATTTTAATTGAAAAGGTATCATAATACGTTTATTTTTAGAAGCTGGCCTATTGAGCGTGCTCCTCCTCTCATTAATGATTTGTGGTTGGCATATAATCTTTGGATCTTCCTAGGAAGATGTATAAGTAGACAGCTTCAAATATCTAATTAGTGCACATCAGTGAATTGTGTAAAATAATTCACTAATAATTCTTTTATAATTGGTATATTCTTTTTACCATCATGCACCATTCAACCTTTGCTATCCATCCCCCCTTTCTAATAAAAGATTTTCTTCCTATAGTAGAGAGCAAATGACTTTCTCCAATACCGTTTTTATTTTTTTTAGCATTCATAATTCTTTAAATCTCCTCTTACCCTGACAATAATCTTCTGATCTTCCTAATTGAATGATATAATTTCGGATAAACAATTATATTCTCTTTCTCCTAACAAATTATCGAACTAGTAAATTTCGGTGTGTATTAAATTCCGTATACTCATCCGCCTGATAATATCATTCGATAAGCTTCCACGAACTGATTTAGGGGTTATGGGCCGTAAGTAAGGACAGGAGGTAATGTCCCGGGGTTAATATATAACTAACTGATAGACTAAGATAACATTACCAACGCCGACAGGGAACCTGCACTACCTTTAACTTGGTTTTATTTTACGAGTGATGGATTAAAATAGCAACGGTTTTCAAGATTCTTAGTGCATCGAACACGCCTGGGAAAAGCTCTAATTCCACGTGAAACAAGTGTAGTGGATGAGGTACGTCCTTCATGCCCCCAAGGAAGTATGAATTGGGGGTGGGCACCATTGCTATCTCCACCTCTGGAGGTAAAGTCCAGTCGACAGCCTCCAGCGACCTCACGACGTACATTGAATGCTTGCCCAAACAGCCCGAAGAGCTGCCCGTATTCCTGCCATGTAGTCGGTGTGAGGAAGAGTGAAACCCACTTTTCCTAGGTTCTTCATTGCAAACAACAGGATATTGATTAAAATAATATTTCCCCTTTAATTTATTTTACAGCAAACACGTATCTTATTAATTGACAGTTCTTTATTACATTTAAGAAAGGACAAAAAAACATTCTTCATATTTATAAGATTATATAAAAGGAACAATTATAAGAGTGGAAATAAGTATTTGGACACTTGATAGGGCTATGCTATTATTCCATTGCCTCCCCCCTCCTCCCATTGTTTTCCCTAACTGCTCTTAAGACTTTCAATAAGACTAGACTAAGTCCTGACACATTCTGTTCGAGTAGTTACCCACTACTTCTTAAGTATAGCTTTCCATTGGGCAGAGCTTGCAGGTTTCTTCTTGTGGACATGTTTCTTCAATATTTTTACAAATTTTGAATCGATTTCAAGTTCTGGGATTGACGCGGCCACAATTGAACTTTAATATTATCTCTAGGCTCTACTCACGTGTTGCCTTTGCCATGTGCTTCATATCATTGTATTGCTGGAGCTTGCTCAACTTCTCCCCATGTCTGGTGGGGTAATGCAAATATTTAGCGTTAATTGGCTCCATTCCATGAAATAAAGTGCAGATATAAGGAGAACTAGTCATGTTACAAAAGATCAAACTCACATCATAAGGCCGCCTCTTCCATGTTTGTTTGTAGGGAGGTAGTTCTTCCGAACATAGGTGGTTCTATCCGTGCACCAAACCTAAGTAAATTATCTATGGTTGTAACTTATCAGATCATCCATATATATGTATAAAATTCTAAGCAAAAATATTCAATAAATAATCTAATTTAAAAATATATTTCAGGAATGTCTAAATAATTATGGCAATTCATATTTTGATTTTTCCCTGATAATAATAAATATACTGGATTTTATTTCGTAAATCAAAATACATGGGAGTTGTAGAAATTACTCTTTATTTTTAAAGGCTGGGTTATATATTAAATAACTTATTTAAATCTGTCCAAATATTTGTTTCACATTATACTATATGTAGATGTATATGTATATATAAAATATATATGTAAATATAGGGATATAATAATATATATATATATATATATATATATATATATATATATATATATATATATATATATATATATATATATATATATCTGCTCATGTATGTGTAATAGTAAGAATTCGTTAATCCGCTAGAAAAAGCTACTAGAGATCCTCAACCCTCTTCAGGAGCGTCACTCATATGACTGGGCAACTATCCATTTTTCCATTTCTCTCAAATGGAGAAATTTAAAGAAGACATTTGTGAGAGATAACGTTCACTTTAACAAAAAGTTTGAATGAAAATGTTCCCGTAGTACTATATATATAATTACAAAAATCCACTTGAAGCAAAAGGTTAATGTCTTAAAATTTCAATAGGCAACATCTTATCCTCTTCAAAGTCTGAAACAATACTGAACCTAGGCTCAAGAAGGCGACTCTAGTTAAAAAATGAGGTTTACAAAGATGAAATATTCATCTGCTGGATAGGAACTACTTGAATACGCGTTAATTGGTAAAAATTTTAAAGGCTATAAGATATAGATTAGAAAAAGCTTTATTGTCTTCAAAGTAATTCCCTTTAAAACGAAAATTCTTCTTCTATTTGTCTAATATAACATCAGTAACTTTAATAAGGGTTTAAATATTTAAATCAATGTTATGATCCTCTTTTCTCGATATTTCACTAAAGGATTATTAAATTTACAAAATTGAAGATCTCGTTTCAGTTGTTTAATACTTCGATTAAAATTAATAGTTTCACATATGTATTTTTGTACAGTCCGAACAGGGGATTTAATATATAAAACCTATACTTGGTTCGGATTTAGTCATTTTATGCCTAAGAAGAAATGCGATATTATTGACACAAGAGGGGCCTAATTGAATTTAACCTGCGATTTATCCCACCATAACTACCATAATAAACTTTTCTCGATTTAAATCAAGTCTTTTTAGTCGCTTGCGAGTCAGGTCACGGGCGACTCTATATATCACTATGTCCGTCGACCGTCGACCATCGGTCGGTCCCCGCTTTGCTTATATTTGTTTTGGTAATAATATCATAACTATTTGGCAGATTTTAACTAAATCTGACTCTTATGTAGTTTTACATTGTTGCGAATCATAACCTGTACATCCTACACTACCACCACCTACACCACCACGACCTACAACCCCACGACCTACACCACCTCCACCTACACTACCACCACCTACCCCACCCCCAAGACCTCCTACACCACCACCACCTACAAATCACTACTTACACCACCTACACCACTACAACCCACAGGGCATTACCTACACCACCACCACCACCACCTGTACCACTTAAAACACCAGCTACTACACCACTACCACCTTCTCCTACATCGCCATCACCTACAAATACACCAACTAAAACACCAGCTACAACACCACCTACACCACTACCACCTCCTCTTACATTATCACCACCTACATTTACACCGCCTAAAACACTACCACCTACACCACCACCACATACACCTACACCATCACCACCACCTACACCACTACCACAACCACAACCTACACCAGCTAAATCACCACCACTTATACTATTACCACATACACCAACATAACCTACACCTACAGTGGCTACATCACCACCACCTACACCACCACCAGCAACATCACCACAGCCTATACCACCTACACCTACTCCACTACACCTACAACACTACTATCACCACGACATAGATTATCACAACACATAGACTACCACCACCTACTCCACCACCACCACCGCCACCTACACCACCTATACCATCGTTGTCTGAACCATCACCATCTGCATCTCCTACACCCCTGCAACCCTCACCACCAACACCTGCACCTCCTACATCCCCACCGCATACACCACCCACATCATGACCATCTGCGCCACGACCACCTATACCACCGCCAGCAACATCACTACCACCTGCAGTGCTCCCCATATATGATTTGAGCCCACTTACAAGTAAATTCAATCCTTTGCACTTCACTCTTCCTAATGTGGGAAATGTCTTCAATAATCTTCAAACTAATAAAATGGCTATTAAAATAGAGCTAGATAATGGGTTTGGCCGCATTAACCTTCATCCCAAACCTAGGCCAAACTTTGGGATCAAAATTTTAGAGGGTAAAAAGTATCGATTCACAAAAATAGCCATGGGGATTTATGGCTCACCATACACATTGCAAACTATTATGAGCACAATTTTTAATGACCTAAGCAAGAAATATAAATGTAGCTAGTTAGGGATACCTTGAAGATTTTCTTATAGTAGGTCGTATAGACTTTGTGTTAAATTTTCTTAATTAATGTTGTTATTTTATCCTCTTAATTAATGACTTCTAATATCAATATTTTTAATTATAGTTGGCTCGTTTTTCCTTTACATTTCCTAAATATTTTTTAATACTTTGTTATATTTGTAAAAATCTGTTTTTATTTGTACTCAACATTTTGCTATTTTTTACCTCTTTGTCCATCTACTTCACGAACTTCCCAGTTTTACTCTTTGTTTCATTAAATTTTTTATTTACAATAAAGAACTATAAAAAGGTGTAAATCTAGATAATAGGAGTGATAATAACAATAATGCTTCTAATGATAACGATAATAGTTAGCAGGATGTAGTCTCCCGGTTTGTGGAACACCTATAACCAAACCAACCAAAAAGCACCAAATTGCTTGTTAATAATGTTACGGCCAGTAATCTATCTCTCCACGGGTTCTTTACGAGCGGTCTCAGGCGTTAATAATATGATCAAGGTCTGCCAAAAGGTTGGTTTAAAACTATCTTTACATGAGTTTAGGGGAATTTTTCTTTAACTAATAAGAAACTGAACCCAAGTATTTAAGAAATGGTGGAGTTTAGCATACTCGAACCTTCTGAATATATTAGGTTTTCACATAGACTTTATTTTAAAGGAGAAATTTCCTGTAGTACGCCCGGCCCCATATATGATATGAGCCCACTTATATGTAAATTCAATCCTCCGAGCTTCACTCTTACTAATGTGAGAAATGTCTACAATAATCTTCAAACTAATGACATGGCTATTAAAATATAGCTACGTAATAGCTTTTAACACATTAACCTTCATCCCGAACCTAAGCAAAATTTCAGGATCAAAACCTCAGGGAGTAAAAAGTATAGATTCACCAAAATATCCATGGGGTTTTCTGGCTCACCCTACATAATTCAAACTATCATGAACACAGTTTGAAATTCCTTAAGCAAGAGTAGGCCCTCTAGATAGGGTGTAAATTTTCTAAATGAATTTGGGGAGTTTAGCCTCTTAATTAACTATGAACAATCTATATTGACTCCTCAGCATTGTAATACTTTATTAGGAATTACTTCATGGAAAATTTTCTAAAATTAGCCAAAACCAGAGAGTGAGAAGAACTTATATGAAACCCTCTCCTTTTGCATTTACTAATTAATATTGTAACTGAAATAATTGTGTTTCGTACACAAATTAATAATATGTAACATTATTTAATGATTTATGGGGTAAAAGAAGAGTTTGCATTTAGCCATCCTCTAATCTTCCGACCGTGAATTCCACGGGCACATTGTAAATAAGAAAGTATTATCAAATATTATCATTGTGCTTTCTTAAAGAACATCGCTTCAGGACATCGCAACAATTGAAGAACATACCAAATACAAAGGGATACTGCTATGACGCCAGAGTATATATGGTCTCTTATTAGAAATCATAAAGGCGCTCACCCTATAAAGATCATCAAATCACTTCTAATGTAAATACTTTTCATTAAATTTTGCTCTTTTTTCCTTTTCATTACCTAAAATTCTTAGAGAATCAACAGAAGTAGATTTTTGGCGAATTCACACAACTCCTGATTATAAAAGCTGCTCCGAGTAACTTCGAAACTCCCATAATGCATGGATTTGATCATGTGGTCATTTCTTATTTACATCTGTAAAAGTTCCTGTACTCGCTAAAATCTTCCAACTGCAAATGGGGTCTTCTTTGATTGTTTTCCTTTGAAGTGCTGAGGTTCCACTGAAGTTGAAGTCTCTATGGAAAAGTCAGAGTGGTTTTATACATTGTAGTGGTGTTTTGCTATATTTTTTCTCACAACTCTCACAAACTTCTTATTTTATATAAAAAGACACGCTATCCATTTGAAGTGACATTGGACTTATTAAATCGCGTATAATTTTGATTGGAAAAATGATTTGGTTGATTTTTCATTTATCTTTCTATTTTTTCACTTGAATTATCAGCTATAGAAAATGCTGGTCATTTTAATTTACTTCATTTCAAATATATGTCGCTTGACTGAATTAACACTTTGATATTCTGTTTCTCTTAAAACAAATTTAAGTTATGGGTTTGAAGTTATTTTAGAAAAATATTGATCAAGGAATTCTTTTCTTCAGGTAAATTAATAAGCATTTCATTATATTATAATTAATCTTATTTTTTTATTTAAGGATAAAGGCATGAACATCGATCTCAAATTGTACAATTTTAAGTAGTTCTCAGTTGGTCCTATACTAATTTTTCATAGACGGAAGTGTCAAGTATTATATCAGCATGTCCATTCAGTAACTTTCCTTTTCCTAATTTTTGAACTTAAACTCCTGTTCCTAGATGAAAATTTGGGGGTTAACTATATATATTAGTGTTAATTTATAGCTCAAAGGAAAGAAGATTTTCATTATATCCACGTTTTCTTAAAGCTTTAAGTCTTATGATGCGGCTTGGGTATCGACCTAAGTGCTGAGTGTTCTTGAGTTCATATTTTAAATTTGTTTGTTTCCTGAGAAATATTGGTTATACAGGAGGAATATTTAACGCAACAACTCGTTCGGAGTAAAATGTAGCTAATCTTACCTTATCGACTGCTGATGGTGGAGATTCTAATAACCACTCTCTTTCACACTCTCTTTCGTTGAGTGATCAGCGAGGTAATGTCACTATTGGGTGAGGAATTCAATAGATTAGGGTAGCTTGTTTGAAATCCTTAGAATTTACTTCGGAGAGGGAGTCAGGTACGCAGGTATGTTAACTGGGGCAGTAAACTATTTTTTGCCTTAAAATACTGAACCACTAGGGCCCAAGAGCTTAGAGGGCCCTCTAGTAATTTATTTTTAAATAGCTATGCGAGCGGTTTGTCGTCAGTGACAAGGGAAATACCATGCCGATATATAACTTCCGTGAAGTTGTTAAGAGTGCAATAGACCGCAAGTGCATCGCAGTCAGATGGAGAGTAATTTTGTTGAATATTAGATGGCCTAGAACTAGCAAAGTATAGGAAGTTCAACTTTATCAAACTCATGAGCCAATACTGTTCCTGTACCAGAGGCTGTTTCATCTATATACAAAAATTAATTGTTAATTATAATATGTATACTATAAAATTGGTTGAGACGAGAGCTTTTTGTTTAAATTTCAAACGACTGGTGACGTTCATGTATCCAAGTGAGAGTGGCGTTTTTAAATACGGAATTGTGGTATATGTCCAGCAATAGTTGAAAATCTTGGGATCAAAAGACGATACAAACTTACAACGCCAATAAATGCTTTAGCTTCATTGATTGTTTTTTAAATAGGATATTGAGCCAAAAAGGTACATCTTGCCTAAAAAGATTATGTCATCTACGTAAACTGAGGATTGTAATCATAGAACTGTTTAGAGAACCATATTCCTTAGTCTGGAAAAGTGTGCAGGAATGTTTCTGACTATAAAGGGAAGGATGCAAAACTAATAGTGTCCAAGGTTGGGGTGAAAGCTCGTAAATTCTATTTAACAATATTCTGATACTAAATCTAAGCCACAGAAGAGCTTAGCTTTCCCTAAGACATAAAATTTTTCCTCTATATTTGGTAAAGGGAACCGATCACGGACTGTTACCTAATTCAGTATTGAGAAATGGAGACATCGTGGCCTACCACACATTTTCTTAGAGATCAATATCATAGCAGCTTACCAAGGATTGACTGAGAGCTGAATTTTTCCCTATTCCAGCATATTATTAAAATGTGTCTATGATTTCTAATTGCGAATAAGAATAAAGTATAGTGAAATGTATATAGATTTGGCACCTAGTTCTAAATTAATTTTAAAAGGGACAATATTCGTGCGTTCAAAGTTCCACAGAAAGAGTGATTACGTCCTTTTTATTAAGAACAAAATTAAGAAGCTGCTCTACGATGCGAGTGAAAAATGGAGTCATTCGAAGTAATTTGTCTTTAGTGCTGAAGTATCTAATCTGGTGATCTCGTGACTTTATTAATTATAGCGTTAGAAGTTATATCTAAATTTACGGAAAAAGCTTCACCTAAACGTTGTTTTTTTTAAAGAATAACAGGTCTAATGCCATTATTTAAGCAAATAGTTGGGATTTCAGAATAAGTGACGGTTTCTAATGACAGAAAAGGGATATTTAAAGTTATACACACTTTATTAGTTATGAGAAAACCATCATTCAACACAAGTCCATTATTATCAGAATGTGGGCATGGGGACCAACAATTACTGGCAAATGGAAGGAGAATTCGATTTATATCCTATAGGCAAATCATTGTTATGGGAGAGCCGAATTATAAATAGATTAAACATTGTTAGAAACATAAGATTTAGAGGGTTACTGGGAGCGCGAATTGTGAGTAAATATTATATTGTTAGAATCAGGATATTTTGACCGACTTTGGCTGAGAGCGCGAATCGTGGATAAATTCATAATTGATAAAAACGAGAAATTTTGATGGTGTAAGAGATTACGAACTGGGGTTCAATACAATTATATAATCGAGAAATTTCGATAATGGCTGTAAACGCAAATTGTAGATAAATTCAAAATTATTATAATTAAGATATATGAGGGGGCTGAGAGCATAAATTGTGGACCTTACTTGTTCATTTAAGGAGTGTACTTTGTTTTGTTATCGCAGGAAACTTAGTTTTGAGTGGGACATTATCTACATTAACTCCTTACAAAGAATTCGTTAAAGAGCAAGTCTCCCTGGCATTAAGTATGCTCTGAATGGGGGTCGTGCATAAGTTACCTGTCACCAGAGGAGTTTGGTATGAGGATAGAGTTCACCCTTCGCAAGACTCACAAGTCAACAGATGAGTAGAACTTGCAGCAGTAGTTAATCTTTGAACGAACGAAGTATCAGAAGAAAACTAAGGTAGTAACCCTAGCGTCACGGAACCTATATTATACATGATGAGAGTACAATAGAAAGTGAAAATATACACCTCCAAGGTGAGACGTCAAACAATTAAAAAACCAAGAATATGATGCAAATCCACCACTTTCGATCAAGCTCCATTTAGGAATAATTACAGGCCTTGGATGGAGCAGTGGATGGTGGAAGAAATGCACCACCTTATTTTTGGCGAAAGAAAAAACAAAACCTCTGCGCTACCGCATTGTAAGAGATACGGTTCATGCCGCTTGTGGACTCGAAGCTCTAGAGAACATCTTTTGTTAGCACCGAAATGAGACCGTTAATTTTTCCTGACTGTCTATTTCAGCTCATTTAGTCAGGAGAGGTCTCTAACCTAACCCTTAATAGGAATAGACCATCTGTCAGAATTTCCAACTAAAAATTTGAAGGCGTTCGCTAGCGTCCATTATGTAGAGTGCCTCTATAATACCTTAAAAACATAGAGTATTTTAGACCTTTTCCTGATTAAAAATTATCGTAGAGTAGTGCTATTTACGAAGGAATGAATAGCAAAGACCATTTTCCTTCGGAGCCGACAATCCGAAGTGGATTATGATCAAATCTTACCCCTAGTCATGAGAAAAATATATATTTAAAATAAATGCTAAAAGTGTTAAAAATATATGTTGAATGTCAAACACCAATAAAAAAATCTAATTTTCCATTGCAGCAGTTGTTTTCATCTATTTTGCATCTATAGTTTCAAAGATTAGTTTTAAGAAATTCTACATTTGTCCGATTCCCAAAATGATTTAATTTTAAATACTTTCCTTACTGGCAATTTATTTCTGAATTATAAATGTTTAAATGTTTTTCTATTTATTTCAGAAGATTAAAAATGAATAAAAAATGAAAAAATCACCTAATAAGTTTTGTTTTATCTGCCGGCAAGTAAAGTTGCCTGAAGATCAATAAAAAATAACGTCATTTGTGAAAGTACGTTACCTCGCATATTTCGGGAGAAAATTAGGGGATCAAGACGTGCGTTGAAAGTCTAAGAAAATTGGGTACGGACAAAATCAATTCACTGCCGTTTGGTATCCGATGTAGTGCTTCACTGACTTAATAGGTAAGAATTTTATTGTATATTTAGATATAATAATATCTTAATTTATCATTTTAATATCTAGATCGTATGAGTATATTTTTCTCTGTGATTTTTAAAATTTAGTCATTATATTTCAGGAGCGACAAGCAAAAACAATCAACATGTTGTAGACTAATCGTCCTTTTGCCGAGAGCTACCCATACCAGCATCACCAGTTAATCTGAATATTTTTAAATAGAGTGATTAGAAATATGGATAAATTAATACATCATCATTTATGCCTTTAAATTTAGAATTAAACCAACCTATCCTTTAAATCAAGCCCAACTGAACGACTTGACCAGAGACTTAGTGTTAGCCCAGTTATTTGGTTAAACACTTTGTGAAAATAATTTACTAGCTCCAGAAACAACATATTACTGGTACCGTTCGCGAAATTACTATGCTGATATATTGCAAAAATGTCAATGGATTAATTAAAACTTTCTGCTTCCCTTATAAATGGAGACTTTTCTTAGACTGATCAACTAGAATTTTAAAGGCTGTGCTTTTAAATATAGCATCTTTTCCAGTTGCACAGTCTATTCAATTAATTGAAAATTATGAAACCATGAAGAATTTACTGGTTGCTCTGAAGTCCAATCTTCATGAATAGAAGAGTTGTGGCCATTAAATGGCATTTATTAAAAAAAATATTTTTCAGTAGAACATTATAGTTACCTTATATAAAAACACTCACCTTATTTAAATTAATCTTATTTTAAATACGTTGCATTTGAAAGACAAAAAAGGCATCTCATACATAAAAAATTCTCATTTCCATTTAATTTCTTGCATTTCTTCGATATCACAATAGTTTCTAATTTCAGGTTGAGTCTTTATTACTAGAAATTCAAGTTGGCTCCCAAAATATCCCTGCTTCCTCTGTTTATGGGATAGTAGAGACACCGAGGAGCATTATGAACGACATGAATGGCCATCTGGATAGTGCTTTAATCCTGGTGCTCATGATATGACATATCAACCTATAGTCAATCCGGATAAATTTTAATTCCCCTAGATCACATAAAATTGAGATTAATGAGAATTTATGCGAAAGTATTAAAGAAAGAAAGCCACCCATTTCTTTTGAGGCAAAAAAATGCCCAAAGATTAGTGATGCAAAATTAACTGCAGTTATTTTTGATGGTCCTCATATAAGCATGGCAATGAAAAACCCTGGTTTCACAGAAGTGATGAGTGAGGCAGGACAAAATTTATTGCAATATTTCAAAGCACTTTCTCTTAATTTTCTCAGGAGTCATAGAAGTCCAGAGTATGAAATAATTGTCCAAATCTTAGGGATTAAGAATGTCTGTAAAACTCCACTTTCTAAGATCGCATCTTTACTACTTTCCCGAGAATTATGGAGATTACAGTGAAAAACCAAGGGAAAGATCCATCAGAATACTAAGTGCATGGAAGAAAGATACCAGCAAAGATGTGACATTAGTATCTTATCAAACTATTGTTGTTGTTTACAAAAAGATTCGCCAGTAGCAAAACACAAAAGATATCTCAAAAAATTTTTTCCTAAAAAATGCTGCTATTTTTTCTTCAGTTTTCATTGTAAATTATCACAAAGTATAGAAATTGTATCAATAAAGGTCTCCTATTTGACTGTTTTAATTAAATTTTACCTCAAAAATTACCATAGAAATATAAAATTTATTAATATTCAAAATTTGGTTGTTTTAAAAAAAACTCTAATTGATTGAAAAAAAACAACGCCAGATTTGGATTCAGCGGATTTAATTACATAAGAATCACTCGAAAAACTTTCACAGCAAAAATTTTTATTTCAAAGGCACGGCTGTGTAATAAAAAGAATGATAATAAGAATAATAGTGCTAATAATAATACCAAACAAAATTAATTATAAGGGTAAAATGCCCTAAAAGTTTTCCTTTGACAATTCAGAGAGGTTAAGTCAACCCACTGAGTGGGCTTCCCTTATTTGCACTCAGGCCGGTAGGATGTGGAGCTATTTCAGGCTATATAGGATATACTCCTGCGGGGCAACATAAACTATGGTTTTGATCCAGGAAAGATTCGGACAAATATTAGGTTAAAATAAAAAAAAACTTTTGTCTCCTTTTTCAATATTGCTCCTTCAGGGAAGGCAAAAAAATGATCTAGAGAATTACAAAATTTGGTATAGTTTGTTGTTAAATAAGTGACAGATATTCAAGCACATGCGATTTTACATTGTGAAAACTTTAGTTTGTTTTCTTTCTATTATTTGAGGGTTTTTCTTCCCCTTCACCTCATCATCAGTAATGAAGAAGATACTGCTACAGCAAATTTTATGCTGTTAAATATCATTTTAAGCTGAAATTTTAAAAGATATTTTCCAATATTCATACCTTATGGGGGCCATATACATAATCATATGCTTTTTAAGCTTTGATTCGTAGTGACGCGCGGCTTAAAACATTATAAGAGGTGTTTATTTAACTTGGCGGAAAATGGTTAGAAAATAAATGGCTGCTTGGTCCAATTAATTGATGTCCACTTTAAAGAAATCGGCTTGTTTAAATGACCCTAATTTATTCCAGCCATGCCACTTGCTTCTTTAATTTTATTGTGATAAAAATATTCGTTTTCTTGTAGTTTTTGAGGTGTAATGAGTTAATGGAATGATATCCGTTGACGGACGGCATCTTAGAAAGACCGTGGCTCCATTTCAATCTAAGATGTGAGTCAAACTAATAAAGCATTAATAATTTCACGCACATCCAAACTTTCGCCTACGAACAAGGTACGTAGGGGGAGGAAGCAATTGCGATTTTATCTAGGACTCTTATTCAGGAATTCTTTAGCAACACACACGTCACTATTTCTTCGTCTCCTCAGAAGCTTCAGGAAGCTCCTGAATGAATAATCAATGCGCTGCGTCATAATTCCCTACCTGTAATGCTCGAAAACATTTACTTGATATATTTTAAACTTTCCAAATTATATGTATCATATAGCAAATTCTCTCGTTGAAAAGTAAACTTTGTGTCCGTAGGAAGGACATGTAATTGGAGAGGAAGATCTGAAATCGATATGTCTTGGCCAATAAAGTGAGAAGGATCTATTGTTGTGTGTTTGACCACAAAAAGGACATTTTCAACACTTAGTGTCACTAATTATATGATGGATTAAATTTCATTGATGCGGAGAAATTGGGGACATCCTGTATATCATTCAACTTCGTAAATGGTGGCGAATATTAAAATTATACTTTTTCAGATTTAATTTCCAAATTTAGGAAGAATCATTTTCTTTCTAAACTTCAATTTCTTTATGATTATTTTTTAGAGAGAAAACATACTGCATTTAGTGTGTAATGAATTTTATTCTTACCTTTCTTCAAACGCTATTTTGACTTCCTTGAAGCCTAAGACATATAGGAAAGTAGATAATTTCAAAATTAATGAATTGCTTGATGTAAAGATTTTGCTTAAATTCTTTCGCTTTAATTTCCGTTTCTGGTTTATTTCGCTTTATCAGAATTACTTCTGCGAGTTCCAAAAATGGCTCGTTTTAGAATTTGGAAATTAAGAAACAATATCTTTTTTGCTTTCTTTTTCTGGATTCTTTCAAGAATTTTATTGTTTAAATCAATGCGGACAGGCGCGGGTAAACAAGGTATTTATGGCATAACCAATATACGAAGATGTAAAATTTTCCTATTCCATTTAAATTGGTATAGCATGTGATTCATTTTCCTCCCATTTTGTTGTGAAATGACAGATCCTCCTTATTTCCTCTTTTATTGTAACATTAAAACTACCGTTCAAAGCGCATCTCTAAGAGGCACTTTAAAGGTCTCTAAAACCTACTAATTTCTGTATCTAATCATTTTCTAAATAAATTTTCAATCCGAACTAACACTCCACTTCTATTCTCGTTGACGACGAGAAAATACCCTACATTTTTAGTCACGGGCGAATCTATATCTCACTATGTCGGTAGATCAGTCCCAGTTTTGCTCTTTGTTTGTTTTAGTAATAATATTGTAACTTTTAGGGCTGATTCTAAAGAAATTTGAAACCTCTATGTTGTTTTATATTCTCTTTCAAATGATAAGGACTTCCCACAGTTAGCCCGGGAAATATTTTGTTTTAGCAATAACATCACAACCTTTTGTCCGATTCTAACGGAATTTCAAACCGTAATGTTCTTTTACATTCTTTTTCGAATGATATATGTAATTGTCAACGTCCTACCAAGGTTAACCGGGTAATTTAAAACCCTTATGTGGTAAGTCCTTCCTAGGCTAGCCGGGGGATTATTTAGCAATAACTTCCTAACTATTTGCCAATTCTTTCGAAATTTGATACCCACATTTTGTTTAACATTATCTTTCCAATGATATAATTGTCAAGTTCTTCCAAGGTTAATACAGGAATTATTGGAAGTTTTGAAGGTCGTAAGGTTATAAATTCGATAAGTGAGAGCACGCGACTTTTTTGTCAGCAGACCTTTTTTTCCATTCAAACCACTTCTTCATCAATATCTAACCTTTCTTTACGTAAAGACTATAGGGCATTCTTGTTGCCAATTGCTTTATTTCATGTTATGTCTGTTAGTTCCCTTTATGCTGAGTCCGGACGAAATCTAACTTAAGGATAAGTGTGGCAACGAGTTCCTTCTAAGATATAAATTTGTTCACCTACAAAATTAAATGAATAGAAATAATTATTGCCTCCCCCACATCGTGGGTGAGTAGAACGGTAGCTAGAACATCACTTAGAGCGTCACTTAGAGAATTATCTAGAGCTTTACCTAGATATTTCATTAGAACGTTCATCAGATTTTCTCCTAGAATGTTCCTTAGAGCCTCCATTAGTGAGCCCCTTGTATTCTCAATTAGAATGTTCCTTTAGCATCCTTTAGAGCGTTAATTAAAGTCTTAGTAAGAGCGTTTATAAGCGCGTTACTTAAAGCGTTTCACTATCTGCTTATCATTCATTTAAGTCATTCCAACGCCATATATCAATCTAATATATCATTACTAATTGTATTAATTGAGTCTCTATTGATTCGGATCGATTTACCTGCATCGTACTTCACATATCTCGGCAAGTTAATGTCATAAATGCAACTTTTTAATTAGTATTATTTACCTAATATTAATTCAGGAAAATTAATTGAATGCATGGGGAACAAAAAGATTTGAAAGAGGGTTTTAAAGAAAATGGTATAATTAAGCGAAAGGGAAAATATATGCATGTTTTAAAGCTCGAGTTAAATACAGAAGAGACTACTAGGAGAAAATTGAGAACTAGTGTAGGCAGATTGTTCACATTTATTCACCTCTAAATCCTCTTCCATTGGACGTAGTGAATTAGGATATATTTGGTGCTATCTTTATAGCCTCTACACATTTGTTCATAGACGTTTTTTATTCGTCCTTCCGAGATCGCAAGATAGCGGTGACTACTAACCCAGGCATCTTCTAAATTCTCTAAAGATTCAAATTTTTGGCTTGACTGCACACATGGTCTGCAGCTTCTGTGACCATTTTGATGCACCTTTCCACACTTTGAGTGTGCGAAAGCCTTTTGAGTACTTGAATGGGAACATCTATGAAGCTTTTAACATACTAGTTTGTTAGTTTTGTTGTCAATGGTGGCTCTAATACCATGTAATTTAATTCAGTTACTCTGAAATATCGATTGCATCGGTATTTATTGTGGGCATCTTTCTCGTTTGGAAAGAGATGTCACCCATTTGGTCGTCGCCTTTGTTTCCACTGATCTCTAGGATGATTTCAACGGCCTTAGCTCGAATTTCTGGGCATTCACTGCAAAGCTTAGCTCGCAATATTGCTTCAGAGCGACTATACCAAGCTGGCCCTTTTACCAGTGGAATTACAATGTCTCTACTGTCTTTCGTTGTGTTCTTATTTGGTTTAGTTGAAAAAGCAGGTGGTGGAGACCATCGACCCACATGGAATTGAGTTTAACGTTGAATCGATTTGGTAGATAACTCCAATTATAAACTCAACAATTAACTTGAGGTTATTTAACACTTTCCCCTTCAATCCGTGTTTGGATATCCAAATTCTGCAGAAACGAAGTGCTGTTGTCAACCAACAACTGTGACTGATGGATTCAATCTCCCAAAGGGCCATTGACTGTGGTACTTTCCCTGTTCTAATCCTTTGGGCAATACGGTACAGGTATGAATGATCAGTTCTGAGATCTTTAACGATCTCGTCGGGCATCAGAGGAAGTGGATGCGCGCAATCAACATTTGGAAAATTCTTACAAATTTCAAGCTTGGTGCAAAGACGACCTGACCACTTGTTGTTACTCTTTGTAGGGCCATCAACTTCCTGAATAAGATGACGCAGGGGTAGATCACATACAATCCAAACAAGTCTTCTTCTCCAAATATGTCATCACACCTCACTCCCCTCCTGTATTATTAAGTCCTCTCTCTTGAGGTCAGCGCAATATATAATGAGCAATGATTTCTGTATGTTTTCTCCCGTCAACCTCAGCTTCTGGCACGAAGTGAAATAGAAATCGGCCATCAGGCTCGGAGCAAACGGAGTCGTGTTCGTCTTTATGAGACTAGGAAACTTTCTATGAGCTCCTTCTACGTCTAACATAACTTTTGTTTCGTCTATTTTTCTAATGAACAACAAGCATGAGAGCCCGCCTTCTTTCAGTTCTTTCTCTTGATGATTGGATATCTCCTTCATGATTTTTTCTTCTGCCTGGCTAAGTTTATTGTGGTTGATCACCATCAATGCATCCTTTTGGTTGATAAGCACCTCATTGATCCAAGCAGCCGTAGAAATTTAAGGGAGCTTCCAGAAGTCCAGTATGATGGTGAATACTAGCTAATGCAATGTTTGAAATATCCTTTGTGTTATACTTAATTCTTTTTGGTCAAGGTTCAGCGAGATATTCCTAACTAATATCACCTAACTTTGCGCCTTGTTCTCGAGAAGAACTAACATAGAACTTAGTCTATTTCTTCGTGAAGTTCTTCTTCTCGCCAATTGACTTCAGGCATTTTAATTTTATTTCTCTGCTCCTTTACTCCGATTTAATTTACTCTTTTAGCTGCGGCAGTCTGATATTTTGTTTCTGCAGTCAATTGAACACATCTGCATACTAGCTTTACCTGCTTTCTTCGTCCTCTGAGAATTTACGAAGGCCCACTCTAGAATGGGAACCTTTTCTGACGAAGATCGATAGAATCAATTTGAAAATGATTTCCCATTTCACCTGTGGTAAAACAACTATCTTTACAACACATTAGTATTGTGTACTTGCAGTTTATGATGTTAAAAAGAGTGTCAAGTGTTTGAAGGAATTCGTTTTTCTTTGCCAAATTTCCTCTCTCAAATAATGTATCAATTGCTTTGTGCCACACTTTAGTAAGTTTCAGTATAATGCTGCAATGCTGATTAATCACAAGTAGTTTGAAAAGGGCATTAGTTTTTTACCTTCATGCAGAAGCTGATTTATCATGTTATTTACGAGTTCTTTTTCAGTATAGTTTCTTCTTTCTCGGACGTTTTGTTCGTGACAAAATATTCCCAATATTAACATGTTTCTCACGGTTGGAAGTTTTGATACAGGAAGCGCCTGACCGTTACCAACTCGAAGACTCAAATGTGATGATTTACTTCTTGTCTTCAATTTCGACATTGGTTCACCATCTGAAAAGAAAGGCAAACATAGATAATTTAGTGAACCATTCTAAGTTTTTACATTTTAGTCAGAGATGCCAAGTTAGTGTAATTAAAAATTTACGTTTGACTAATATTTCAAGAAATAATACCAGCTTTTATTATAAAATATTTATGAGAAACTTACTATGATTGAAACGAAGTATCTGTCAGTGAAAGGGGCTATAAGTCAAAGGGAGTGAATAGTACCATCTTACATGAAAACTGGAAGCAGACTGACTCGTTACTCGAGTGGCGCGTACGTCGTACTGACACCGTGCATACAAGTTGCAACAGAAACTGAGATGTTTACAACGCCCGTATACTATATTGTGCAAAAGATAGTGACTAATAAAATGTCCTAGAATTTCACTGAAATGAAGTAATTCAATGTTTCATCCTGCATTTTAAATAAAATAGAAATGCAGTACATTTAATTGGAATTTAACTGATTTGGGAAATTTGAGGCCACGATTTATGTAGGTAACGGTTATTATTTTTTCACTTTTCTCTGCAGTTCTCTTCTATACGCTTGAAAAGGCACAGAGATTTTGTTACACAATTTTATTATTAGAAAGTTGAACAAATTCACACACCTTACTACGTAGTTATGTACCAATTTTCATTTTTCCATTCAACATTACCTTTGTTCCTCTTTTCTTCAAGTTTATTTTTCTTCTTTTAGGCTTTAGTGAAGTGAAGTGGCAAAGATAGAAGCAGAGGAAAGCAAAGGGAAACTTGATGGTATGGAAGGTAGAGAGAAATAGAAAGTAGAACAAGTATACGATGGCAAAGAGAAGAATGAGGAATCATGATTGAGTAATTGAAAGCAAAAATGAGATGAAAAAAAGCGACAAGTGAGGGAGAGGTTTAAAAGGAGTGAGAAACTTAGGGAGGAGAGAATATTAATAAAATGCTGGTGATGAACGGATAAATGGTTAAGTGCATTCAAAGCTGTAGAGAGATGTAGTAAAATGTTTATCTGGACTAATTTCCATTGAGGTAGGAAGATAGTGAATTATTTAATGCCCATTTGTCGACTTTTAACAAGGGCATAAGTCGCAGTAATAATATATTATCCTATTACTTGGCTAAATTTAAATAAAGGTAAAGAGCAAATCAAACAAAGAATAAACAATAAAGAATAAAACAAACAAAAGCAAAACCAAACCAAACAAGAAAAAACACCAAAACACAACGAAGAAGAGGATCGAAGTACATTGGGGTGATAGGAGAGCCGGGCTTCCTTCCATTATGTACAAGAGCATGCGATCAGCATCACAGCAATTAAAAAATCAGGAGGACATCCTCCTCCAAGAAGTCAGAGTGTCTACAAGGCTTTGTGCACGAAGCCTCCTGAGTACAACAGACAAGCGGTACCACATACACTAACACTCGTCTCAGTACCGGGATAGGTAACGTGGTCGAGGATTACCCATAATGGGTCATTCAAGAAAAGTGCGGCGAAAATTTAGGAAAAAATGCAGTCGCCGTAATAAGGTGTTGGGGAGCGCTCCATAAAATGGCTCTGCGTCCCGCAAGCCTGACCAATTAATGGATACGACCAGATATGAACTGCAGCCCTAAAGGGATTAGGAGAGTAGGTTCATGGCAACCGTCGCTGGGAAAAGACACGCAAATTTATGTTCACCTCAGCGGTCTCCCAGCTTTTTTGCGAGGAAACCCGATTAGCTGCCCTGATACCTACCCTGTACTCGTTATGAGGAAAGGCGAAACCCTGGTATGTTATTCCCAGTCTTTGCTCATTAGCCGCAATGCCTGTATTTCCAGGTACCCAGGAGAAAATAATTTCGACATCTGCCCGGGTTGTGACAACTGTAGCGTCACCGATACCAGGAAGCAACGGGTTCGAAGTTTCCAATGCCCCCGAGAGAATTCAGGGTTATTTGTAAGTCGTTAAAGATCAAAATCTCTCTCCAAATCGGGCACGACGCTTAATCTTCCGTAGCATGTGATGTAACCCAACTAACTCACCCATGAAGACAGTTACAGCGACTGGTAGAGCCCCGTTGACTTGTAACAGAGGGAATAATCGAGCGGGGAAACCGACCACTCCTTTTGACTTGGAGCCATCCGTGTAGATAAATAAATAGTCATATGTTGTCAGCCTTGTTGACAGTATAATGGTTGGTTATTTAAGCGGTTAAAACGAAAATATTATTAAAAAGCCGTAATTACAGAAATTAGATTGTAAAATCCTTTGGAAGAATATCGGAATACAGCGAACATATTAAACATCTTGAAAAGATAGTTGCTGTATGACTGACTAACCTTTGATATTATATGAATTTTGAAAAAGATACAATTGTTGACTATTTTATATGTTTAAGGTAATATATAAAACAAATACAAAAAAAGAAATTCTTTATTTGGCTATCGCAGATTCTATATTCAGGCGTTAAATCATTTTTTTAATATAAAATTCAAATAGTAATTAAAAAGTAATAGGACAAAATACGAGTATATGCTTAGATAAATTATCCTAATGTTCGTAAAGAAGCGGTGAATCCATTTTAAAGTTTCACTCGGATTATAAAGTTGATTCGTATTTTTCTATTTGCTAAGAGTGGCTAGATTTTAGGAAACTCGGCGACGACAATTTAATTTCCTCTCTTTGAAACAACTAATAGCGAGAGCTAGATTCGATTAATTAATGCATAGATAGGAATAAATAAATTTTAATTTACGTCAGTTGAACGTTTTTTTATATTTTTTAATAATGCTAAAAAATAAATATGGATAGGAATCATTCACACATGGAACCTAGCGAATTGTCATAGCTAATGAAAATTCACTATCCCATCGTCAATAATAAATTTTACATAGAGAAATGCTTATAAAAACTATTCACTCCTATTAAATGCAACTTAAATTGGTTGGCTATAAATAGGATGAAATTATTCGTGTTTGTAAGAGTGAGGTAAATAATTATTAGTTGCGTATAGTACGTATAGTGAAATTAACTCCCATAAAAATTTTCATATCTCTCGAGACACACTTGTAACGTGAATCCCTTTCTCGCTCGTCTTCTATTGAGTTTTCTTCCAATAAAACCGATTTTTTTTTTCTCAGAGACATAAAAGATATAAACAAAGGAAAACCACTACAAAATACTTATCGAATAGGCAGTCGGTAGAAAACACCAAAGATTCACAAAACTAATGGTAATGGAGTATAAATAAAAAAAGACTAACACCGAATGAAAAAATTGAATCGAACACTAAATACAAACTCATCGAGTTTTGCCAATCAAAGTAAAGAGATTTTTCAGCCGCCTTGTTGCTGAGGATCAGAAATGGAAGATACTTGCGGAAAAATGACGGAATTTTCCGTCCAAATTTGCAAATTTCTATTTTCAATCGCTCCTTTGCAAGCGATATTTGATAGGAGAAATCAATAACTATTCAAGGTAAGAAAAAACATACAAATTATTTTTTCCTTCAATAAGAAATGTGGCATTTTTACACGCTTATTATTATTCTTTGGATAAAAATCAAACAATTATCTGAAGTTATTTATATTTAAATGAGTTTTGATTTATTTATTTAATAAGTAATATGATTTTCACTAGTTCCTACCACTAATCCCCAACTTAATACAAATTTTTCCATATCATTTTTTAAAGATTTGTTTGGCTTGGATTTTAGTTTATTAAGGTGGTTTCGACCCCTTCACGTTTACCATTCTCAATCTCTTCAGGTGATTCGCTAAACTCTTAAAACGTTAGTAATCTGATGGGGCTAAGTCGGATGAGTATAGACTCTGCCTGACATATTAATTTTTAATCGAAATTGTTAAGCTTTTTTGTGGTATCTCGTGTGAGATGAGGTCACCGGATTATTTGATGAAAGATAAACGTTTTTTTATTGATTAATCTTGCTGCATGTAAACGGTCAGACTGAGCCGAGAACATAAACCTTTTTTGTGATGTCATTCTTATTCTACAAAGTGGACAAGAGAATCTTCAGTGGATGAGGCCTGTGTTTCTGCTGAGGTATCGTTTTTTTCACATTACTATTCCATAGTCTATAAAGTTTAATATTATTCTACATAAGCTACCTTTTATATTCTGTAATAATTCTACTGAACAGTGTTCACCTTTTACACGAGAAAGGAGAGATAAACAAAAGTCGATTATTTATTACAAGTGAACCTCTGACGGGTCGTATGAAATCCAGTTCCCCAATCGTGAAACCCTTCCTTTAAAGGACGATGCAAAGTGAAATAAGTTGAATATATTTTTTCAGTTAATTGTTTAGTAGTTACAATTAGTATTTCTTCTACTCCTATTTTTACAAGCATCTTTTAGTAAATTTCTAAATTCCGCTGGACGTCTTGAACGGAGTTCATCTTTGAGAATAACGTTTCCAAGAGAGAAAATTCTTAAATTATCTTTGGCACTGCCTCACACTCATTCCTCTTTTCTCCTAAAATCGCCACAACTTCATGCAGTTAACTTAGTATTGTTACTTTTCCTAAACTACCAAAGAATAACGTTGTGAATGTGCTCTTATGATACTTCCTTAATATTCCTCATTTAACAATAAGGCACATTAAATTAACAATAATAAACCAAATTACTAGCCCAGAAAATTACAAGTACGTTATAGCTAAATAAAACCTTTGGGTTAGGCTAAGAGATGCTTAGTTACGAATTTAGTAGACTCGGCTCGTATAAAAACAAAGCGGCTTTCGCTTATTTTTATCCAACAAATACTGATGAACAGGAAAAACTGCCGTATTATGCGACGATGACTTAATATACTAAGAATGCACTTCTATATATACATTGCTTGTAAATATATCCTTTATATGAGTAGAATATCTGATCTGCCTATCAAGATTAATAAATGTTTTGTTATATCTCAACAGGTTTTTTGCCAATCAACTAGAGTTACTTATAGAAGTATTTGATGAAGAATATACAAGTACTGTCCATTCCTTTTGATAACCTCATTTCGCATATCAAATGCTGTATTTTGTTGACGTAGATCATCACGCCTGAAAGCGAAAATGGTTTAACTCGTAACAAAAGTATCTTCCCGACTGAACATAATTCCATCCCCAATCTTTAATGGGAGGTGGCTAGGCACAAATTCTTAGAGAATAAAGGAAATTATACATTAAGTGCAGATTGTTATATTTAATATCGTTCAGAACACAAGACAATTCTGTTCTTTAATTCTAAAACATCGCCGCGGTATTGACAAATTTTTTAAAAAAGGGACAGTAACAATAAATCATAAATTACACTACATATGTACATATATAACAAAGATCTTGTTTGCTACAGAGAGGAGAAAGTCATTTTCTAGGATTTTTTCTAGGTAGATCAAGAAAATAACTCCTTTTCACCAAATGAAAATAGTCTTTCGTTATTTGCGAAGAACAAATTAATATAATATTTAAAATCACTATAATATATATATATATATATATATATATATATATATATATATATATTAGTGTAGTTGGGTAACAGTCTTTCTTGAATGCAATTTTTGTTGAGGACCATAGTGTATTTTGCCTTAATTTATTGCTAAGCTTTCGAATAAGATCGAAAGCTTAGCAATTTAGTTGGGTTTTTACCAAACACATTCATTTAAAAAGAGATGAATACTAGACAAATAATCCACCATCTACAAGATGAAATAAAAAAGATAGTTAGAAGAAGAGAAAGTTGCCAAAGGAAATTAATATATGCAAAATACACAATGGTCTTCAACAAAATTTCCATATATATATATATATATATATATATATATATATATATATATATATATATATATATGTATATATATGTGTGTGTGTGTGTGTGAGCTACCGGTAAGGCTGTTTGGATTTCTGCTAACTTTTAAACTAAAAACACTAGCATTACGATCCGTGTCCAACCCTTATATATGATTTTAGATAATGAGAAAGGTTCATTTAAATGTTTATTTAAATATATTTTACAAAATTATATTAGGCACATGATTCATTCTGAGAGAAAAATAGCAGAAGTTCACATTTTTTTAGAGTATTTAAAAAGCAAAATTTTAATTATTTTACTAAAGTTTATATCTATTTTTCAAAGTAACGATGCTTTATTTTATGTTTATTATCTATCCTATTTCTCTGTAAACTCTGCCATGGCTAGACCTAAGCAGCGCTGAGAATAGAAGAGAGTTGCCTGAGGGATGCAAATACCAAAGCCATAAAACTAAACACGCAACTACATAATCATTAATGGTTCTACGCACCCCAAAATGATAAAAAACTTGTTTGGAAAGTCCAGCAGAAGTCACCTATTATCGCCATTCTCCGATCCCCTTGTTTCTGTTTTCAATAGTAGCGATATCTTCGTAAAACCGCCTTCCTTTTGCTACATTCAGAGGGTAGATACGAATCAATGAAAAGCATTTTATGGAACATATTGAACCAGAAATTCTTTCAACATGAGTTTTAACCTTGCCATCCGTATGCCAGGGATCCGATTCTAACTCACTCATAGCTGCTTAAAATTCATTGTTTACAATGTATTGACGATTTTGGGGGACCTCAAATATTCCTTTCCCTACTTTGGTTTACTATTCTTTGAAAATTTGCTTTTGAGATATGCGAAACATGGTTGATCATGCTTAAAAGCTTCGACAATTTGTTTTATGAGTCTGAATTTTATATGAAGAGGTAGTAAGTCAGTTTTTCTTTATTAACTACTGGTTCTTGAATACTGTTATGTAATTAAACTATTAACTCATTCCGAGGTGACAATTGAGAGTATGTGCACATCCCCACTTGTATAAATAACAGTATAATCCAACTGGATACCAATTATGACATTGAGCAAAAATAAAAATCTTTTGTTTGCTGCCCTGAATGTTTCACAGAATTCTTAAGTGATTTTGGCTGCTAAATTTGAAAATAACTTCATTTTTTTCTCTATCAAGTCTAGTTTTCTGTCTCTCCTTATCTCCATTTTGGTTCTGTTAAATGCGCATAACTAATATTGGTGATTTTTAGTAGAATAAAAGTGATTTTTCTTTAACAAAGCATTTTATTCATACAAGAAGCAAATAATATGAAGCAATAAAGAGAGCATGACATAAACAAACAATGCACAAGTAAAAATTTAAAATTAATGATGCACGTTTGCAAATATTTTTGGCAGAAAATTCAAGGAATATATTTACGCTTATTTGCGCACCGTGAATGTTGAGCAACAGATGTATATCGTTTTAAACAACAGCATAGTTTGCCATCATCGCAGCGTTCAAACATCTTTGTTACCAAGTTCTATCTCCAAGATGTCCTGATGAAATCACTGGCCTTGTTCGTCACTAACATCTCCAATATTTTTAGGAAAACTGTTAAGATCACTAAAAGAAAATCCATTTTGATGCTCATATTTGCACCATTATCACGAAAAGTTGATATCAAGTTCATAAAATGGTTTTTATAGTTTCCACGTTTTTATTTGCCAAGAAAGTTTTATCCTATATCTAAAAAGACTCACCAAGCTGTTGCTTTATTTTCGCTCATCGGTTTTATGAGATTTGAGTCCTTTAATATCTTACGGATCTGTGGTCCATCAAAAATGCTTCCTTAAAGTTTTTCAATCGGCACGACTGGAAATAACTGCAGATATACTCTGAACACTCCCAATTCATGTTAGGAGCTTTGAGAAATTGCTTAATTAATTCGAGTTTGATGTGCAAAAGGGGGTAAAGTGAGACATATTTGTTAGAGAAGTGCAGTCTTTCTTAACATAATGGTTTACTCTGTCTCTACCGAGTAAACCACTCTGTATAAACAGATTGCGCTCCCATGAGAAAATTCACGATCTTTATATCAACGAAGATGACCTATTTATCATTATGATAGAATATCCATTCTAAAACCAGCTTAATATCTTCATATTTTCCTTTAGGGTTGTTGAGTGGCCCAGTGGGACAAAGCCATAAAAATTTCTGTTGTGCAAAATCACATATTTTGAACTACGCCTAGAACTATCTAAGAAAAGACGCCATTTTTCTGTTTTGTATTCCTCAAGGCCAAGTTTATCGACAAGCCCGCTTCCATTTCTTCAATAAATCAGCTCTTCCTCTTGTGTGAAGAAAGAAAGTAACTCTTTATACTGACTCCGATAAAAGGGTTATACGGACATCATTTTCTAGAAGATTCTTCTCTTACAATCGGGAATTCAATAGTTCTGCAGAATTCTTTGGAATTCTGTAGAATTTTTTCGGTATAAAATAACTCTTTATACCGACTCCGATAAAAGGGTTATACGGACATCATTTTCTAGAAGGTTCTTCTCTTCCAATCAGGAATTCAATAGTTCTGCAGAATTCTTTGGAAGGTTCAGGTCACCCACTAGATCATTCAGCTCTACCTGGTAGAATAAATGAAGTAAAGCCTTAAATGAAAAGTCTTGATCTCTCGTGTCACCTTCACCTGCTGACTCTTATTCAGTTGAGGGCATAGTTATTTGAGGCAAGACACTGAAGATAGGAACAGGAAGTTATTCACGATGGAACCCGTTTGAGAGCAGAGGCAAGTTTAGGATAGACAACCGTTTGTCACTTTTTCTTGTAATACCCTTCGAATTTAGTGAAAAAAGATAAAAGTCGTCCACATGATTATTTGTCTCCCGCAATATCATTGGTATAGCTAACCTCAAAATTTTCCTTGTCCCTTTAATCTACTGTGGAAAATGTTATGTACATTGTTTGCAAACAATATTCGGTGATCAATATTTATCGAGGTCTCACAACTTAACCAAAAGATATGGCAAATACGCCTTTTCAATAAAGTCGGTGATGTTTTATTTTTTTTTAGGTAATGCGTATTTTTACAAACATAAAAAACACAGTTGGAGAATTAACGAAAAACCTTCTTGAAGAGGACATCTTGCTCATGTTCTATTGCTTAGTTTACCACAACATCTGAAAATTAAAAGAAGGAAAAGAATCCAGTGTTACTGGACAAACACACATATTATATTGACTAATTAATAACATATTTATACATATAGACTTACGTATAGACTTATAACATATATGATGCTAGGTAAATTCAGTCTAGAACTTTAGTCAGTTAATACCCTAAATACTTTAAAAAATTACAGGGTCTTTTTTTTACATGTCCTACGTTTTAAGTTTAATAAAATCAAGAATAATTTTATGATCGCAATGAAACTTTTAGAAGCATTTGAAACAGTTGTAGGCTGTTTGTCCTAAAATCTCTAATTGATTCATTTATTATTTTAGAAGTTATGCCAGTTTAAGTTAATCGATCTGAAAGCTCTTGGAAATGATTGGCCAAAAAGGAATTGTTGAAACATTCTTAAGATGCAACTGTTTAGCGGTTTCAACACAACGACTATTGAAATGTGAAGCAGCTCAAGATGTACGATCACGCAAGCGCTATACAGATTAATTAAAGATCGAGACACCGGTAGTGTACAAGATGGGCGAAAAGGGCGTTTTGGCAGAAAAGGTATAGAACAACATTAAATTGAAGAGTTGCGTCAAACCTTCGAACAGACCCTGCAAAAGGTGGAACATACAATGTAATAAAGAAAAAACTGAAACTTAAGCCTTACAAGATTCAGGTTGTGCAAAAAATAGAAGACAACGATTTCGCGAAAAGAAAGTCGTGTGCAGAAGAATTTAGACGAAAATTTGGGGAAGTTGATCCACCGCGCGAATAATGTCTGACGAAGCGCACTTTCATCTCAGCGGATACAAAAATAAGCAGGACAATAGAATATTGTCGCTTTAGAAGCTATAGACCATAAAAAGCTGCATCCTGCAAAAACCACTGTGTGGTGTGCGATATCAACTCAGAAGATCATTTAGCCGTATTTTTATGAGAATGAAAATGGAAATTCAGTCACTGTAAATGGCGAAAGTTACCGACACATGCTTGAAGAATATTTTTTACAGAACTTTCGAAGGCTTCAAAATAGACGAAAACTGTTTTTCCTGCAAGATAGTGCAACATCACATAGATAGAATGAAATAATGCAGTTGTTAAGACAAACTTCAGAGAAAAAATCATTTCATGAAACAGGGAATTTAAGTGGCGTCCAAGATCCCCCAATCTAACATCTTTGGATTTTTTTAATGGGGATATTTAAAAGATTGTGTTTACTGTAATAATCCTATAAGTATCGAACAACTGAAAAATAATATCACTGAAGAAATTAATAACATCGATGAAGAGCTTTTGAAAAAGTGATGAGAGCAGGTTTGTCACAAGTAAATGAATGCTATGCAAGAATGATCAGCATTTGAAAAGAAGAATTTTCAAATAAATTAAGTTATAAAGTTAATTATGCAAACTGATTAATTAATATTCTTAGGTTTTTGTTAATTTTAAGCAAATAAAATTAGTGAAAATAAAATTGGTTTTAATAGTCGATAAATATCTGTAAGTTCAGCAAAGATTTTTACAAATCTATACTTCACTAAAACTGGCATAACTTCTTCAAAAAAATATATCAGTTACCCATTTTTATACCAATAACTTACAACTATTACCAACAACATCTGAAGGTTTCATTATGATCACAAAGTTATTCTTGATTTTATTAAACTTTAAATGGAGGAAATGTAAATAAAAAGACCCTGTAAACAGATAAATGGAAGAACACTAAAAACTTATAGTTTTTCCATAACATCAGAGGATGTCATGGCCACTGTAAAAGCCTTCCAACAAAAGGCACCAGGCTGGACGGGTATCACCAGAAATAACTTGGTTAACGCCCCACAGCAGATCATTCGGGGAATCGTTAACATCTACAACGCTTCCCTGAACACGGGCTACTTCCCGGAGGTTTCAAGATTGCTAAGGTGATCTTCATACCCAAAGGAGGTAAACTTCCTGATCAACTGGTAAATTACAGGCCAATCGCCCTGCCTGGAGTTCATTGCGAAAGTCTACGAGAGACTCCTAGCTGACAGGCTTCAAGAACAACTAGCCGAGCTGGAAACCCACAACCCTCAGCAGCACGGGTTCCGAAAGGGACGAGGAACGGAAACAGCCCACGCCCTCCTTGCGGAGAAACTCGCTTCCAGTAAAGCTGAGGAGGTACGTATACGTGGTGCTGCGAGATGTAATGAAGGCCTTGGATAAGGTTTGGCTTAGAGGATTACAGTTTAAGATCCTCAACCTCCAGCTTAACCCACTCCTGGAAAGGGTCCTTTGCAACTATGTCTCCGATAGGAGAGCCCGAATTGCAATCGAGGGCTGCAAAGGACCCGAATTCGAACTCGAGGCGGGAGTTCCACAAGGTAGCTGTCTCAGCCCTCTGCTGTACCTCGTGTACACGATCGACCTGCCTGCTCCAGTGTGGTACGATTCGATGTATCTGCAATACGCAGATGACATCACCCAAATCGTCCTGAGTCCATTTAGGAACTCTGGAAGTCAAGCGAGGCCAACAGCTGTCGAAATTGAAAATATCAATAGATATGAGAAGAAGTGGAAAATTAGAACCAACCACCAGAAGTTCACTATCATTCCAATGAACCGCCGCAAAGTTGAAGACGTCATCGTCAATAACGAAATCTATTCGTACTCCAACGAGGGTAAAGTCCTGGGCTTATAACTCTTTAAAACGGGATACAAGACGCACATCAAAACCAGAGTCTCCCTAGCTAAAAGAGAGCAGACGAAACTCTACCGTTTTCAAGGCCTCAGAGTGCCAAACATCAAGAAGCTGTATATGGCCTTGGTACGCTCAGTCCTAGTGTACTCGGCCGTGATCACGCAGATGGCGAGCTGTACCTCTCTCAGAATGATGCAGAGAGTACAGGCAAGCAAAGGATCGACCGTATTCGGCAATCGATTCTACACCAAAGAATCGGTCTAAAGCCGATCAATACGCAGATCCAAAGGCTAGGGAGAAATACTTGGGACAAGATTGACCAAGTAATACTCCTGAACATGAAACTAATATAAACATACGTGCGAACCTTAGACGCGCTATAGGTAGAACTGCTCTGTTCCCTAGTAGTAGAGCCTGCGCGAGAGAAGTGGTACTACCTATGTTTACGTAGTAATAGTCCACTACTCCGATGCACTAAGACTTCTATAATCCAACAAATAATTCAACTAATCCAACAAGTTCAACGAATGAAAAAGAGGCAAATTGCCCACACTAAAGATCCCCCCCCTCCCATTTAACATAGTATAAAGTAAAAAATTAAATCAACTTTAAATATAAAAGAGGTGAAGTGCCCAATTGTAAATTCCCGCTAGAAAGTATAATCATGTAAATTATAAATAAAAAATAAATAATAAATAAATAAATAATAATAAATAAACGATTAAAAGAGGCGAGGTGCCCAAAGAAAATAGATTAACTAAGTCTCAAAACTTGAGATTCAGCATGAGAGTAACCTTTGAAAGGCTTGAATGCTTCGATGGTAAAACAAATAACCAAATACATATATAAATATATTATGACGGAGGAAACTGGCTGTCAAAGACAGTCAGTTACTTTATTGACGGTGAAATTTTAATATTAGAAATACATATAAGAAGAATGCTAGTGATGCCCTAACACCAGGGCAAACTAGAAAACATATTCACACCTTTATATACCTACCACACAATTTCATCACTTTAACCTAAATTGTAAATTATAGTTTTTAAGAAATAACTCAAAACTAAAGGAATAGGAACAATTAAAACACAATTATCTTATAAGCTTTTATTAAAAGAAGTACTTGAAAGAATCAGAAAATTTGGTCTCTAAAAATTCGGTCTTATACAGAACTTGAAAAATAAAATTATTTAAGATTATTAGAAATTGCTTTTAAAAATCATAATTTGTTATCTTTATCGTAATATTGTACAAGTTTTCATAACCTTTCATTTATTTTCTCATACTTCCTTTTCTTTTGTGAATTATCTCCTATTTGAATGTAAAGAATTTTCGTTTATGTGAGTTCTTTTTCCTTTGGAAGAGTATCAATGAGCTTCCAAATATTTGGATGCTTGCAGTGATCCGATGGTCTCAAAGCCGAGGGAAAGCCTTCTACAGCATTGTTTGTTCCACCCAATCCATGGATCACTCTATAGCGGACATAATAAAAATTAATTGGATACAAAGGCTCTTCTTGCCTACCACATCTTCCTTTTTGGGGGCCAATGTATGCCAATTCAAAATAGCTTATAAATTCTAATGGTACTATTTCATCCTTGCATAAATCTATATCGTCACGTAGTGAAAATTCCAAAGCACTAAACAGTTTTATCTTAGTCGCAAAGTTGCCATCAGTCCTGAATTGCACCATAAATCCCAGTTGACTTATTTTTTTCTAAAAGTTCTAACTAAAATGGAATAGACAACCCACGCTGTTGGCACCAGTAAAGTTATGAGTATGGCTGTAACTATTCTAAGGTGCTCTTTCAAAATCAATCAGTGCTTCTTGTGGGTTCATAGTGGGTACTAATTTTTTTAGTTCACTAAAATAATTGTCATACCTTGCTTCAGGCTTGTCAGGCAAAAATGCAAAAGTACGAGGAAATGATTGATTATTTAAAAGAGCGTAAATGGTGAACAACAGATAGCATATAGATGGAGTTAATGTGAAGAATTCTTCAAAACTTTAAGTTACTCATTTGAGTGAAAATTAAGATTCTCTTTTCGTCATTAGAACCAGTGGCACATTGCAAGAACGATGCACCTCTCTGAAAGCTCGGGAAACTATCTGGTATTTCAAATCCTGTATGAGAAAGAGGTAAAGGAGGTGCACTAAAAGATTTATTGCCTAATTAGTTATATTTCTTGAAGTAAGAGCTCTAGTGCTTGATGCAACGCCCTTATTTACTTTTATTTTTAATTCTGAAATGCCGATCTTGCTTCTGTTACATTTGGATCAGCTTCATGTTCATGATTATTGAGCTTTTTAAAAATTACAAGATCAACAGGTTTGTTCTCTGTAATCACGCAACATAACACTTATTACGTATCTTACTGCGCCAAACTTTCTTTTACTTATTATTCTCACTTTTAAAGTACGTTAGAGCAATAGTATGGGTGATACGCAATTTTAAAAAATCTAGAAGATTGAACTTACACGGCACTGCTCTTCATGAAGTAGCTTGATATTGACCTAATGATCGTATCCCGAACACCCTAAATAACAGTCCTATCTAGTCAGAAGGATTAACACAATTTAAAAATAAATCCATGAGAATGGGATTGATCTGGACTAAACGACCCAGAAGATTACTCTGCTCAAATAAAATAAAAGAGAAATAGAAGCATTAAAAGAGAGGTCAAAAATGTCTGAGAACAAATTTTCCCACACCGAATTTTCTGGTCACCTACATATAAATATCGACATTAATTCTCACGTATATTTATATAAATATTGCATTGACTCACACAAAACTTATATAAAATAATGTCTTTGACTCAAGCCTAATATAGTAAATAAAGATGTTCAATAACTTAAGAACTAGACCTAATGGGTCAAAATGAAGGCTATTTTTCGATTCAGGAGACCGATTTCATATCGGAATGATGTATATTTCCTAAAAACCAAAAACCTTGTAGACCAGTGAATTATTGCTACTATTTTTAGGTGTGGTGTTCATTATACTTAATAATATGCATAATAAAAGCTATCTTGATTATTTTCCTTTAAACAATAAATTGAGGTACGTAAATTGATAAAAGAGTATTTCTGATGTGTAACAGAACAGTCTTGTTTAATACAGGACGCATCAATAAAATGTGTCTACTGGCAAGAATTATAAGCCGAATATAGGCTCTTTAAAAAGCCTTGGAATCATTTCATTGCCAGAGCATAAATAGTTTAAAATTTAAAATTTATATTGTGAATCCGCAGAACCACTTTTAAAGTTGATATATCAAGATTTTTAGCTAATACTTGTTTTCCATTAGCCGGTTCGCAATCTGTCTCGTGGAGCTTATATAATTTTCATCCTCTGCAGGTTAATCAGCAGAATATTCTGAATCAGAAAGCAAGAGTTTTACCGGAAATTAATGGATATATATATATATATATATATATATATATATATATATATATATATATATATATATATATAAATATATATATATATATATATATATATATATATATATATATATATATATATATATATATATATATATATATATATATATATATATATATATATATATATATATATATATATATATATATATATATATATATATATATATATATATATATATATATATATATATATATATACAAGAAAACCACTGTTATTGGAGTATAAAGTTTATTATTATTATTAAAACGGGATTAGTTTCGATATGTAGTTTACCATATCATCTTCAGCCGTTAACTAAGAGAAATCGACAAAGAAAACTGAAATATTGGAATATACAATAACAGGCAACTGACTTTAATCTGGAGGCGTTAGCTTTAGGTGATTAACAATGTCCTTTAGAATAAGGTTTGGTATATAGGGGCTACATTTATGCTGGCCTTCTGACAAATTGAAATTTGGAATTTCTTTGATTAGTAAGGATTTAATTTTTTTTTATTATTTTCATCGCTACAATGGTAAATTATTTGGGCACTAGGAAAATCTATTATATGATTGGCGTTTTTTACATGGTTAAAAAGACTGGAAGCATTGATCGCTATATGAATGTTCCCCCTATGTTCATGTATGCGTTTATTAAATGACCTTCCTGTTTCTCCCACGTAGAAGGAGGGGCAATTTGGGCTTTACATGTGATTAAATAGATGCCTGGATCCTTTTATGCGATTCTGGCTTGGTGGAACGAAAAGATTTTTTAATAGTTAGGGGATATTTTAAGGTGATCAAGTTGGGATGTATAATGGAGTTTAGTCTGTTGAGCAAGGAGAAATATGGTAGAGATAAGCAATTCTTTTTACATGTAAGTTTATTTTTGGGTTGGGGACGGTAGAATATTGCCCGAGCTTTAGATAGGTTCTCATCTATACAATAGAGTGGATATTTTAATTCAATGAACACTCATGTTATGAAGGTAATCTCGTCTTGTAGAGAACAGTGGTCACAAATTCGAAAGGCTCTTAAATACGTAGATATTACAATTGCTTTTTTTATTTTAAGATCATGACATGAAAAAGATGTCTTTAGGAATTGAAATTAGTAGGTTTCCGGTATACCGTGAAAGATTATTTATCATTAATTCTTGAGACATTTACATAAAGAAACGGTAAGCAATTGTCTTTTTCCCATTCAACCTTGAGTTTTATAGTGGGATGGAGGTTGTTAAGCTTTGTCAGAAAATTTTCAAAGGAGTCTATTTGATTTTATGGCCATGTGGAATTCACATCATCTACATACCTATACCATACAAAATTATTATTGGGTTTAATAGTTGTGAGTAGGGAAGTTTCAAAATGTTCCATGAACAAGTTACAAAGAATGGGAGAAAACGGGTTGCCCATACTAAGGCCATATTTTTGTCGGAAAAATCCCATGTCACTCTTGAATACATTATCCGTAATGCATAGTTCAATTAGTTTGACAATTTTGGTTTTGGGTAATGGGAGCTTTAATTTAGGGTTATTTAATACGTTCACTAACATTTGAAGAGCTTCATCAATAGAGATATTGGTAAGAAGGCTATCAACATCGAAACTGACAAGGCGACTATTTTTTATATTGATTTTCCTAAATTTCTCAATAAAATCAGACGAATGAAGTATGTGGGAAGAAAACGTTAATCCAACTGCGTCAGAGAGAATAGACGCAGTTGGATTAACGTCTTCTTCCCAAATACTTTATTCCCACATACTTCTTCCCACAAATTTCAGTTTAGAGCGATTAAACCAGCCTTGTAGTAATCCGTAAATTAACAATAAAATACAGTATAGTTAAGAATGTAGGAAAGATATTTTCGACATCGGGATTATCCTCCTTTCTTCTTTCGTATATCTACAATAGCAGAATGAAGCCAAATGGCAACCACGTGCCCTTCTCTACCCACGTGGATCCTGAGATCACCGCATGAAGCTGTGAAAGCATGGCTGAACCTGGGAAAGGAGGCGGCCGACGCCGTTATCACACGCCCTAACTGTATTTGCCAAGGGACCGGTGTCATCGTCTCCCACGGCCCGCTCGAAGATTGAAATCCGTTGGACATTCCAAGCAAAGTTATCACGATTCCCCCTTTCCTCGAAGGAGTCGCCGACTTTTCCCTAAATTCGCGCGCGTCTGGAGCCACCTAAGCAGGCGCCTATATAACGCTTCAACTGAGTTTAGAGAGCAGCACTGTCAGACTTGCACCTACTCCGGCAAATGAGCTAAAGGATGCACCCTAGCGTTGATTTTGATGCAAGTTAAAGGCTAAATCGATCCGTGAACTCTGCCATAGTCAATCGGCAAGTATCTCCATCCTTGAACTCTGCCATAGTCAATCGGCAAGCTCCAACATTAGTGAACTCTGCCATAGTCAATCGGCAAGCTTTGACATTAGTGAACTCTGCCATAGTCACTCGGCAAGTAACTGACTAGGATTCTCGACTCCGAAGGCTCGACAACTGCTCCCTCGTCTGAAACAAGAGGTGAACTGACTTCTTCCCTCGCTTTCATCGTACCTCAACTGGCACCCTTTCGGCAACGAGCACGTAAGGTAATCGTAACCATTGCCGCCTGCAGATTGATCTTGAATCTGGCTTACCCCATTGCTCCATTATTTTTGTTTCCCCCCCCTAGTTTAAAATCCCTCTTTAACTCACCAAACTGAATCTGACCTCTTTAATCCCTTAATTAACCTACCTGTATCTCGTGTGAACCTTTACCCGTGTCTAGGAGACCATTCCCATTGAACCCAATTTTTGTGTAAATATAAATATCATTTTGTTATTAGTAAAGATATATTTTGTCCTTGTCTTTCTTTTGCAACCCCAACGCATATCAGCTACCTGTTAATTTTGGGGCAACTTGCACTCTGAAATATTTGTTTAAAAGGACCCCGCAAAGTTAATAATAAACCATCCCCACTGGACTCATAACCATTTCCCCTTTCACTAACGGTCTTCAATCAACTTCGGCCCCAAGCCCCAAAGTACCTACGTATATATATATATATATATATATATATATATAGAGAGAGAGAGAGAGAGAGAGAGAGAGAGAGAGAGAGAGAGAGAGTGTCCGGCCATTCCACTATATATACTTATAATATACATTACTCTCATATAAAATCTTGTGATCAGGTGAGTCAGGGTCTTTAAAAAGTCTTTGGAGAGATTTTGTAAAGGCAACCCTTTAACTGTATTGTAATTTTCAAAGCTGAGTACTTGTATGAGTTGCAAAGACAAAACAAAAGAGGAAACAAACCTGCCATATTTATTTATCACTTAGTTTTTTTATATGTGTTTGGATCGACAACCTTTAATAGGAAAATTTTGTTCTGCGAGAGAATTTCTCCCACGGTGACTTTAATCCCCTACGGTTTAGTAGAGTCTGAGCCCTTCTCATCTCATGAAGACTCCATTTTTTATTTTTTTTATTTTTTTAATCGTATATTATATTAATGTTAGTATTTGGATAGCAAAGCTTCCGCGTTTAAACAACCATATTACTCCGTGTGTCAGTTATTTATGAATGAGCCAAGTCTCCTCCGTCCCGTGCCGACGGCCCATTATATTCTTTTCTTTTGGATAACGTGTTACGAACAAAATGTCCTCGTTCGAGAGATTCAAACTCCAAGGAGAATCCCTTGGTTTAAGTGTCAAAGACCTTGTCACCTATGTACAGGAAGAGGAGAGAAATGAGAGAGCTTATAAAAGAGAACGAGAAGAACTAGAAAGAGCTGAACGCGAACAAAAAGAGATTAGCAAATTATCTAAACAAAACGAGATTAGAGAATTAGCTGAACGTGAAAAAAAGAGATTAGTGAATTAGCTGTACAAAAAGATATTAGAGAGAGCGAAAAACGCAGGAAAATTTGCCAATATGAACTGGAATCTTATCGTGATCGGCTCAAAACCCTTTTAGTAAATTCCCATGTAGGAATTCATCAATCCGCTTTCATTAAACTCCCCACGTTCAAAGAAGAATAGGACTTCGGATCCTTTCTCACTTACTTCAAGAAAATTTTTGATGTTAATCATTGGGACATCGAGACGGACGGTGTCGTTAAGCTTCTTCCCCTCCTTAGATAGCCGCTGAGAGACCTAGTCGTATCACAGCCTTTCGGAAGTTACAGTAGATTACTCCACCCTCAAATGCGAACTTTCACGACATACAATATGACGCCTGACTTCTACCGCATTCAACCCAATATGACCTTCCGTTATTTTAGATTTACTCTTCCCCGAACTTTTAATTTTTGGTTAGACGCATCGAACGTCCCCCACAATAATGAGTACCTGGTAGACTTTGTTCAACGGGATCAGTTGCAAGCATCGCTAACACTAGAGATCTGCTCCTTTGTGAACGATCGTCGATGCAACTCATTCAAAGAGTGCATACGAGGAGGGTCAATAAGTTTTGCAAATCGGTATAGCAAAACAGAGGAAGGAGGATGGCTGTTTGTGGGAACGTTAGGGAAAGTTCTGACAAAAAAGAAACTGCAGCCGCTCGTTCCTGACTTGTCTATTTAAGAAGCAGTAGATGATCGTAGTTCGTCAGTCACAAATTTTAAACAATGGAGAAGGTTGAGCACCGCGCTGTGATCAAATTTTGACAAGGAAGGCAAGAATGCAAAAGAGATCCATGAACACATGGTTGCAGTGTATACCGACACCGCCCCTTCCTATGCAACCATTGCTCGCTGGAATAGGGAGTTCCGCCATGGTCATGAGTCCCATGAAGAAGACCCCCGTCCGGGACGCCCGTCAGACGTGAGCAACGAGGACAATGTGACCTGTGTGGACAGGATGATCCTTGAAAATCGACGGGTGAAGGTCGAGGAAAGCGAGCGAGAACTTGGAATATCACATGGAAGTGTTATCAACACCATCCACGACAATTTGGCCATGACCAAGGTCTCTGCCTGTTGGGTCCCTAGAAAACTTACGCACCATGATCGACTTCAACGTCGTCAAAGTTCACAAGGCCAGAGTTGCATAAGCGACTACTTTTTATTCCGCCAGCTCAAGGCTGCACTTAGTGGACGCCGGTTTGGGGACGATGAAGATATCCAGCTCACCGTCCAGGAAGGGATTAAACAGCAGTCGAGAATTCGAAGCCTCAGGGATAAGTGGTGCAAGTGCTTTGAAGTCAAGGGTAGCTATATTGAAAAATAATAAAACACTTTTCCTCATATCTCGTGCCCTTCGTATATATATATATATATATATATATATATATATATATATATATATATATATATATATATATATATATATATATATATATATTTATATACATATATATATATATTTATATTTTATATATTTCATTTTTTTTTTTAATTTGCGGGATATAATTATTATATTACTTTAAATATTGCACCTTTATTAAAAAAGTATATTTATTTCAATAATAAAAAAAATGCATTCCTACGCTGGATCCCAACTCACGCTCTGGTCCCGTTGTTCGGGTAGGAGGTGACTATCAGTCGCTAGAGCTTTGCTTTCCGATCAAATGGATACAATGATGACAAATACGGGTTAATTGAATGATATTGTGTAATTATTATAGATTTCGTAATATTTATTTGTATGAATAAATGTTTTAATCTTTTTTAATTCCGAAATGGTAGGATTTAAAGATCGATTAATGGTACCAATCTTCACCACTGCCCCTACCTTTATCATCAAGGATACGGAATCGATTAATTTGTAACTTAGTGCTTCCCTAAATGATTTTTAAGAAAAGATCTTGCAGAAAAGCCATATAAACTCTCTCACAAAAGCCTAAACAAAATATTATCAAATGACGCTTTCAAAAGGGATAAATGATATTGCAGAAGCGCCCCCTCAAATGTAATTTAAAATTAACAGGGTCTTTTAAAGATCTTTGTCCGTGAAGAAATCCTATTTACTACCGTTCTTCGCCTAGCTTGATTCAATTTCTTCCTTATGACAGTCAGAAAAACACTTGCTAGAAATTCCATCTCGATATTACAGAGGGGAGACACACGAGGCCGTTTTATCAGATCTCGCCGGGTTCCACTGAACTGCCCCACTTCTGACTCGGAGGTTAGTAGCCTACAGTTAAGCAGAAATTAAAGATAGTAACCTGATTCCATCAACCCGTACCCCATAGACATCCTTCGTACTCAAGTTCCGAATTATGTTTCTGTATTTCTATTCTTATAATTACCTAAGACTGACCACCCCAGGTGTTTTTACGGAAGTAAAGTGCTCATTAAAAGGAAAAGTAAAGTTTAAACACGAATTCCTGGATTTAACTAGTAGGGGGCCTTTGGAAATAGTGGTAGCAGAGTGGCGCAGAGGTAGACCCTAACTTCTCTATGTGCGTTAAATCTCTTTAGAAATTATTTGCCATTAAAAAATAACAGGAAAAGGGGGCTCATTTTAACAAAATTAAATTTATTTTAATTACAGTCAAATCTCAGCTACGGTTATAATGTCACCTCTTTTATGTGGACCGATGTTCGCTCATTGAATGAAGTAACGTGCTATAGTGGAGCGCAGGAGGTATTGCGCAGAAATGGGATGAAGCAAAAGGAAGATGATTAGGATATGTGGTGAGAGAGGTGAACATACTTGCTATTATAGCTCTGTCTAATCCGAACGATATGGCTTCAACGCTTTCTTGACATCACTCATGGAAGCCCCTGCACCAGAAGGTGTAACCACGTCACACCGCTTACGAACCACTTTTTTCGAAGTTCATACGAATATATGGACTATTTTAGAGAATGATACAGCTGGGTTAACCTCATTCCTCCTGTAACGAGTGAAATTAAGATTCGAACCAGAGGCTGTTGGGTGCAGAATTCAAGTAAATAATATCCTACAAGCAAAAGAAAATAGATCCGATTTTAATCGTTATAAAAGCAAGGTTAACAATGGTAAAAAATTAAAATAACACAGGAGGCCACTGCGGCATTTTATTCTTGGTTCTCGTGACGGGTGGATAAGACACTGGGCACTCAGAGTTCGATCCCAGAAAAAGAGCGTACACATAAGGTTTATAGTGATGAAGGGAACTCCCCGAACTGCAAGGGGCACCGGTGCTCGCGCATGCTCGCAAGAGTGATCATACCAATGTCACAAAACACGCTCAGCCAATTACAATACTGATGTCTCTTTTACTTCTTTCTAGCACTCTTACTGAGTCCATCTAAGGGATTTTTCTTCTAAAATCCCCTTCCTTCAACACTCTTTGCCTAGTTTCAAAAATTGTACCTTACTAGTACAACCTTCGCCCCTTTTTAACCAAGGAGCAGTCCTGATGGTCTCTGTTTGATATTTAAGACGGTTTATTCATCCGTCCGGGGCAATCCGTGTACGTCCAAAGATCATAGGACATAATAAACTGCCACTGTCTCTATTTGCTTTTTTGATTCCATCACAAAGTTTCTGTCCTCGTACAACAGTGCCATATTTGACTGATGCGCTATTTTGAGTCCATAATACAGTTTTTGTCTTCGTGCAACTGTTCCATCTTTCGCTTAACAGTGCACTGCTCCTTTTGTTTTGTTTTTCGTCTTTATGGAACATTTAAAGGGATATTTAAAGAGATGAACGGAATTTCCCATGGGATGTCTACAGAGACTTCCGGAATGATAGAGCGTTCTATATTTGTTTTGCACAATAATGCAGTGATCCTTATAAAGATTATTGATTTATTGTTATAAAATTGTCAAGTGTGATAGGCGTTATGGAAACTCTTACAATTTCGCTTAATTAATGAAATTAGATTATGTTATGTTATGGAACAGTTGACATTATTGTTTAGGTTCTTGAGCTTAACAAACATGAAAGATGCACTAGAAATTATACATGAAGCAGGCAGAAGTTGTGAAACATGAAGCATTGAGAAGAGGTTTATTATGAACCAGAGGAAAGATTATTTAAATTTAAGCATGGAGATGTTAAAAATGAAGCATTAAGAAGATGTTAAACTACATGCAACCATTTAAATCGAACCAAATCAGAATTGAGCTTTACTGCGCGGTAATTAGTTCCCTACCACCATGCGTACTGCAAACTTGAAAAATTACCTCCTTCCTTTTTTAAGATACCATTAAGCAATAACCTGGACAATGTGGATTTAATCCTGGCGATATTAACCACCAGGAAAAGGAAACTATTATTTTAAGAAATTTTGCCTTTTTTAATCAAGCTTTTATACAGATGAAAATATTGAAGAAAACAAATAGTAGAGAGAAATGGGAAGTAGCGAGACTTCAAAACTAAAAGAAATCTTAGCTGCGATTATAGATGCATAAAAGAATAGATCGATCGATATTGAACAATCTATGGTTCATATTAAAGTTCTGTACGGATAGAACAATACATATTCTGGAATATTTCTACAAATAGCTCGATTACTAATTAATTTAGCACCCTTTTATTGAAAGGATTAGGAAAGAATTCGTTTTTGTACAAAGAACTGTGTTTCACATAACGGTGCAAATGGTATTTATTTCCTCTCTCCTGTCTGTCCAAAGTAACTTTCAGGGAAATAAATCCATATATAGGATTTTATAACTCTGATATGGTTTTTCATGACAAGTTCTTACAAATAGACGGGGAAAAGTACAGAGATAATTAAATATAACTCTAACTATTTATAAAATGGCGAAAAGTTTTACGATCTTCCCTCCACTTATTCGCAACAATGTTTCCATGTATTTATAACAAAACCAATATAAATTTGCTAACTAATTACTGTTTGCTAAGCCGTAACAATATAAATTCGGAACTCATGGCTAAGAAACCAACTATTTGACCAATTCTAAGGTAGTTGTGCTTATATTTAATCTTTTCTGATGGAAATTGATCGAAAATTTACTCGTGGTGTTGTTTATTATTTGAATTTTTCGAAGTTTTACCTACGATTTTTTCACGCTCTTGCAAATCCCATTAAACTACATAAGAAAAAGCAAATCTCTAATCTATACTATCCACTCAACAACTCAATCGCATAAAATCACCCCTTTTTAACTCTCTCGTAAACTAGTACATCACTATATAATTCTTTACAATTTTCAACACCCTAGTTAGTGATACCTTAGAGGATTTATAAATATAATAATGTTTTGTACAGTGTGAATTTCATCTTCAAATGCTGATGATGGAAAATTCGTTTTAATGAGCCCAGAGACTGCGAGAGGTTATAAAGGAGTATTTATGATTGATTGTATAATGTCTCATCAATAGGAACAGAATTAAATTTCTTAAACACAGATATATTGCCCTCCTTCCCACACTCGCTTTCGCGCTATTCTTTTCTTCACTCGAAATATTAACCTTCCTAAATCTATATTTCAAAGTTCCTTTGTATATCGGTTCACTACTATTTAGGATGGTCTCCAGATATCTTTCAAACAATATGATTAATTGAATGCATTTAAATACCTTTCCAAATATCTCTTACTTAAAAAACTCTTTAGAGAAACATGATATCGTTATTTTGCAATATAATTACTTCCCTGTTTTTCCATACTGACTTCCAGATCATCGTCGTAAGGCCTATGTTTTGTTAACGAAATTTATTGTTATTCACTCCAATATATAGAAGAAAATCTACAAAGTTTTAAGCACTTCGGTAATTAAAGTTCCTACGGAAATAACTCCTTACACTATCTCGAACACTTCCTAATTAACATTTAATTGAAAACAACTCTATAAAACATTTAAACTCTTATTGTAGTTAATTAAAATTTATACGTTAACACTACAATATTTGGAATAATTAGAGAGTCAATTAAATTTCATATGGAACGGAGTCCCCTTTAATATTTTTAACATTTGCGTTTTTAATTAAAATTCATAAGAAAACTATTCGCTATAACATTTTGAACATTTGAGAGGTTAATTCATATTTATTTGGAAATAACTAAAATATTTTAAGCACAGCATAGATAATTCAAATTTATATGAAGACAAACAATTAAAGAAGCTGAGCGCTGATAATTTATGAATAAGAAACAAAATTTTGAGAATGTAGACTGCTCTACCGGGCAAAGGAAGAACACCGAATATACAAATTTTCCAAATTTGAGTTATATATTGACTCTTATGTAGTTCAACCCGTAGATTCCATTTCTGGCATTGGTTTACGCCCATCTTTCACTCGTTTCGAATTAGAAATTGGCCACACACCGAATATACGCGACACTACCCTGGTTAACATAGAAGAAACACCAAATATGCAAAATGCAGAGGTTAAACACCGATTATACTCAATATTCGGTCTGTTTCATTTATATGTAGCACGATACTCAGACGTGAAAGACCGAATATGCAAGCTTTCTATCAATTTATGGCCGCTCCTCTCATGCAGCAACCTGTTTTTTCCTGAACAAATTGTGAGCTACGCGTCTGTAATGAAATGGACAAGAGTTTTTTCTGCCTTTGTCAAGTTTTATCTTTTTAATTCAGTCAGAGATAATCTCGTCGTTAAAGCAGAAGGGCTAGGAGCCATGGCTTGCAATTACAATACACCATCAAACCTCGTCCAATTTTTAAAAGAACAGTAAGTATAAAACATGTTAAGCTTTAATTGGAATTTAGTTTTGTTTTCTATCACAAAATGCGTTTGCCTCTTTATTTTATTTTAGATTTCTAATTAAATGTCTTCTTTATATTTATAATAACTCTATTTTTTAATAATATGGCCTGTATTATAAATTATAGACATAATTACTGGAATTTAAAAGAAATAAGAATTCATTAAATCTCTTCATTATTGATTTTAAGATGAAGTTAAATAGCTTGGCTGGTTGGTGAAAGATCACTCGTTTGTGTTGTCTCCTGTATTAAATTTAATCTTTAATCAAATTAAATCAAGTCAAACTAAATATGAGCCCGCAAGGGGGTTCAGGGTTACACTTCCTCGTTGTCAGTTCCTGAAGGTTTAAGTGCCCTCCTCACCCCAGCATATTTTTCTTTTGCTGATCTTCTTTTTCGCTTGTTTTTCTTCATCTGTTTGTCCAGCATCTTTTTCTTTGTTTCTTTGGTAGCCTAGAATGCTACACCCAATATGGGTGAATTGTCGGTCTATAAACCGGTAATTTAGGATTTTTTTTATTTGGATCCAGATTATGTTCTCTTTTGTGCATTGTGTGTGTTTGCCATGTATATCGTTTATCTTTTATATATCGTTGTTTATATATATTTATATTCAGGAGCAAGAATTAAATATTTGTATGCCTCTAAGTTATATGTGTGTCCATTTGTTAACACAAAAATACTCGCACCGTTCTGCTGTGTATACAAGGTAACAAGCATGAATTAAGGTGGTGGTGAGGGAGGTAAGGAAAGATGATGATGGGGATGATTATCATTATGATAATGCAGTAATTCCTGAAATTATTGTATGTGCTACTTAATTGCAATGGATCAATATTTGTTTATTTTCCTCCTTTCAGAGGTGTTTTTGAGGACAGAAGAGCAAGACATTTCATGCATTCAAGAGACTAATATAGCAGCTGCTATCGAAGTTAAATCTCATGGAGTGTTCAATGCTCATGAAGCAGTATATGACAATGAAATGGCTTCCCATCACAGCTCTGTTGATTCTGAAGTTAAAAAATGGAGGAAATCAATGACACAACAAAAAAAGATCATTCAAAATAAAGAAAAACACCCAATATTCAATGGATGTGATATAGATAAATGACCTTATAAATACCATGCTAAGTTTTCAGATGAAATGCGAAACCACATTCACTCAGAATTTTGGAAAAACTGCTACGATATGAGGCAAGCATGGTTGTCAAGCAAAGTAACAAGGAAAGAAGAAGAAAAAAAGCATATAGAGGAAGATTTATTAAGGAAGAAGTTATCGTATGTGTATACACTGAGCGATGCCCAAGGACAAGCAATCAAAGCCTGTCAGAAATTTGTTTTCAGCCCTTTAGGGTACAATCAAGATCAGGTTATAAAATCATTATTTCATTCCATTATTTCAACCACCACTAATTTGTCAGGAAATATTGCTTTGCCAGATAACAGAGGAAAACGCGATCCTACCAATTTAGCTAATAGAGAAGTTATAATGAATCATATCGAATCTTTCAATCCAGTTATTTCTCATTTCAGAAGAGACCATGCTCCACATGTAAGATAACTTCCAACAGATCTCTCCATTGCTTCAATGTATAAACTATTTCAAGAAAAACACGCATCAGTCCCTTGTTCCTATGAATCCTATTGGAGTATAGTAAAGAAAATGAACATATGTTTACTGAACCTTGCGTTGACACATGTTCAACATGCATATTTTATGAATTGAATATGAATGAAGAAAATGGTGAAAAGGCTCAATTACACAATGAAATTCAAAAGGAAGAGGGAAAAGAATACAATAAAGATAGTGAGATATACTAACAAATAGATGGACTCCTAATATTTGCCGTCGATATGCAAAAGGTTTGCTCCTGCCAAGGATGCCTGATGTTAAAGAAAGTTTTTTCTGCTCGAGAATGGTTTTGTTTAATGAAACATTTTCTTCTTTAAAGAAAAATAAACATCGCTATTGTGTAGTTTGGAATAAATGTCTTCGAGGTAGGAATGCTCCTGATGTTGCATCATCCTATATCAAAGTAATTAAGGAAAATATAGATACAAAGAAGTTTATATTTTGGACAGATAATTACGTTGCTCAAAATAAAAACTAGACATTATATTGGGCATTCGCTTTACTTTTCAATGAAGATCTTGGACCCTCGGAAATCACGTTGAAATATCTTATCATCGGTCACAGATTCTTTACCGCAGATGGCGTTCATGGAAATATTGAACAGGTAATCCGGGAAAAGAAGAATCTGTATGATATGAGAGACCTCTGCAATTCAATGGAACTTCCAACGAAGAGAACAACGGTCTTAGAAATGCAACTTTATGATTTTAAGGCCTAAGAAAATTTGTCAAAGTTAAGAACAAACGAAGAGCGTCTTCTGAGAATAATATTTCCCTTTTACAAGATTTATGTGAAGTCCGATTTGTGAATAGTCTGCACCGACTGATCTATAAAAAACATTTCAGGACTCTGGAAATAAAGTTAAATTTCTGAAAAAAATTATTCCACGGAGTTATTCGGCGAAATATTCATCAAAGCCAAGAGGAATTCAAAAAGAAAAATTGGCTAAAATTCACTCGGGTCTTGTTATGAGAATGCCTATTTCCTGTCGAGCATTTTGGAATAACCTCCCTACTAGTGATAATATCTCCGATATCTTGAATTATAGAGTAGATTAAACATCAAGGTCTTAGGAATTTTCCCGTTAAGTTTAAAATGGATTTACTTTTTGTGTATTTAGTCATTTTTCCTTAAAAAGGAGATAAAACTACCGTTTTGGTAAAGTTTTATACATTTACTCAGATCGTTTTAAATATGACTTTATGTTCACTATTTTCTTTATTAAATTAAGGAAATTTCAAACTGATATTAACATGCAAATAGAAAGATAAATTCATTGCATTTTTTGAAGATTCTGTTTGGTTTGTATTTTTATGGTCAAAATATCAATAAAAATTACATAGATTTATAGGATTGTTTATACCTTCCCAATGACTTGTTAAAAATTCTAATAATAAGCAAAAACATTGATGAATGTATAATGTGAAGTGGTTGCCATAATTATAATGGTCTGATTGCTTAATGTTGTCAATAATGCAAAGTGAAAACACCGAATATAGGTTTAATCGGTGTCTCATTGTTTAATATTAATGCTCAATCAAGAAGAAAAACACCGAATATATTTATATTCGGTTTCTTTCCTCTGCATTTGTGGTAAATAGCAATCCACAAACCGAAGGAAAAACAGTTTTTGTGCAACTGAGCCCAAAATATAAAATTAATGCACAAAAGAAAGTACAAATATGAAAGATGATGCCCATAATGGAATAAATACATTACACGTTTAACAGAATCTTGAAAATATACCATTTTGGGGGGCATTGCAATAAAGAAAAACATTGAACGCTTCTCCTGTAAAGTTATTATTTTGTATATTCGGTGCTCTTTCTCTGCACGGCAGTGCTAGCGATTGTCCTGAACTTTATGTACATTTCTTTATCCGTTAATGGGATCTTGTCCACGAATGAAATGGGATGGGTATTACAATTAACTAGCTAATTACAGTAGTCTGCTAACCTCACTAATTCCTAATATTTAATGCAATATGTTCTACTTCATACCTTCGTAAAATGAGATCATTTACTCAAGAAAGGAAAGCCAAAGCGATATCAAGATTGGATTTTAAGAGGTTCTTAAAGAAAATTTCTTAAGTAGGTAGTGGTTAGAATGTTTGGATCATTAATTGATCATCCCAAATAGAATTACGGTTCTTGGGACAGGTATCGAATACAAGTAGACCTCCCCCTACCAGTTCCAAACGAAGATCCACTACTAAAGAACCTGGATTCAATCGATTGGATATGTATTATATGTAGTAAGTGAATAGATACTAACATAATTGGCACATCGTCTTTCTGTTATTATCTATCGAATCTCTTCTTGCAGAAATAAGTAAAGAGGTTTGTGTTCCCTGGATCGGAATCCTAAGGTCTTTTTGACATAAATCCTAAGACTAATGTCCGAAGAACCGATATAGAACGAGTCATGATTGCAATGGTGTTCGCTTCAAATCTGAGGGTAATTTATTTTAAATAAAATAAGATCTTCTTCCGCCACAAGATTTTCCATCTTCTTATGAGGCCGCAGTTTCTTCTCAGCTCTTTATATTCTGTTGAGTAATTCCTTCATAATTTTATCCATACACACCACATTTAATTAGTTTAAATCGTATAGAAATTAAAATTTGGGTCATGACCTAAGCATATTTTAATCGAAATCAGAAAAGGCAACTGTCTCTAGTAAAAGGCAAAAAGAGCCTTTTACTATAAAGAAAGGAAGACGGAATTAACCATACATTTTCTTATTTAAAAATAGAGCATTTAAAATATTTCTTTAAATAAAAGAAACAGCATTATGTAAGGAATAAAAAAATGAGATTTATTCCACTCATGGTGCTTTTACAAAAGAACTTTAGTCTCGAATCATACAAAAGGCAACACAAAGCAATTTTGTATCTCAATAAAGTTTGCAATAAAATTCTACAATTTGGGCCTCCCCTTACTTTAACATCTTCACTAAGCTCCGAAGATATTTTGCTGAAGGAAACTAGCTCCTTAAGCATCTCAAACAAAATTCTTGAGAAAATAAATTGCCCTCCTCATGTAGTAGTTAAAAATTTGAATAAAGTTTAATTGAAAGATTTTAAAGTTTTCTTAACTCTTCTCTTAAAAATTACACTGAAAAATCAAACTGTAAAAATCTTTATTATGAAGCGATCGCGCGGTGTGTCATGTCTTTTACTGGGGTGAACGAGAAGAATGACCTTTCCTCATAGGTCTCATAAGGCACATTTTTCTTCATTTATAGAAGTAAGGATGGACATAATTAGTCCGTCTATTCACAAATGGTTCTGCTTCCAAAATATTTCTACATACTGCTAATGACATTAATTTATTTTTTTTAGGTTTAATACAAACCCTTTAGTTAAAGTTAGAAACAAACTTTAAGATGACTTAGGTATTTCTTGTAGCTTCTTCCGTACATACGAGTGGATTGATGCGCTTATCTGTGGCTCTTTCTACGGTTCAAGTATCTTTTTACATAACGCCTGGCACGTTTGTGCTGTGTTTTAATTTTGTCTTTTGCAATGTTATTGCCTGCTCTCACCATTTGCTGTGTTGCTTTTTTGTGCTTTTAGATATTGTTTACTACCCTGCCCGCCTTAGATTTGTAAGTCACTTGTTACCCGTTTCCGTTGGTTCGTTTGTGTTGACTGCTCGAGTGTATCGTTGAATTGTGTTCCCCTTAATCTGTGTGCTTGATCTTCTATTGTTCAAGTTATCTTTTTGCATAACGCCTGGCACGTTTGTGCTGTGTTTAAATTTTGTTTTTTGCAGTGTTATTGCCTGTGCTTTCACCATTTGCTGTGTTGCTTTTTGTGCTTTTAGTTATTGTTTACTAGCTTGTCCGCCTTAGCTTTGTAAGACACTTGTTACCAGTTTCCGTTCGTTCATTTGTGTCGACTGCTCGAGTGTATCGTTGAATTGTTTTCCCCCTAATCTGTGATGTGTGATTGATCTGCTATTGTACATGTTCATCTTATCAGTAAGTAACTCTTTGTCATTTTTTTCCTTTCCTCGTCTCTCTCCTTTTCTCTGCTTCTTTCGCACCCAAATTGGTTTTTTTTTCAAGCCGCCTCGTTTTTACCTCCGCTCTTTCTTCCCGCCCACGCATCCTCCCCCCCTCACCGACCGCTAATTCTGATTCGTCACTATTTTTTTCCCTTGTTTCTTGTTTCTATCGTAATATTATTTGTTCACACTATTCGATTACTCTTTATTTTGTCTCGATTGTTGTTTCTCCCGTTATTGTGTCGCTTAAGCCACTCTACTTATATAGTTAATTTGCTTTTCTCCCATTATTGTGTCGCTTAGCCACTCTACTTATATAGTTAACTAATTTGTGTTATAATTGATAGGTTAACGATTCTTGCCCTCAATGAAACTGCTACCCGTGTTTCTCAAAACACCCTTACTCACATTAATGCATTGGGAATTTCTCGTTCCCGCCGCCAGACTAAACGTAGTTTACGTTTAGCTCCTGCTCTTAGAATTTTTTTTTACTTGAATCAAGCCCCCCACTTAGCCCTGATTCTTCTTCACTTCCCCCTTCACCCATTCTCTCAGCGTCTCTCCTCAATGTCAGAAGCCTCTCGAAGAAGGCTGAGTGCATTCATGACCTGCTCGTTAACACTCAAGTCACTCTCCTTGGACTCAAGGAAACTTGGCTCGCCCCTCCTGCTCGCTGTTTAAATCTCGCTACCCCTGATGGTTACGTCCACTCCCATACCCCCCGTAACTCTCGCGGTAGTAGGGTTGCTCTCATTCACATGCCTCCTTCCCTCTGAATAATCTGCCCTCTCCCCCTCTTCTTTCTTTTAAGGTGATCATCAATGTCTCTGATTCCACCCCCTCTCTAACTATCTTAGTCCTCTACCGCTGCCCCCCCAGCTCTTTCCTCGAGCTTTTCTTGATGAATTTAGTAACCTCCTCGCTGGCCTCTCCCCCACTGGTACCTGTGCTAATCCTCGGTGATTTCAACTTTCCTGGCCACAATCCTAATTTCAAAGCCTTTTCTGAAATCCTTGATCTCTTCTCCCTCACCCAACACGTTTCTTCCCCAACCCACTCTTACGGTTACATTTTAGACCTTGTAATCTCTGACTATCTTATTTCCAACCTGAGGACTACAAATTTGTCCAATGCTATATCTGATCACTTCCTTATCAACTTCAACTTCTCTATCCCATTCCATATACCTCCCCAGCAGTCTCATAATCCTAAGCCTTTCCATCGACTAGCATCCATGGATATTCCCTCCCTATCTAATGATGTGGCCTCCAAACTTCCTCCTATTGATGCTTCTGCCTCTCCTTACCAGATTTTTTCTTCTTTGGAGCAACCCTTTCTCACTTGTCTTGATTCCCACTCTCCCCTTGTCCCCCCTTCAAACTCCCGTTGTCACCGTGCCCTTTGGTACTCTATGGAACTCCTCCGTGCTAAGCAGTCCATGCGTGCCGTGAAGCCTACTCACGTAATCTGCTTACTGATAGTAGGACTGATCCCCATACCGTCTTCCGCCTGGTCTGCCGTCTTACTTCCCGAGCCCAGGTCTCCCCACCCATTAGCCCAGCTACTCTCTCAAATTTCTTTGCAGATAATGTCACTAACCTCCGTGCCTCCCTCCCTTAGCCTCCCGCATTTGAAATTACAGCCCTGCTTTCGCGTTCTAAGAAATCGGGCTTTTCAAAGGACATTTTTCCGCCTAAACTGTTATGTAAAATTCTGCCTGCTATCCCCACAACGCTTCTTCACCTGTTCAACACTTCACTTGCAACTGGTCTTGTTCCCTGTTCCTTCAAACGTGCCCACATCCGTCCGATTCTTAAAAAGCCTCAACTGAACACCACTACCCCTTCCACTTATCGCCTGATTTCGCAACTTCCTTTCCTCTCTAAGGTTCTGGAGAGAGTGGATGCTTCACGCATCAACAGTCACATGGTGGCCTGTAACATTGATGAAACCTATCAATCTGGTTTCAAGTCAGGTCACTCCACAGAAACCGCCCTTCTCAATGTCTCCGATTGCCTACGAAGATCCGCGGATAAGGGTTGTGCCTTCATCCTCGTTCTACTCGAACTCTCCTCTGCCTTCGATACTATTAACCATACCGTCCTACTTGATCGTCTCCACTCTTTCCTTAGCATATCAGGCACCGTGATTGACTGGTTCCGCTCTTGCCTCTCGTCTTGTACTCAATCCGTTGTGATTGACGACGTTTCATCCGACTCTACCCCCATTCGCTTTGGAGTGCCACAAGTCTCTGTCCTTGGTCCTCTACTATTTCGCATCTACCTTCTCCCTCTTAGTTCCCTTCTCCGTAATCTTGGTCTATCCTTCCACCTTTATGCTGATGACACTCAGATTTTTTTTTTCTGATCCCCCACGTCTCTTGCCTACTCAATTGCTGACCTCCTCCATTTCTGACTAGCTCTCTACAAACTTCCTCAGGCTTAATCACTCCAAAACTGAGGTCCTCCTCGTTGGCACCCCTGCTCTTGTCAAAAGATCTAAATCTCTCCTTCCCTCGCTTACTCTGGGCGGTAATACTATCATTTTATATGACTGCGTTAGGAATCTGGGTGTTGTTTTTAATGAGCATCTCTCCTTTAAGCCTCATATCCGCAACGTCAGCAAATCCTCTTTATGTTTCCTTTGTAACTTCTCTCGCATTCGCTCTCACTTTGTTCGCCAAAGTCTTGAGACTGCTGTTCATGCCTTTATCACCTCGCCTTGACTACTGTAACTCTCTGCTTGTTAATCTGCCATCATCCTTTCTCCGCCTTATTCAACTTGTACAGAACGATGCCGCCCGGCTTCTCCTCCATCGCCTTCGCTTCTGTCCTTTGAAACTCTTGCTGCATGAACTGCACTGGCTCCCTGTCAGATCCCGTACTCACTTCAAGATAGTTCTCTTCACATTTAAGACCCTAAACAACAAAGCCCCGTCTTACCTCTCTTCTGCTCTCTTGCCTCGCCATGTGTCTCGGGCCCTTTGGTCATCACATGCACCTCTTTTGAATATTCCTCGTTTATCCCTCTGCTCAATGGGGGACTACTCCTTCTCAATCTGCGCCCCTAAGTTGTGGAATTCTCTTTCTGCTGAAATCAGGTCTTCTCCCTCTCTTACCACATTTAAGCGCCTCCTGAAAACGCATCTTTTCACAATTGCCTTCTCCCCCTTTTGAATTTCCCTTGAATTTCCATTCTCATCTCAGCACAACGTGCGCTCTGGGAAGGCCTCAGACCTTGAGGAGCCCATTACAAAAGACTGTCGAGCAACGATACAGTATGTCCTACTTTCTAATCTGGGTACAAACGTAATTGAGTCAGGGCGGCAAATCTTGGCCCTGTACTCAGGCAAGTATGCAGCGATGGGAAAGCAATGGTGCGAATTAATTACAGATTGGCTATTCAAAAGTTGAACTCGTTTGCAAGATTTAACTCAAGAACTATTTAAGGAAACACCTCTACAAAAATAAGCTTTAATGCAAGATAAATGATTAAATAAGGAGACAAGAATAATAATGGAAATTAGCATAAAGGCTAGCGTCACAATGAATATTATAGCGGGCATGAATTAATGGAAGCTGGGCTTAGGAGTTATTAATTAATTTGATAGTTTAAATAAGAGACGTAAGATTACTAAATCTTTTCGTAATGCGATTATGGGGTCTTCTTAGTACTTTAGAGAATGAGGCTTCTTACGAGGGTAGGATTGACGGGATGATTAACGTGAGCGGAAGACCAGTTGCCTGGTCTTCGTAAAACGAACTCAGGGTTTGAGCGCTCAAGGAACTCCAACAGGTTTGCGATTAATCTGACTTCCGGGGGGGGGGAAGAGCTACAACAGTAGAGACTCGATGACGGAACGGTATAGAAGCTCCACGAAGACTGATGAGAAGAGGTGAAGCCCAAAACATTCTTCCGGGACGTAATAAAGTAGTCATAATCTTCCTCTGAATAGGGTGGATTAGGGAGAGGATTTGCGCAAGAGATCAGGACGACGAAGCTCGGTTCGACTGAGATACAGATGCACTTGATCTGGGTGACAAGACCTTCTAACTTGCACTCTCTGATGAGAACTATGCACTGTCTTAAATAGGGGAGTTTGTGTTGATGCAAGGGGAGGACGGGAGACGAGCGAAGTCCCAAGGGTAAGCGTGACGTCAGATAATGAAAACAAGGAAGTTTGATAAGCGCCGCTTTGACGAAGCGCCCGGGTGGTAGTGAGAGAATTCTTTCTACCCTACAGGGAGGGAGGGAGACGAGGGAGACACCAGCGGCAAGACGGGCGATTAACGCTATCAGAGTGGGGGACAGTGGTCATAAAAGTTAACAAACATAGCTGGCGCTAGTCTAAGTATGAGAATATTAAGCTAGACGTGGCGTTCGAATTCATACTTATACAATAGCAATCCAAACAAAGATCACAACAGTGCGAAGAAAACAAACGACAGACACGTTGCAAAGTCAACGAATTTATCTCTGCTAAAAAATATAACAAAAGAAGCAAAGTTAACAATCGTAATAAATCTAACAAACATAACGAAACTAATTCTACTAACAATACTAGTAATTGGTGTAAGTAACGGGGTCGGAGGGTATTTTCACCTTTCATTAAATAAGAAAAGGGAGAGGAATTGAGAAAAATGTATAAATTAACACAACAAATACTAATAAAGGGGGAATAATTATAATTTCCTGTCCTCAATTGGGTCGGCAGACCCCTCTTTATGGTGATGGAGTGTGTGTCCTGCATGCGTGAGGTTGATTGGGGCAGTGGTAGAGACGACGTTTTATGTCATTTTAGTCCTGGTTACTTCTGAAATTTGGTATGGTTTGTTGTGTTTTAATGGTTTGTTCTGTCTCCATGTTTAGTGAATAGATACTTGGCCTCATTGAAGTTGGTCTAATTCATCTAGATCTTTAAAGTTAGTCACAAGTTACTCTACTTCGTCTATTTGGGACTTTGATTTGGGAAAAGTGATTTAATTGTCTGTTGCTGAAGATGGGTGGATGTATTTTATTGAGTTGTAGAGATGGGAAAAGCAATTGTGTTTTGGGAGAAAGATTAGTCTGCTAGTGGGTCTGTAAAGTCTGGTTAAGGTGGTTAATTGTAAAGGGGTGGTTTGGATGGGAGTTGAAGCAGAGGGATGCAGAAGTTTTGGGTTTCTATCATGTTTAGTTAAACTCCAAATGGTATTATTTTAGATTCTCTGTGTGTGTCATGCGATTATTTTGATTGAGTTATTTTGTACTCTTTCAGCTCGTTTGCTCTAGATTTTTATAATATTTGGAATTGTCTTTATTGGCGTAATAGATCGAGGTTTGGGAGTTATTTTTGTAGCGTTCATCTCGCAACTGCCTACAAAGGCATAAGCCGCAATACATAATAGTGGAAGGAAGTGCAGATGAATTTTTGTATAAGGCAATGTGCGACTCATGTTGCCCATAGCTGTTGTTTCTTAGTGGTATTAGGGCGATGTTTTATGTGACTTTGCGAACTAAAGTCATGGAAGTACTGTGTGTTATTCCCAGCAGTAATTTTTTAAGCTAGAGGTTATGATCCTTGGCTGTTAATTAAAAGTAGGACTTGTGATTATTGGGTAATAAATAAGAGTATCACTTTTATTCTTTGGTGTTGTGATTCTTGTGTGCTAATTAAAAGGAAGTCTTTCGATTCCCATAAAATTTATTTGAAGGTCGGGCTTGTGGTTCTTGAGTGTTAATTTGATTCGCAGCTTTCGGGTATGAAAAGTGTCACTGATGATTTGAAGATGGAGGCTATGATATGGTTTGTATAATTTATTCTTCTAGTGTGTGTATGGATCGTTGTGGTGCTGTGGTTATTGTCGGGTATCTTGGTTTTTGTGCTAGTATCTAAGTATAATTTAGTTACATACGTTTTGGTTTAGATAACTTTGGACTGTAGTTGCGTAATAACATTAACAGAGAAGATGACAAGTAAGGATCCGAAAATGGCACTTTCTGCCACGCCGTAGTTGAGTAGGAGTAAATATGATCTGTATGTAACTTTTCCTAGTCTGTTTAAAAGTTTGCTCTTATTTTTTTATTTGGGAGATTGATGATTAGGATTTTACTTGCGAGGCTATGTTTGAGTTATAAAGGCGATGTGGTGTTAGTGAAAGGTATTGAATTGTTTAGTAGAATTATGAGACCAAGCGATCTCAGTCTGGTATCGAGCCTTTGTGTACTATAATGGTTGAATAGTGGGGAGTCGAGGAGCATGTGCATATTGTGTTTAGTTAGGAAGTGGAATTTGGAGTGTTTGTTGAAGAAACGGTAAATGATTAGTTGCGGCAGCTTTGAATTGTCTTGTTCCAATGTGCTGTTAATCGATTTGGTGAATGTGTAAGAATGTGTTTGCATTTTTAGACGAAAGAAAACATGTAAGTGACTTGTCCGAAGTGATTTGTGCATATAAAATGTAGGAGAAAACAAGTCGGAGACATGTACGAAACGAGACGTGCAAGGAAGACGAAGGCAAAAAACACTTCCAAGACATATCCAAAACGATTCATGCATTGAAGACTGTGATAGAACGGTCTGAGGCCGCATTGCTTGAGCCCCTATCACATGTTGAAACACATGGTTCCCCACGTGGATCCTGCGAGAGGAAGTAGGAGGCGTGTTATCGCCCATCATAGCCAATGTTAAATCAAGGAAGTTCACTCCCCCGTTCGTCTCCATGCGTCGATCTCGCCAGATTGAATTAGGCTTATGGGCAGATACGATATTTTCCCAGGCGCCACCGGAACATTCTATCTAAGTCCTCCACCCCATTGTCCCCAACGCCAAGTGGCTGGCTCCGGCTATTTATACCATAGCTTTTCACAATTAATGCAGATCCAGATTATCTTCGCGAGGCATCAAGCCGAGCCGAGCTCCCTTGTGCACCTAGTAACTCTGCCAAGAAACCCCTTATTGTCCAGAAGAGGACAATATCCCTTGAGTGCCAAGGTTCGTGCCCTTCGAGACGCGAAGTCAACAAGACCCCCCAGTGTTGTTCAGAAAGAGAACAACATTAGAACAGCCATTGTTCTTCAAGCCCGTTCGTCAAGAAACGGTTCTCGTTCCCTAGACATCACGTCAGAATAATTTAATTCCCCCCTTTTTTAATGTTCTTCAAGAGAACGCTTGGTTACAATAATAAACTCCATTGTTTATCTAGTATATTAAGGATAAATAAGCCTCTCTAGGCCCCCCCCTGTTTCTTTTAAACTATCCTCGGTCATCAGATTACCATGCACTCGACATATAGAATAATCCCCTCAACGAATAGTTATATATAGTATATTGTCGGGAGCCTATTCTACGACATATATATATATATATATATATATATATATATATATATATATATATATATATATATATATATATATTTTATTTAAATTTGGTGTCAAGTGTGTAAGGTTTAACGCTATATCTTTGCGAAAACACTGTTCTCAGTCGAGTGAAGCATAGTGTTATTCGTTATAAGAATAGAGTATAGTAATTCCCTTTTGTTTTAACGATTGCTATCCCCTTTTTAAAAACTTCAGAAGTTGGATTAGCTCAAGGAATGGTATAATAATTTTTAGGGGTTTTTTTGTGTTATTTTAGTCATTGGTTATCTAGGTCAAGAAACCAATCACGAATAGGTCAGTGCCCATATTTAAGTAAGCGAATTCTCTAGAAGGCATAATTCTTATCACAAGGAATTTAGTTCGTTGACTATTGCCCACCAAGTGCAAATATGACTCAGTTTGAAATCTTCAAAGCGCAAGGAGAATCCTTGGGATTTTCCAGAATAGAATTGATAGAGTACGTTCAAGAGGAGCAACAATCAGAAAGAGAAAGGTTAAGAGAAGAAAGGCAAAGAGAAGTTTAACGAGAAGAAAGAGAAAGAAAAATCCAATGAAAAGAAAGAGCGTAACGGAAAAGACAATACGAGATCACCATGAGCTTGAAATGGCACGCGTTCATGCTGAAAGACAATCAGTCAGTACACGTTCAAAAGCCCCGCCCAATCTCCCACTTAAGCCCCGCAATTTCAGGGATGGAGAAGATTTGGGAGCATTTTTAGCACACTTCGAAAAGATCCTCGAAATCATAACCTGGATTTGGAGGCCGAAGGCGTAGTAAGATTACTTCCACTCTTAAATTCTAAAATGCGTGACATATTCATTTCATTACCATCTGAGTGTAAACTTGACTACAGCACCTTAAAAGCTGAGTTATTGGCTGATCATAATATGACTCCCGATTTCTACCGACAAGAATTTTGAGGAGGTCGTATTGAACTCGGACAGACGTTCCGTCAATTCGGATACATTCTTCAGAGGGATTTTAAATTCTGGTTAGAATCCTCAAAGGTTGATCCTATCTACGAGTCCTTAACAGTCTTCGTGTTGCGGGATCAATTTTTGGCGTCTCTCCCGAAGGAGATCCGCGCGTTCGTCAAGGATCGTCGGTGCCAGACCTTTAAAGAGTTTATCGAGGAAGCGAAGGTCTATGCTGCAAGCCATAATTTATACCCCAAGGAGAATGGAAATTCTCACCAAGTCCCCACCAGGAAAGAAAGGAGGATTAGCGCCCTTTCCCAGGAAAGCCAACAAAGTTTTCGGGCCCCGTAAAACCCCAAAACTTCTTCCTTCAAAAGCAACAACAGGATATCAAACCTCCCATTAAGATTTCTCTACCATCACTCTTACCAAAGCGACCAATAATCATATGCTTCACCTACGGTTGAGAAAACCACATGAGCTGGAATTGCCCCCCAAATTCTAAGCTTAAAAGCGGACGAGCCCACCAAGTTCACCAGATTAATGCCACCCCGGCTTCCCCGGTGGTGCATATACAAGCATCAACTTCTCCCCCTTCCGTCAGGCCACCAGGTAAATTTTATTTTTTATAAAAGTTCCCCGGGAACTTTGAAATTTGAGGAGGGCAGCGTGAACGGCTGCCGTGTCTCTACTCTCGACAGGGACACAGGGTGCACGTGTTTCATCGTGTCCGACGTACTCCTGCCCCCAGTGGTCCCTAACCACGAAAAATTTGCGGTGGTACATGACTACCTTGAAAGGGCAAACCGATTCCTCGTGGTTAGATGTTACCTGCAATGACACTATTATTATGGCTGGACTGAAGTCATTTAGGCACCCATAAAATTTTGTTCCGACCCTGTGTCCCAGGCCGCCCTTACTCGAGGCCGAGCTAAGAAGGAAGCCCAGGAGTCCATCCCCCTCAGAGCCCCGATACCGTCCGAATTCTCGGAGATCCTTAACCAGGACTTTAGGTCCGCACAAAAGGAGTGTGAAACACTAACACCCTTATGGGATAAGGCCCAAAACAAGGATACAGAGACTGTCCGTGGACCCAAAATAATAAAGTACCTGGAGCAAGGTGGTCTACTTTACCGATCCGCCGAGGACAGTAATAACGCTGTTACAACTGTCTTATGCCTTCCACAAACGCATGTACATATAGTGCTAAAAATAGCTCATGACAGCATCTTTTCCGGTCATTTTAGTCATACTAAAACGAGTCAGTGTATTTTTAAATATTTTTATTGGCCGGGTGCTGCAGCTGACACCTTAAAGCATTGTCGATCGTGCGATGTGTGTCAGTATTCGTCCGTTTAGGGGCGGGTCAAACCTGTTCCCTTACAAACGGGGCCAGTAATAACTGAACCCTTCTCCAGAGTGGCCATGGACCTGGTTGACCGTATCCCTTCCCCTTCGAGCGAACAACACAGCTATATTTTTACCTTAGTTAACTTTGCTCTCCGTTTTCCAGAGGCTGTCCCCCTTCGCCAAATCGATTGTATTTCTTGCGCCGAGGCCCTCATTTAAAATTTTTCAAAGGTAGGCGTCCCCAAGGAAATACTCTCAAACAGAGGACGGCAATTAACCTCCGAGTTGATGGAGTACGTAGGAAAGCTGCTCATGGTAAAGTCCCTTTTTACCACCCCTTTCCGGCAACAGACAAACGGAATGTGCGAAAAATTAAATAGAAATTTAAAATCCATTATTAAGAAGATTTGTCCCAAGCAGCCCCGCGAATGGCACCGATATTCCCGATCACCCTATTCACCTATCGAGAAATTCCTCATCGTACATTAGGCTTCGCCCCGTTCGAGCTCCTTTATGGAGTAGTGTACGCGGACCACTTAGCATTTTAAAGGAGTTGCTAACCAAGCGTCAACTGGACCAAGAACTTCAGTCATCCTACGCCTATGTCTTGGATCTACGCCAGAGGCTCAAGAAATGCGCAAACATCTCTTATGAAAATGCCGATGTTGATTTGGAAAAATATAAAACCTAATTTGATGTCAGGTCCGAAGATAGGAAATTTAAGCCCAGTGATGAAATACTCCTGCTCCTACCCACAGCGAGTAATAAATTTACGTATGAATTCTTTTGTCCCATATGCACTAATATACCGAGGTACGAAGATCGGTATATTACCTCATTGGTACCCCATTAGGCAATAAGCTCTACCACGTTAACTTGTTGAAAAAGTACCACCAACGCGCCCATGGAGATACGTTCGTAGCACTGGACGAAACATCGGCGCTTGAAGAGGATCACCCCGCGGAGTCCCTTAATGTCATACAGACAGTTTCCATCCAACCTGATGCCGATTACCCTCTTACTTTCCTGCCAGGCGAGTCGTTTAAACCGTCTGACCTGGATATCGATGCGCAGCTTACACTACATCAAAGAGTCAGCTACAAGAATTATTATGTCAGTTCGACGACGTTATTTCAGAGAAGACTCGATGCGCTACTAGTTTTGAGCATGATATTAAATTAACGACCTTAGAACCTCTCCGTTAAAAACCCATACCCATGCCAATTCATTTACGCCAAGCTTTTTATGCCGAAGTAGATAATTTGATTAGTTTAGCTATAATAGAACCTTCTATCTCTAGTTATTGTTCCCCAATCGTCATGGTCAAGAAACCTGATGGCTCTTATCGGATGTGCATTGACTTCTCGAAGTTTAATTCGGTAACTGTGTTCGACGCCGACCCCATCCCGTTAGTAGATCAAAACCTCCACCTTTTTGAAGACGCTAAGTTCATCTCAAAAATTGATTTGTGCAAGGCGTATTACCAAATTCCCCTCCAGCCCGAGGTGAAAGCATATACCGACTTTGCAACTGAAAAGGGCTTAATGCAATTTAAGCGCCTTCCTTTTGGCCTCGTGACCGCTTGTAGTAACTATAACCGTCTCATGAAAAGGTTGTTAGATGGACTTTCGAATGTCTCCTTTCACTTCGACAACGTCTACGTCGCTACTCGTAAATGGAGTCATCATCTAACCACCATATTAGCTCACTTCGAGCGACTGCGCGGAAATGGCCTTACCATTGGCCCCAGCAAATTACATTATGCCCACAAAACCATAAAATACTTGGGTTTTAAAATAGGACAAAACCAGCTAGATCCACAGGAGGACAAGATTAAGGCAATCGCCGACATGCTCTCCCGAAAACTAAGAAGCAATTAAGATCATTCCTAGGATCAGCTTCTTACTATCGGCGATTTGTCCCGAATTTCGCTGCAATTTCGGCGCCCCTCAGCACCCTTTTAAAAAAGAATTCCCCCAATCCACTACATTGGAGTGATGTCGCTGTTTCTCATTTTAACTACCTCAAGAGTAAGCTCATTTCTGCCCCCATTTTAAAGTTGCCCAACGAGTCATCCAGTTGCATACACTAGTCGCTAGTTATTATTTCGCGAAAACAGATATGCCACTATAGAGAAGGAAGCTCTAGCTATTATTTGGATTATTAAAAACTTTAAGATTTATTTGATAGGAAAAGAATTTCAGATAGGAACTGACCAGCGCCTGTTGGCCTATATTCGGAATGTACGACACTTCAACGGCCGAATTATGCGCTGGAGTTTACTCTTGCAAGAGTACCAATTTAAGATAAATTACATAAAAGGTTCCGATAATCAGGTCGCTGACGCACTCAGTAGGAATGCGTGTACCAAATAGTGTAGATTAATTTGTAATTTGTAGAATTAGAATTTCCATGTATGTATATACCGTCTTGTACGACTTAATTGGACTCTCCTGTAATATAATTAGTTAATGTAAATGTCTGAATTTTGTGGCTCAATGTCTAATTTTCTTTTTGCGTATGTTCATACATTTGTACCTATTAATTTACGTATGAATTCTTTTGTCCCATATGCACTAATTTTATATTATTTCATTGTTCTCCCATGTCTCTTTTATGGTTAAGTTTGTATTAAAAGTTAGTTTTCCCTATAATCAAATGATCAACATAATCATATGTATTGAGGTAATGCTAGCTAGGTGCATGAAAGTACGGTCGATGCAAGAAACTGAGCTCTCCAAAAAGAAGCTCTATGGTTGTCCCTTCTCTCTTTTTTTCGAAGTGACAACTTCTTCTGGAATGGCGGGGTGTGATAGAACGGTCTGAGGCCACATTGCTTCAGCCCCTGTCACATGTTGAAACACATGCTTCCCCACGAGAGGAAGTAGAAGGCGCGTTATCGGCCATAATAGCCAATGTTTAATCAAGGAGGTTCACTCCTCCCTTCTCCCCCATGCGTCGATCTCGCCAGATTGAATCAGGCTTATGGGCAGAACAGATATTTTCCCAGGCACCACTAGGACATTCCAACGAAGTCCCCCATCACATTGTCCCCTACGCCAAGGGACTGGCTCTGGCTTATTATACTATAGCTTTTCCCAATTGAAGAATATCCTATTATATTCGCGAGGCATCAAGCCGATCCCGTCTCGCTTGTGCACCTAGTAACTCTGACGAGAATCCCCTTATTGTCCAGAAGAGGACAATATCCCTCGAGTGCCAAGGTTCGTGCCCTTTGAGACGCCAATTCAACAAGGCTGCCTCTATGTTGTTCATAAAGAGAACTTCATTAGAACAGCCATTGTTCTTCAAGCCCGTTCGTCAAGAAACGGTTCTCGTTCATTACACATCACGTCAAGATAATTTAATTCCCCCCTTTTTTAATGCTCTTCAAGAGAACGCTTGGTTACAATAATAACTTCTATTGTTCATCTAGAACATCTCCAATATCCTGTCACAAGGACCGCTCATACTTTCAAGCCCCACTTTGCCCTCACTCCTCGAAGACATTCATTCCCCCCTTCGTTAAGGACAACGCCCCGAAGAACCCCTTCTCCTGGAAATCGCCAGTTGGACTGAAAATTCCTTCCCATCGCCTTCCTCTGCACGACAACCGTGTAATTACGTAAGCTACGCATTACCTTTAATCATTTAACCTTTTGTCAACGCAACTCTGTGCTTTAAACGGTTGATCGAACCATTCCCCCTTTTTGTTTGTTTGCCGTTTTAAATCTCTCCAAATCTTGATCCTCAGATTAGTCAGATATTCCCATGACCTTTCATTTCCTGTGTTTCTCCTATTTTTAATCCCCGTTTATGTAAAAAATTTCCGTGTGTTGTTTAATAGTTTATTTAATAAAACTCTATTTTATTAATGGTAACCATATTATTTATCATTGTTGCTCGTTCCACTTCTTAAGTATATTGAAAATAAATAAGCCTCTTCAGCCCCCCCCCTTTTTGAACTAAACTTGGTCATCAGATTACCACGCCGTCGAAATATAGAATAATCTCCTCAACGAATTGGGTATATATAGTATATCGTCGGGAGCCTATTCTACAACAAAGACAAAGGGAGAACAAAACGTTTGAGTCATGTTCGAAACGAGCCATGCATTCAAGACAAAGGAAAAAACACGTTGGAGAGATGTCCGATGAGTCATGCATCAAAGACAAGTCCGAGACATGTCAGAAACGAGTCTTGTATGAAAGAATAAATAAAAAGAAACCGTCTAAGACTTGTCCAAAACAAGTCATGCATTGAAGACAAAGGGAGTAAAATACGTCGGAGTCATGTCCAAAACGAGTCATGCGGTGAAAACGAAGGGAGAATAAGAGATCAGATTCAAGTCTGAAATGAGTTTTTATGGAAGCCGAAGGGAAAAATACAGGTCAGAGACATGTTCGTAACTAGTAAGAAATGGAAGACAAAGGAATAAAAACACGTTCGAGACGTGTCCGTAACCTGTTTTTCCTGATAACTTTTTACCCGCAATTCAAATCTTTTAGACTTCTAAACCCTCCATCCACCTTCCCTTTCTTGATTGTCCTTTTCAAAGCTTTCTACTAAAGATACCAACGTTGGTCATCTTTCTCCCCCCTCCTTCGCGCTCACAACACATCGATCTTCCGTCTACTGAACCCACCCAAGAGGTTTACATTCTCTACTCCCCTGAAAGGTTATGGGTGGGGTTCCCTTAGATCAGGAATGGGTCCTACACTCGCTTCGTATGGTAGAACACAGTTATACCATTCCTACTTTCCTCCCCACTATGAGTAGTGTCCTCCAGGGTCCTCAGACTTGATACTGCTAGTCGTTCTGATCTTTATGTGAGTTTCATTATCTTAGCTCAGATCTCTTCCCAAATCGAAACGGACGGATGCCGCAATTAACTAAAAATTAATTGATTAATTAATCAAAGAATTCCACGGACGAATAACTATGTTTTCTATTGGATTGAGGTCGCAACTCCTGCGAGGCGAATCTCAGATTTGGTCTCCTAAAAAAATCTTTCGCACCTAAACAATTCTTAGAGAAGTGAGGCATGACTAGGATCATTATCCTGCATGGAGACACGATACTTCTTCATCCTCGCTCTCTTTCATGCAGCAAGGTATGTGTTTTCTCCAAGAATTCACGGTACACTTTCTAATCCATTATGACTCCATCATCCACTTTGAAACGTCACACTAGCTTGACACTTACAAATGCAGCCTAATTTTTCAATCCTACACTTCATTCCTCTTGACGTTTTGAGGTCTCTGGACAAACTAGGATCTTATCCGACCTTTTGGACTTCCGCATTGAGTCCTATGTCGTTACTAGTGTTTTCTTTGATGAATTCCATTTCCATGCAAGTTTGGGAAACAACGGACGATTTTCTTTATGTTTTTATTTATGAACAGCGATCTTTTTTATTTCTAAAGGGATTACATTTCTGGAGAGCCTTATATCCTATCTTTCTTTACAAGCGGAAGAAGTATTGCAGCTCAAAAGGTGACTTTACTCCTAGCATTATTTTTATCTACTTTTCTTTTGCTTTGAGTAATATATCAAGGAGTAATAGCATAGTGCGGGCTTCTCGATGATGAGACTTGACAATATAAGAGAGAGGATTGAGGATGTACGATTATTCCAATCCTTGGGTTACACTTGCGGGCTTCTCGATGGTGAGACTTGACAATATAAGCAAGGGGATTGTGCATAAATGATTATTTCAATCCCTGGGTTACACTTGCGGGCTTCTTGATGATGAGACTTGACCAAGAAGTGAATATTTTTCTCGAGTGAAACTTCACATTGGTATTGGTCAATGGTGAGGGATATCTCTGTTTTGATTCTACAAACTGAGATATGAGGTTTCTCTACAGGAGATGGGTATGAGAGTCATTCTCTATACCGATGGTCTACTCTCCAATGTGAACAAAAGGAACAGCCGCGGGAAGAAAAAACTCGCTCGGGGCCACTTCTTCTTGATTTCCGGTTGGACTCCGGTACTCGTCTGCCTCTCTTCTTCGAATCTTACCTAAATTTCTCCAGATCGACTTATATATACCTTAATTATTTCCTGAGGAAAGGAAAGGGGAGATGAGTGCCCACCCTTAGGCCTCTCTCCTAGGGTATCACTTTTCAACGTTGTGACCCTTCACTTTTCTGTTTTACGTAGGAGAATGTGAAATTTCTCCTATTTGGCGAAAATTTATCCAAACGGTAGGAGGGGACAGTGAGCATGTTCATAGAGTTTAATTCTAAAGGTTATCCTACCCTCTTTTGTTTATACTAACGGGCTATGAAATCTGCTGATGGTAATCATTTTTTAGCGGGTGGTATCGAGGATTGTTTTAGGACAGCGGGGCAAAGGGGAGGGAGGGGGAAGTATCGGCTCATATGCCACGTAGATTTTGATGCTGTGTAATCGAACTAGCGTCTCGTTTTCCTCGCGATATTGATTAAACCACATTTCCTCGCCTCTAAAGAAGGTAATGGGAAGAGGGGGGAGAGAACTCGAGTGCCAAAAAATAACGAGAAAAAAAACAAAGTCCGATGGTTATCGTGAAAATACCGTGGTCAACTATCCTACAAAACTAAATATTATTGACATTATACGCACACGCGCGCAAGTACATAGGTTGGTGAACAGCAAACTTTAATCCTACCTCGTAAGGCCAAGGTGTCCGAATCACACACTTCAATTTAAACCACAAAAAACATCAATTACAACAAACAACAATAAAAAGAAACTGACTATTAAGCTGTACCTAGGCAGTTAATTCCTTACACTAATAACCAATTAACATCTTAAATATATACACAAAAAATGGTTTTAAAATTAACAGAAGTTTACTTAACCTTCAGTGGGGTTTCGGCTCAAGTTATCGCCTATACAATTATCGAAGCCTTTTATATAGTTTATTGTAAATTGGTATTCAATTAACAATAGACTCCATTGAATGAATCTGCCGTTCTGGCTTTTGCTGTTATGTTAATAAAACAAAGGCTGGTGGTTGGATTCCATGTTAAACTCACGCCCTATTAAATAGAACTTAAATTTCTTTATCCCCTAAATTATGGCTAGAGCCTCCTATTCTATAGTTGCATACGCTCTTTCTCGAATCGATAGTTTTCGACTTGTATAACCTATGGGAAAATGAGTCCTATCGTCATCATATTTCACCAATACACAACCGATCCCTTCGCCACATGCATCGGTGCGGATCTCAAACTTCTTTTGGGGATTGGTTAGTCGAAGGATGGGAGGCTGAAAATAATTTTTCCTTCAACATGCTAAACTGGGAGATCGCGTTTGGATTCTATCTAACGGGGTCGGGGGAAAGTTTCTTCAAGAGATTATTAATGGGCGTGGCTATCACGGCAAATTGGGGGACAAATCTTCTGTAGAATTACGCAGCACCCAAAAAAAGAATTCAACTGCTTCTTTGTCCGTGGTAGGGGTATCTTATCAATGTCCTCAACCTTTTCCTGTTGAGTGGTAACCGATTTTTACCTATTTCGAATCCCAGATACGAGATTAGCTCAAAGGCAAAGTGGCATTTAGAGGATCCGACAGATAATCCGTGCCCTCGGAGACGATCTAATAAAGTTCGGAGTGAGTGTACGTGTCGCTCCCATGTACGTGTAGTCAGGTTAACATTGTCAAAATAGAACGTCATTCGCTCAAACTATCCACAATTCGACACATCATCCGATTATAGTTGCTCCCCGCCGTGATCAAACCATATGGCAATCGAGTGAATTGCATCAAGGCCTTATCCGTTGCAAAGGCGGTTACTTTCTTAAACGTGTAGCTAACGGGATTTGGTGGTAGGCCTTTCACAAATCCATTTTAGATATGTATTTGGCGTCCTCGAAAAGGTATAGCTTTTGATCAATTAGGGGAATAGGCTCGGGGTCAAAACTGGTAACCGAATTAAGTTTCCTGAAATCCACACACATTCGAAAAGTATGGTTAGGTTTTGGGACCATTACTATCGGTGAGCAATAATCGGAGGACGAAGGCTCGATGATATCCAACTGTAGCAGATTCTTTACTTATGCGTTAAAGCGGATCGAAGATAAATTGGGAGTGGATAAGGTTAAGATCTAATAGTTTCTTGTATCTTAAATTTGATCTCAAAAATAAAGTGTTTGGAGCACCCTGGTTTCTCATAAATTACATCGGGGAATTCCTTCAATAGGGCGAACAATTGGGAATTTCTGAACGTGCTTAGGAGGGGGTTCAAATCTAACTCAGTGGACGGGTCCTCCTGGGGGAAGGATAAGGAAGGGAGAGGATAGTGGTTATCTGACCCTACACACACCGTGTTAACTATCTGAAGCGGTTTACATGGGTATAAGGCTTCCATGGGTCCTTTTTCACCCAGCGTCACAATATTATTAATACACGCTCGGCAGTCATACTTCTTGAGCATGTTTATGTGATACACTTTATGACCTGAGGGAGTTTCAATAATGTAAGCAAAGCAGCCACGAGTTTCTATGATCGGGAAAGGACCCTTCCATTGGGAGTAATTTATCCGTCTCTGTAGGCAGTAGTAAAAATACTTCGTCGCCAGGCTTTAATTTGGAGCTTTTGCTTTTAGGTCGAAATAACTTCGGTATTTTTCTAGGTTGCAATCCGTGTTTGAGCGAGCAAACTGTGCGCATTTCTCCAAACGTTCTCGAAACTCGATCACATTTGCGTCAAAGGATTTAACTTCTTCATCTAATTGGGGATTAGTGAAGAGCTCCTTAAGGATGCTCATAGGTCTTCGGACCTTTTGTCCGTACAATAACTCGAATAAGACAAACTCCAGAGTTCGGTGAGGAATCTCTCGACACGCAAAGAGGGCGGCTGGTAGGTACTGATGTTATTCTCGAGGCTGAGAATGGCAGAGCTTTTTTAACACTGCCTTTAGGGTACCATTTAATTTTTTACACATCCCGTTTACGGAGGGATGCAAGGGGTCGTAAAGAGGGATTTGATGAGGTGTAACTTGCCCACGTATTCCTTCAGTTCCACGTGAACTGACGGCCTTGATCTGAGAGTATTTCTATAAGAATGCTGACTCGGGGGAAAATGAAGATGAGAGCTTCTGCACAGGAAATACGGTCAATTTTGCTGAGGGTATCTACGTCGAGGAAACAAGTGGCGCAGTCTAAAAGTGAGGATATAAGAGTGTCCTTCACTAGACGGGGGATGGAAAGGCCCCACCAAGTATATAGCTACTCTGAGGAAGGGTTCGGAAATGACGGGGATTTTATGTAAGGGAGCAGGCAGTACCCGGCCTTTAGCGGTAGCCTTCTGGCTCAGTTCGCATGACTGGCAGTATACAGCGCTCTCTTTACCAGCGCCGGGCCAAAAGAAGTATTTAAAAAAACGTAGACAGGTTTTGTTGTGACTGAAATGGTCAGCCAATAATCCATCATGTGCGGTTTTACTACCCGTTGGGCGTAACACCGGGAATTCACAATACTTTATTCGACGGTGGGGTGACTTTAGTCGTCGTCCGAAATAGTAGTAAATTCTCCATCATGATTCTTATTCGTTTTTTTCTGCTAATGGAAAGCTAATGTGACCTGGGGTGCCACAATAAAACACGTAAGGGGGTTTCTAGGGTATGACGAGTAGAAGGGATTTAGATTAATTAGGGGCTTATTTTCTCTCTGATTATTGGATGAACAGAATTTGGGTTTGGAGGTTCCGGAGGTCTTGACAAATTTAGGAAGGTTTTTTTTGTTGGGGTCTCTGGGGATACCCACCTTTCTTTGGAGACAAAGGCTGGTTCTTTTTACACTCTCGCAGATATAGTTTATGGTTGGAAGCATGCAGATCCGCTTCTTCAACACAGTCAGTGAGCGTAGCGGCTCGCCTTTCCTTGACGAATGCTTGTATTACTGTGGTAAGGGTACACAACAATTGGTCCTTAAGAATGTAGTCGACGAGAGAGTCGAACTCATTCCCCACTTTTGCTGAATTTATCCAGAATTGGAGATGTCTACGCAGGATAAAGTCAAATTGACGGTATGTTTGCCCTGGCTGAATTTTAGCATGTCTACACTTCATCCTATACTCCTCGGGATTTAGATTAACGATAGCGAGTAGATCCTGCTTAAGAGTGGTATAATCCAAGAAGCCTCGGATGGAAACGACATGAATATATCACGGAGACGAGTATTAAGCAGAGGCAGTAAGTGGCGATTCCCTCTGTTTCTATGTCCCAATGATTCAACTCAAAGATTTTCTCAAAGTGTGTCAGGTACTAACACAGGTCTTGGTTATCTTTATATGCTGGGAGTTTCATAGTAGGTATCTACGTAGCTCGAGACCGGGATCCAACGGAATTGACGTCCACCCGATCCTTGTTTATTTTCCTTTCATGCCGAGTATTCGTTATCTCTCTTCTGCTTCTACTTCTATCTTCTGTTCTTCTAGGACTTAGGCAACTAGTTCTTGGCCTGTTAGTCCAAGAGTTTGTTCTGTAGGTGTTGGTGGAATCTTTCAAGCCCCGCCATTTTATCTATGTCGTCCAAAACTCACCGATGTACGCTAAAGGTATTTATGCAACCATAAAAAAGTAGCGCTCATCCTAACCCAACCTTACCACCTACACTTAACGGGCTAACCACAGACAATTAGCAAAATTTATCTACTGACTTTATCCTCTTATTATGTTTCATTTTCCTCGAACGCTTAGGTACAAATTTGTTACTAATCAAGGGGATGCAACACAATCAACTATTATTGAGCTCTTCTAAATACTCCATACCTGAAACCAATTTTAATGTCGTGGTATACGGCCGAGTATGTATGTATGATTGTTGCATCTATGAATAACTCCGTTCCTTTTTATTTATATTTAACCAAGGAGGATTTGTAATATTATATATTTATTGTCATACGCTGCGTTTAGAGAACTAAATTAAACAACTAGAGCAGAAAATATACTTTTAATTACATAAAAAAATGAAATATTAAAATTTTTAAATATACTAAGGCTATAATAAGAGGATCTAAATAAAAATTAAAACTACGAATGAGTACTACGTGTGGGTTGACACAAAAATTCACTTTAGTACTGCCTGATAAATAAAGAATATAAATAAGTTGGAATCCTTTTACCTTTAACTAACTGGGATTCGGGCGTGGAATGACCTTGAACGATAACCTCGTTTAGGCGATGATTCGAGGCGTGAGTTGTTGTGGACGTGAGTTTTAATCGGACACACAGCTGTTCGTCTCGCTGCGCGAAGGATAAGTTTGGTGAAGGTTATTCGGGATAACAGCTCACTTCGAAGTTTGTGGGGAATGCGTGGCGATGCTTCTTGACTTAATGATATAAGCGAGAAAAATGTGAAGATAGAATTAGTCCACTCCTTGGTTTACACTTCCGGGCTTCTCAATGATGAGACCTGACGATATTACCGAGGGGAATGTAGATGTACGATTATTTCAATACTTGGGTTACACTGGCGGATTTCTTGATGATGATACTTGACAATATAAGCGAGATGATTTTGGATATACGATTATTCCAATCTTTGGGTTACACTTGCGAGCTTCTCGATGATGAGATTTGACCAAGAGGTGAATATTTTCTCGAATGGAACTTTACATTGGTATTGTTTAATGGTGAAGGATATCTCTGTTTTGATTCGAAAAAATGAGATATTGGGGTTTCCCTGCACAAGATAGGTATGAGTGTTTCTCTATACCGATGGTCTACTCTTCGATGTGACCAAAAGCAACAGCCTCGGGAAGAAAAATCCCGCTTGGTTCCACTTCTCTTTGATTTATTTCGGGTTTGATGCCGGTACTTGTCTGCTTTTCTTTTTTCGATTGCTACCACTATTCTCCTCTTCATTTCTCCAAATCAAAATATATATACCTCAATTATCCCCTCGAGGAGGGGAGGGGAGATGAGTGCCCACCTATAAACTTCTATCTTATTGCATCACTTTTCAACGTTATGACCCTTCGCTCTTTTGGTGTCGTCGGAGAAAGTTAAATTTCTTCTATTTGGCGAAAATATACCTAAACAATATTAAGGGACAATGAGCACGTTCATAGATTTTATTCTAAAGCCTATCCTACCCTGCTTTGTTTATACTAACGAGCTACGAAATCTGCTGATGGTAATTCTTTGTTTCCGGGCGGTATCGATGATTGTTTTGAGCAAGTGGAGCAAAGCAAAGGGGAGGGGTGGAGGTGGGGAGTATGGCCCCATATGCCACGTAACTATTGACGCTGTGTAATTGAACTAGCGTCGTTTGTCCTCGTTATATTGATTTCACCACACATCTACTTCCGGTTTCTTTCCTTTTAAATGTCAATCTTTATGTACACTAATCTTCTCCGGGATATGAAAACTCTTTCATTATTTTTAACTTAATCATACAAATTTTCTTTGGTTGTAAAAGTTAATTTTACTTATTCATTTTATCAGAAGATTTTTTCTTGCAAAGGAAGCATGGAATTTAAGAAAATCGAATGTAACCTAAGGAATACCTGAAATAAATGCTGTTTTATCTAATATATAGTGTTTTTTATATTTATTCATAAACCTATTCAAAATACAACTTTTGGAAAATGATGAGTCGCTAAAGGGGTATTGCATATAATCTCCAGACACATGTAAAAATCTTTACTGCAAAGCAGGATTTTTTATTATCCGCACTACAACCCGGAAAGTAAGATAAAATGCAATGTCTTGCTTTGAAGATGTCATAAATCTGAATATTGCATCTTTTCTTGCTTTGAAGATGTCATAAATCTGAATATTGCAACTTTTCTGATTATAGTAATAATTGTAAGATTTTATTGATTCTGTTCAGAATATTATCCTAATATTGAAAATAATATAAATACAATAAAAGGGAAAATTTCAAAACAATCTATTAATGAGAAAAAACAGTTCTATAATTTGTTTGTCCCCTTTTAGCCGATTGCTTTTCATTTCAATAATGGCCAAAAGCAATTCCCCTAGGATCTTCTACGGGCGGAGTGTCGTCTGTCATCCACATCGAGATCACTCGAGCAATTTTTCCACACTTCTGATTGGGCTTGTCCCCTAGCCCCCACCAAGGTGAACCGAAATTTCTGCGGTCTTGTTTAATAATAAATAACGTCGACATTATTATGATAAAAAAATCAGGCAAGAAAAGGCAAATGTTTTGCTTGAAATTAATTACCTGATACCATAAATCCTGCATCAATAGAGATATATTATTGACAACTTATTACTAAAGGCTATAAAAAAAATAAAAAAAATAATTAGTGTTCGCAGCTCTCAATCACTGAGTCGCAGGAAGATCAGAGAAAAAATTCCTTTATGCATCATCAGAGAAATTCTACCGCACTTGCCCGGAAAGTTGCACATTGACATCTACAGGCATATATTCAACGTCGGTAAGTGCTATCACATAAATCCCACTGCATCTTTATTCCTACCATTAAACTTTAAAGGTAGATGAAAGTCTCACATTGCCATTTACAGGCATATATTCAACGTCGATAAATACTAGCACATAAATCCCACTGCGTCTTTGTTCCTACCATTAAACTTTAAAGGTAGATCCTAGCACAATATCAACACATTGAAATATAATACTAACAGTGTTTCAAGTTAAACGTCACGCTAGTTTGTTTAAAAGAATTAGAGGAATGTTATCACCTTAGATCATTTGCTTCATTCACCTAGTACGCGTTTACGTGATGGTGTTGAGTGTTCATTCTCACTACTCAACGATGAGTTTGACCTAATTCGTTTTTAAACAGATGTTTCTATCATGATAAACTCTCAAAAGTTATTGGATAGCAGAACGTTAGTAATATTGGGTAGCGCCACCGTACAGCGCTTCTATGTAAATCTCCTCGGTGTGTTTGAAAACCGGCATTGCTGCTTATGGTAGAGTTACGAAAATTATCAGCGTTTGAAATGGTCATGACTTAGGGGACATTGCATTTTTGGAAATGGTGAAAACATTCATCATCTCTCGATCTATGGTATCTGTCGTGGTATGACATTACATTATATCAATACCATATTATATCTATCAGGGAGGGAGCAATAACTTGAAAGGGAACCGACAAAAGGGACGGAAAATCACAAGTTCAGACGGGCTGAGTAGCGAGAGAGTGCAACGAGGTCAGGTAAATTATGGACAATGGCAAAGCTCAAGGTTATTTTGTTGAGGCCTGTACAAAAAATATAATTTTATTCACACAAAAATAATGAGAGAATTGATGGGTAAAATTACATCAGAGAACTAACGGGCAAAATCACATCAATAAATGAAAAGGGGAATTGTAGTTATAAATCAGGCTATGAAGTTAGAACTTAAGGTATTCCCGGAGGGCAATATTCAAATGGGGGGGGGGGTAATAACTTAATTGGGCTACTAAAAGGGGGAGAGGGGTTGGCTTACGGATGTCTTCTGCACTGGAGGTGAGACCGCTCGGAATTCAAAGCGGGAGGTTTGAGTGATGACGGTTCTCCAAAAGCAAGGGGGGGGGGGGTAACTTCCGGTCCAGGGGAGAGTATTTCGGCTACCCAAAATGAGGAGGGTTTGACAGGGGTTGATGAAAGAAGTCGGGAAAATCACTTGGGAAGATTGTTTAGTAAAATTACCTCCTGGTGGGGCTAATTCCAAATACACAAAAAAGTCCAGCTGTCACTTTGTTTTGTTGCTAGCACTTGACTTGGAACCATGGGGAAATCTTCTGGGTTCTGGGCGAGACTTCTCAACTCTGTGTCTTTTCATGGGAGTCGAACTCTATTTATGTTCGAGGCTCTCCCCGAGGGGTGTTAGCTGATAAAATGTAGCGTTTTACTCTGGTTTCCTTGCCGAAACTGGTGATATGTGGTTGCATAGCACCATTACTAGAAAAAATTGCCTTCCTAATATCTTCATCTGCATTGAGAAGTTGAACTGACAAAAAATGATGCATTTAACATATAGAAACTCTAAAAATTATCATTCTCTTTAGGCGTAAACATATGATAAAGATAAATAGCCATGTTTTGTTTATTCTACAAGCATACTAAAGTTAATGGTACTTATATTGCCTGTATAAGGATGGTAAACGATGATTAAAGGGCTAATAATCAAAACTCGAATTTATAAACGTTTTGCATGGGATTTGCGTTTGAATTCTTTTTCAGGATTATCACGATACAACATCTAACAATGATCTTCCATCATGCTCTCATTCCAAAATCTTTGATAGCGAGTTTCCAAGGTCTTAATATCCTGTTGGAAACGTTCACCTTGCTCGTCACATACCGCTCCAAGATTTTCTGAGAGAAAGTCTAGGTGCGAATGCAGGAAATGGTTTTTAAGGGACATACGGCATCCTATTTCTTTATAAGATTGGAGGGATTTTACACACATTCTCTGTATGCAGGTGACTTGACGCCCCGAAAGTTTGCACATAACCACTCCTCATTTAGTTCAAAAGGAGTTGAGGGTCTTCTCGAAGTCAAGGTCTGCTAAAATCTCCTTGATTTTTGGTCCCACAAATATGCCTTCTTCTTTAAGTTTTGCCGTGCTCAGTTGTGGATTTGTTTCCCACAAATATTGGAAACCCTGAGAATTGTCTTTAGTTATTGCTTTCACTAAGTTTTTCATTAGACCCAGTTTCAAATGAAGAGGTGGCAGATATATATTCTGAGGCTCTACCAGGGGGACAGACTGAACACTGCTTATTCAAGGTTCATATGTAAATCGAAGTGGCGAGTTACGCTTGTCATAATGTTTTGCAGTGGCACGGCAATCCCACAGTCAGTAGAAACAACAGTACTTCTGGAATCCTCCTTGCATACCCATTAGCATGCCTATGACTTTTAGATCACCACATATGTACCACTGATAGACTTGGGAGTTTATGGCCTTAAGAAGAATATCCATATTGTCATATGTCTCCTTAAGGTTGTCAGAATGGCTAATAGAAATAGAAGGCTTTACATTGCCAGTGGGCTAGATGACAGCTTTCAGACTTGTCTTAGAAGCATCAATAAAGAGACACCAGTCAAACGCCTCATATGTCTGTAACAAGGCTTTGAACAATCCATTTATATCAAGAAAGCAGCAAAGAAGTCCATTAGCTGTGAATAATGAAGTTAAATCACGATTACGCTTCCTAAAGTAACTCACATGCAGATTTTTTTGGAGTAAAACTTTTTCTTGTAATCGAGATGCTAGAAGTTCTGCTTTCTCATTTGAAGGGTACAGATCTCTCACAAGATCATTTATATCTTCCTGAGTAAATAACTTTGGCTCAGTGTTAGCATCCTTATATTCAACATCTGCATCTAATGTACATGCACCTTCAGTACTGCTATCATCACTGATATCATCAGGTAGGACGCCATCATTAGATGAAACTGGAATTGGCAAAGTACATCATGTGGAACCGGTCTGCACGCCGAATCCATGGTTGGATAAACACTTTGGTGCTTGTTCTTTGCAGTAAACTCTTTTGTGGTCACACGGCAGAAATAGCATTCTTCGAGATGATCTCTGGGCTTTTTCCATATCATAGGAACAACGAAGGGCATTAAAGCTTTCTTTTAGTTAATCCACTCACGTACTACATTAGAGCAGGATTTACAACTTTGGTGTGGTGTCCATGCTTTATTTTGGTCACCCAGAGGGCAACCGACGTAGAGTTTGTACATTTTCTTTATATCATTTCTGATAGTACACTGCTGAGTTTTTTTGTAAAATGCCAACATACATAGCAGAATTTATCTGGATGATTTTTGCACTCTCGTAGCATTGCTACTGCTTTGTAGAAATATTTGGAAGCCTCTTACGATCAACGTAGAAGGAGCAGCTCTTAAGATGCACATAACATGAGGAACTTGAAAGCATAAAACAGAATTATAAATAATTGAGCAAAATATGCATGTGGGTTAAAAATGTAAATGAATTCTTCTCTATACCCCTTTAACCAGCAAGAACTCACGAAGCATCTAGTTTTCTTATCTTAGCAGTAAAATAAAAATGCATGCAATAGAGCAATACCTGTAATATACTACATTTTATAATCGCAGACGGCCAATTTGAAGTTTTGGCATATCTTAAAAACTGTACATTCTAGGGTAAAACCGAAGGCAGATTCGGATTAAACATGGAAAATGCATTTAGAAAAGTATTGTATGGTCTCTGATGAAAAATGTGTGTTGACCAGTGTAATCAGTGTTGCCTTGTTACACTTGCCACACATCATAATAATTGGGTTGATTGTCAAATTTCTTAAGTAGGTGGCTGTGGGAATAATTTTATCATAATGTATGTTATGGTTTCATTGCCACAGATGTTGCTCAGGAAGTATTCTCACTGTTTGGTGATACTTTGTAATCCAACGCATGCTAATTATCTAAGGAGGTTTGCTTATCCTCTGCTGGTGCTTTTTGTAATGGACTTTTGTGAGTAGAATTTTACATCTGGCAACGAGAGGCTCAGCCTTTCTTTTCAAGCATGGTAGGTCCGCAAGGAGTCGATGTGGATGGTATTCCAAATGTAACGAAACTGCTAAAACAGAAACATTGCAAAATATTCTGAACTCTAGGCCCTAGGCAACCCAGTTAGTTTCAAAAGTGCCTGCCCTTTATTCTTTCTAAGTATCTTCCATTTCTCTTTTTCGTCACTTTCATTCAGGTCCATTTTTATATATTTTCGTCGCTAGAAATGAATTTTTCACGCTAATCCAGATCAGCTTTCATCCACTAATCCTGGCTAAGGAGGGAAAAAAGCATTACTACCTCACTCTTGTCTTCGGTTTATAGTGAGGGCTTATAATATTTCTAATTTATTATCTTACAGTTCCCCATTGCATCAACAGTGCCCCCCCCTAAAATAAAATAAAATAAAAATGGGAAAAACATACATCTTCTTCTACATCTATTATAGCTAAATGTGTAGAGAAGATAGTTTGTAGCCTCTGGGCTCTGGTTCTCCATCGAAATTCAGTAGTCCCTTTTTTAGTCAGGTGACAGTTTTTAGTTTATGGTTTCTCTATTCTGGATGTTTTAACTACTTTTAACGTTTGTCGGGCACTCCTGATAAAAATACAAGGCTCTTCAATAGCTCTTTATTCTGTTTTTCTATTATTTAGATGCTTTTACCTTTTTTTCTGTTTTGCTAAAATTATTCTTGATATAAGAATTGTATGAAAATCTCTCGATCTATGGTGTCATGCGTAAACCTAGAAAGGCATTAGGAAAGCATTACCGTTGAACACAGGTAGTGCAGTGGCCAATCACTAGTGCATAATGAACGTGAACAGCGGCGTCTGGCTAGAATTGTCCAATGGCTCTGTAGGGGTGCGAAAATGTATCAGAGAAAAGTTCCTTCCAACTCGATAATATAAATAGCTGATTAAATTACCAACTCAGAATGGACTACAGCCTGGTCGTGAGGCTAGAGTGGTGGCGTTTAAATGCAATGGTACCGCGTTTGAAACTCAACAGTTCAAAACCTTTTACCAAGAAATATCAAATAAGAAAACGGAAGTCAAGGAAAACGGAAGAAAACGCTTGAAGGACCAACTCATCTAGAAGGACCAAGAAATCAACTCTAGATAAATGGAAGACAAATGATTGAAGGGGCAACTTAAAGAGAAGGGAATTTTAGTTAAGAAAGAGGTAAATAGCTTCGATAAAGAGAAAAGCAAGAGTAATAATAAGGATGAATAAATAAAGTTATAATAAAGAGCCCCCTACCCCATAGCTCTTCATTTCATTTTCTCTTCAGTTTTTATATTCTTTTGAGGATTTTAACGTTTTATATCGTTCCTTCCTGATCAAATTAATATTTATTTCACTATTAACATTCCAGTTCAAATTATTTTAAATTAACAGTTGTACAAAAATGTATTATCTAAAATTATTATGGTAGGTAAAAATATAATAAATAGTGTGACAATTAAAATAACCCTCTTCTCTATGTATTTAAACATCTGCAGGTGTTGATTGTGTCCTTATTTTCTTGTTCATTTAAAACGCGAGCGAATTTTGTCTTAGAACCCCCTTCCCATGAGTTGTTTTACCCTTTCCTGGCCATAGAGCTACAAGTATTTACGGTTTATAGGTAAATTGGAGAACGAAAAGGAAAATATTTTCTCTCTGCCACTGTAAACATTTGTTTCGTAAGTCACCTTCAAGATTTATGCAATATTTTGAAAGATAGATATTACTTTTCCTGAATAAAATGATAAATGATGATGATAGGTTATGAAGACAAGCAAAACGGATGAACATGCGTAATGAGCAGTATGAAACTGTTTGAATGTAGAGCCGCCAAGGAGAAAAATTACATAAAGAATTCCATACAAATCCCTGTAGAAGATGCGGAAGTTCCAAAAAGAATACCAAGCAAGTGAATCGCTTTCTCATCCTTTAACGCTCCAAGTAACGGGTCCTGAAAAAAGACCATAGGTGGTCCTACGTTACACTAAATCAGTACAGTTAAAATCGTGAATTAGTACAGTTTACCAAACCTTTTATTTGTAATAAGAAAGACGACACCATTAGCTAGAGACTTTTTTCAAATTCATTTTCAATCAAACCCAATCAGGGTATCTCCAGCAGAAAATGTGTAAGCGGAGATGTGTAAGGAGAGCGGCAAAGACAAAGGAAGTGAAAACGTATGAAAGATAATATGTCAGCAGCTCTAAATTGGGAATTGGGGATTTGGTAGATGACTGAGTTAGGCAGAGTCGTAAATGATTCATCTGCTGTACGCTGGCAATTCGCCTCTCTCAAGGTCAGGATGAGATTTCTAAAGAAGAATTCAGGCTCTCGTTTACAAACTAGTCGCGTTTCATTCTGGAATCCTGGAATTATGAAGATTAATTACCCGTTTTGCGACACGAATCAGTGAAATTTAACATTCTGTGTGTGGCGCTGTGTTCCGGATCCTCTATTTTGGGGCTTTGTTCATAAGACTTTGCCCTCGTTGATCTGTTTCATGTGTTCTGTTTACGATCCTTTATTTCTGCTATTCTGTGCCTGGTGTTTTGTCCCTTCTTGATTGTAACTTGAGAATAGTTCCTCTTTCAATGTTATAATTATCTCTCCTCGCAATATTTACACTTTAGGTTAAGTTACTCGTAGGTTAGGTTATGTTGGCTGGTTAGTTTAGGTTAGGCTAATAGGCTCACTAAAAAATGGTTAGGTTAAGATTGATCGATTAGTTTAAGTTAGTTAGGGTATGTTAGATTAGGTTAGAGGAGGTTTGTTGGTTGGTTAAGTTAATGTAAGTTAGATTATTTTAGGTATCGATTTTAGGGCGTCACGTTGTCATTCGACAAGCATCTTTACCTCGGCCTGAAAATTAAAAAATAAGATTATTATTTTCATAATTATTATTATTATTATTAGAAGGCCCGATTTTTCTTTGTTGAGGTACTTTGACCGGATAATCAAATCTGCATAATAATAAATTCTAATGGGACAAACTCAGGCATCACTAACTCTACCCCCCTTTTCCCTGAAAACATTGGTTCCTACGTCGAGCAAGGTAAAGCTACAGTGAAAGATGTTAGTCTTTAGGTGAGATTTCTGAATCGTGTTTAATTTGATGAGGAGGCTTCCCACGGGTAGCATCCCATGGTTCGAATCCCGCGTTACATAGTATGTCACGACTGAGAAAGGCGTCGGACGGAGGTAGGTAGATTTTGTTGTTATTTTGGGATCTATTTTTATTCTCATTTAATTTTTTCTGTAATTTTTTTCCATTTTATTTTATTTTTGTTTATCATTACTTTAGAATACATTTTTATTCTTATTTTTCAACTTTATAAATTTCAACTTTTTTGTTAACTCCATAAACTTCAAAATTCATTTTTTCCTTTCTTTTCAATTTTCAATATTTTATTCTCATTTTTGTTTCTCATTTTCTAACTTATAAATTTACCAAATTACAAATAATTTTCCTCAAAATTCGACCAATTAATTTATTTAAAACAAAAAATTTGGACAGAGCATATATAAAACAAATAACGATAATTTGTGGATACAGGGTGGTAGGTGTCAATGCAACTGTAAAAACATTGAGCTCCATATTCTAGTGTACATCGATTAAAGCACTCGTTTTTCCAGAAAATATTTAACTCAATTTCAGACTATTTTATTGATTTCATTAAATTGCCGCTGTTTTTTCAGAAGCCTGTGACACACCATGCATTGAATTAGTTTAGTACTATGTTGTATTCTGCTATTACTACTCTTTACGACAAATTATGCTCAGTACAGAGCTACTGTCTTTACGAAGACTTTCGCTTCACTATATTTAATCTAATTCTGTACCTTAATTGTAGTAAATAATGCTTTTCTGGTCGCATTTTAAAAAAATTCTTCATCACTAAATTTTAAATCAAATTGCCTAACATTCAATCCTGTTGTTTTCCTACACTATATTTTTTAAGGGTGGTTGGAGTAATATTATAACCCAGGAATAATTATCTACTACCGTTTCAAAGGGCTCGTTGTAGTATTTGATTTAAACATTCTTTAAGTCTTTTGTCTTTTGATATTGAAGCCTTCTCTCTGTCTTCCGGCTCTACAGGAATTCCAATTACGTGTTGAAGTGTATTGCAAAGGATCGTTCAGATCACGTTACTTAAGCCAATTCTTATCTATCGGTAAATTTGGAATAAAACCAATTGCTATTTCACGCCTCCTTCAATACATTTTTTTTAGTTTTCTACTACCTGTGGATAATTGTGTGGTATCGTTTGTCCTCTTTATATGCACCTTTTTGAAAAGGTAAGAGGCAACAAATCTCATTTAAGCAATATTCTAGTCGCAGAAAAGAATGAGAGGAGAAAGTAGAGAACAAAACGTATGAAAAAGCACAGCAGTTGGGGATTAAAAGCATTCTTTCCTAAAACTTCTCAACCCGAAATTTCAAGAGAAGTAGGGCCCGTTAAAAGCAAATTGAGAAAGATGTTATCAAACACCCAAGAACTTTAAAGTATAACTCATACTACTCTGTTGGGTAATTTGACAACTACTGTAGTTTATATTAATCATTTTAAAATTCCCTTGTTAGTTCAAACTACCTTTTTGTAATAATTACGAAGTAAAAACTAAATTACTCCTAATCTAGCAATATTCTTCTTAAAAATAGCTCTACGTAGGTAAATTTGGCCTGGCCAAACCAATGGCTTGTTTTCGACGCAACGATTTTGCTTATGGCTTACGGTGATCCTATTCTTGCTTGCGCTGGTCATCATTTTATCATGCTCAAAAGGGAAATCGAGGGAAAGACTTTAGTGTGTTTCGGATACAAGAATTGGAAAATGTACTGGTGGGATATGAGTGAGAGTGACACAGTGGAGTATTCAATAGTTGGAATGAGATTAAGTGATGGCAATTTCTGCAAGGCACTAAAGTTATGATAGTCCATTACCTTTATATTCTCCATAAAATAAATTGCTAAAGTCTATTAACTCTATTTGTTCCTTAAAAGAACTCCATGGAGAAACATAATTTTAAAAAGAATAATTAAGTGATCTTGTGATATAAGGTATGGTATCTTTTGGTTGGAGTACCAGTCGTAATTCCTCGTTTATGAGATGTTATTTCTCTTTTTGTCTCTCACTTCCCTTTTCTTATATCCCTTATTTATGTTAGTTTCGAGAGAAATTGTACCATAAAAAACACGTACCAAACCGAAGAATCTTGGGTAACTTTTTCTACTAATTTTTCTATTTCATGCTTTTTCAGATATGGAAAAATGAAAGAAAAAAAGAACAGTCGAAAAGTAGTGGTAGTTTTCGGCGTGCTAGGAAAATTGGTAAGTTAATGGATGATATTGGGCGTGTAGACTTGAATAGGAGTATTGTATACTTAAATCTAAAAAACATTTTCTAAACTGATTCTGATTTATAATGAGCAATTAAATATATATGATGTAGTGGGGGTAAAATAACCTAAGGAAAAATTGAAAGAAAAATGAAATTGCAATTGCTAATGGGGACGGTGAATAATGACTGAGGAACGAAAAAGAAGGAAATTACAAATACTGATGAGATGATAATTAATCTTGTTTTGAATTAATTAGGGACGAATTAGACCAAACACCATAAATTGTATGGGTTTGAATGATCCAATTACGAACTTTTTGATTCAACGCATCAATGTTTCTTTTCATTATTGCTTTTTATGGCCTACTAAAATATTATAATCATTTCTAATAGACTTCCAAAAGAGCAATATGAAACTCCCCGGATTCAGATGATTGTTATTTTTTATAGTGGTTTCTATATTAAAAAGAAATAATAAATAGTAAAACGTGTCTTAAACAAGTTTTATTATCGCGTTTCACCATCCCGTTCTTCGATTAACGTCAGTAATGGTAGTCGAGGAATGGGGTAACCTATGTATGTACTTACAAATATCATCCGCTGAGACAAGTCATCACAGCCATATCTTGAGAGCAAGCAAAGTCTCTCAATCCCTTATATGTATAAACGGAGCACTTGGTAGGACATAAACGATAAGTACGAATAAGAAGAGATAGGAAGAGAGATGATTTTCATAGAATTGCAACCCAACACAATTAACACTATACACATGAAGATATGGGCAGGATAAAACACATAAACATACAAACGAAAAGTGAAAACATAGAAATAGAGGAAAGCAAAGGTGGTGGAGTATAATCGGAAAAAATATGATGGTTGTCATAATTAAAGGCATCATTTTCACCATAATTTAACCTTCCTTTTTTTGTGACTTCATCTTGGAAATAATAAAGAATGAGGACAAAAAATTTAAGTTTTGTTGAAATAAAAAGATACAAAATTTCCTCAATGTAAACTAAAGTTTATATGAAAAAATATTGGGACAAATCTCTCTCAACAGGGTGAAAAATGAATTAAATGTCGAGGGAAAATCTATTGAAAGTGTCGGATATTCAGCACCTCCTCGTTCGATAAACCGATATCGGAAATTTTAACTTACTCGAACTAGTTTCATCACCTACAGTCTTACTTTATACTCCAGGGGGGAGGGGTTATATCTCTAATTTACTTATGCATATATGTATATATACTAGCATAAGTACTTGGCGTTGTGTGAGATAAAAAGTCCTGTTGCAAATAAATACATTGTTTAAAGTTTTTATATTGTGACACAAAATTATCTTTACTTGCTGATTATTATTATAATTTTGTGGGGTTAAAGTAGATTTAACAAAGTTGCGCACTATCACTATCATATAATATACTTAGAATAAGTAAACGTTTCACCGCGCGTTACCGGCCGTTTACACGCACATATGAGTGACCGTTATTTGTGAGCGAATAACGTTGTGGCCGTAGGAACAGATTGAGCATCTTATAGATACAGATGTAGATAAATTATAAAAGCACCAAAATATTTTCCTCGTCAGAGCAAGGAAAATACTACATATTGCCAGGACAGATGGTATTCAGCCTTTTTTAAGTGCTCTAACTGGTTGGGAAGTTCTTCCAACTCCGTTTGCGAATTTTCAGCGTTTTCTTAGCTTCTTTTCAATTACTTTGTTAAGACTTTTAAATTTTGTCTCTTTATGCAACTCTCGTTGGCTGATGTGGTCTACCTTTTCATATTTACTATAATGCCAAATGCGTTATTCTAGATCTTTTGTAATCTACTCTTTGAGATCGTGCACAGTTATCGTGGGGTACGCTAATGCCGATTGGATTATTGCTTGATCTATTTTCATTTTGTTCTTTGTGCCTGGCGCTCTCAATCTAAAGAATAGCTTAAGTCCGCTCTTGCGTAAACCTTTTTTGTTATTGTTAATCCTAATCGGTAAAATCGGCAGAAAATTAATAACTTTTCTTTGCCTATTTTTGTCCCGGTGGACAAATCAGGTTTCTCTTTTTCACTTGAGGCATTTCAGAAATCTTGGGACAATCCAAGTATTCTAATGGTCCCATCCGTGGGACGAAGGCCCCCCAAAAGAAGGTTTTGATCATTATCTGCTCAATGAGACCGAACCTCATACGTCTCTAACTTCGATAGTTTAGTCACGAGGATTTTTTGATTCCAGATATGCGAATTAGAGTGTTGGTCGAGTGTAACCGCTCTATAGGTTCCTGTTTTACGTTTGACACTACCAACAGCACCAATACTACTACACTGCATCCACCACCACTACCATTACTATTAAACCACCACCACCATCACTACTACTACAGAACCAACACCATCACCATAACTACTACAACAACACCACTCCTACCATATTTACACCACCACCATCACCCCCAAACCATTACTACTACAGTACCAGCACCAGAACCACCACTTCTACAACAATTCTACTACTACTAGTACACCACCACTATTGCTACATCACCACTACTACTGCTACTACTACTACCACTACTACTACTTCAACATTTTCACCACCACTTTTACTGCTATACAACCACCCTTATTACTACTACACTACCACTGACACTACTAACATTACGAATACACCACTACCGCCACCATTACTATTAACACTATCACTACCACACCACTACTGCGACTCCACTACTACTACTACTACACTACTCCCGCATTATTACCTGACCACCACCAGGAGCAGCAGCAGCCTTCCTGCTCTCTCTTTCTCTTTTACTGTCACTCACTCTGTCTTTCTGTCACTGTGAGAGAAAGAGAGAGAAAAGATAGAGAGGAAACACCAAGGAATAATGCAAGGAAGCAAATGGTTCCATTTTTATGCTGATCTTTCAAACGTCCACAGCTGCTTTACTGGTTCTTTGTTATATCAGTATTTTTTCTTTTTCTTTCTTATTATTTTCCTTTTTTTCTTAATTATTTATTTAATTTATTTAGTTTGCGATCATTCTTGCCTGAAGTTGCCCTTTCCGGAAGGAGCTCAGCACCAGTTGTCTCAAATCGTCCGCGAAATTTATATTAAGGAATGTCTGGTTTATAGATGGAGGGATATCCGCGCTATACACCGTGTTTAATGTCTGGATCAACTTCTAACTTAAATAAGGTTCTTTGCTGATTGTCCATTTCTATGTGAGCAGATCTATCTCTTATGAAGTCACAGAGCATTCGTTGGATCTTTTGCTGATTTTACATTGTAGTCACCTTTTGCAAATTTTATTGATAGTTTTAGATACATCTCAGTATACTATGACTATTCTTGCCTTTTAATATTGTTATTTTTCTATTTTTTCAATTCCTTTTTTTTCATTCTGACGCTGATCTTCATTTCCGTATTTCTAATTTTGCAGACTGCAAATTGCTAGTTGTTTAAGCGGGTTTTTTTTCCGTTTAGGATTTGCGTTAGTCTACGATTAATTAGCTTCTTGTAAACTATGCTGATGAAATGCAGCAGTGGTATTATTGGTTTGTAGTGTTTTTTCTAAATATCGATGTTTATTTATATACGCGAAAAAACGTCACTTGCCACATATTATGAAATTAGTTTCAGTGCCGACAAACTCCTAGCAATTAATATAGCCGTCAAGATAAAGTTCTACAAGGTTGGAATATTCTGTACTAGATGGTGGTTAGAAGTTCTTTCTGCACTCTACCTATGGGAAGAATGAGCAGTGTGAGATTACAATAGTTTGAGATATCAAACAGATGTCATCATTAAGAGCCATTATGTGTTTCTAATGATATAATTAAAAAGTTTGCAAACAACACAATATGGGAAGAAGGGCAACGTCGCCAAGCCATATTATAAACGTTAATAAAATAAAGATCACATTAAAATAAAATGGTGACTGTCGGCCAGTTACTTGTCATTTTAATTCGCATATCTTAAAATCCAATTTACTATGAAAGAACCCATCCAAGCACCTCCCAATTGGAGGAAAGAAACTAATCTGAGCCAAATTTCAGTGAAAAATTTATACACGCTTTTATTCGCTTTATTTTTTAAAATTTTAAATACTTTGCCTCAAGGTTGTTAAAGCTGGTTTTTCTCGTATTTCATTTTATTCTTTTCAATATAATTCTTGAAAATATTCTTCATGATCATTACAATATTTATTTATTTATTTATTGTCTACTGACGTTTCATGATTCAAGGGAGTAGGAGGGTTTAAGTTTCATCTAGTTTTCATATAAAGTTATATGTTATGAGGCTGTCATGTTGTTTAATCATTAGTTTTAGAGTAACATGGAACTGATATATGAATTTTAAGCCTCAATGACGGATGCTATAAAATATTATATTTGATTAAAGAATTAAAAAGTATTTACATGATGGCCTAGTTCAACTTCTCAAACTCTATTTGACGTTTATTTGTTTTAATTAATATGGCTCGAGCGATTCTTAATGTTTGTTTCTAGGTAGCTTTTAATGGTATCAACCTCCCAAATGTCAGAGCACTTGTCTTTACTAGCCAAGAAAGAGCTTTAGGGTAGGCAAATTACTCTGATTGATTCTATTGGAAAAGTTAAGTCCTTGGTCTTATATCCTGATCGATTTGGATAATTTGTATTTCCAATGATTCTCTTCATGGTTCATTTTTTTCGCTCACCCGACGCATTCGTCCTCAAACTTGCTCCAAACATTCAACACTGCTAAAAGCAAAAGCTTGTACTTTTCCTATAAATTCCTCGGTTGTTTTATCAAAGTTTCTCTTCAACAATTGATGTTTCTTAAAATACTTTTTCCACCACGCTTTTCTTTACTTTTCCTAATTTGATTTTATACAAAATAACCGGCATGTATTTGTCCCACTTCAATCCGAATTCGAATATTCTGTTTCGCATTTAGTTAAAAGTCATTTAATTAAGAAGAGGATTGACCTAATGCAAAGTGAAATCAATGCAGAAGATAATTTAGATTTCACTTTCAAACTGAATTGTTTAAAAGAGTTGATTGGGTGAAATCTCTTCTTGTTTCGGTGGAAGATTTAAACGAGTAAATAAATTTATTTCAACAATGATGAAGTAAATTAGTCTTTCCTTGGAGAAGATTTTTTGTCTTGATTACACCTCCACCCCGAATTTACAATTAAATTACACTAGCTTTATAAGAAGTATAAATTCATTTCAACTAACTCTACCAATCAGGTTGGTGGCTCAAAATCGGATAGAAAAGAACATTTGACTACCTTGGTCAGAAAATCACTTTCAAATCTATTTCCCAGTACTATATAAATTCTGATGCGGTTCATCCTGTTTCTCTGTCTCCTTCTAGTTCGCCTGCTTCAGAAAAGTCACCTTCATTTTGATTTGTTCATACAACTCATTTAAATTGTCGGCAGGAAGCTCGTCTAAATTTCAAAATTCATATTCCAATTCACCTTCTAACAAAAGTTCTAAATCACCACACTCAAACGCGAATTCATCAGAAGAAGCCACTCCTTGGCATACCTTTGTACTACATAGTGCTCCCTCTTTTTTCACCTGTGCAGCTTTTGCGAAGCAAACGTCAAAACTGGTGTTTAAATAAGTGAAAGGTGGTGACATTTTGGTGTCTGGAAGAATCTATTGAGGGTTTCAAAGACCCAGCTTAAATAACTATAATTTTACCGCTTCTATTTATATTGAAGACCTTGGATTGGTAAAAAAGTTAATCCTTGTTTCGATACCTGTCTATATTTCAGATCAAATATTTGCCATGTTCGAACCGTTGTCTACTTGGTTGGTTACTATCATGGGAAAGCGACACTGCCACACATCCACATGCATAACGTTCATCGGCTCTCAGAACAAATTCTTGGGTAAGAGGGACGTCATTCACTTCTCTGTGCCCATGGAAATAGCGGTTGAACTTTTAATCAAATCAAACAAAGGGGCAAAATATTTTTGAACGCTGAGGATCCTCTCGCATACTTGTCATTCAACCATCAATTCGATTTAAAAGATTGGTATATATTTCAACCAACACCTGATTTTTATGTTTAATACAGCCTGTGGGGAAAGGTCATGTTCGACTGTCGCGCTCGTTGAACGCTTCAGATCAGGACACAGCTATGATGCCCCATGAGGAAAACAATAGCTGTCCTCTTAAGATATAAAAGGTTAACTCAAAGCCTACGGTTCGCAGGACCCTTAGTCGCATCTTGAGTAAAGTAGTTTGTTCTGAAAAGGACAAAGAGGAGCCGCCCGAGAGAAAGTGCCTATTTATTTTGACATGTCGCTTCTTCTGAAAATGTAATCCAATGGGGACCCAGTCTAACATTCAAATGGACTCAGCAAAATATGAAGACTTGAGCAAAGTCAAACAGCCTAAATGATACAAAATACGAGAGGTAAATCAGAGTAAGCATTACAATTTAACGACAGCCTTGCTCTGCAATTGTTACCCGAGCAATTCGATCTACATATTTAAAATTTTCATGATTTTTTAAGAAGTCGGGGAGCGTAGAATATACGTCCTATAGGGTGTTGCCTAGTGTCAGATCTAAGGAAGAGGCCGGTGTCAGCGAACAAAATTTAAAATAGGAAAATTATCATCGAAACATGATTATTTACAATATTTTAAATAATTTAACTCAGTATAGAGTTTTCATATGAGAACAATATATAATTATTTACTTCGGAAGTGACTGCCCTTCATCATCATTCCAAGAATAATTAGGGAAAAGGGCTATTACGTTCGACGTTATTTAAATACCAGCTATATTTTTTTGAATGAGAGAGAAAAAAAAATGCATAGAATAGAAGGGATATCTGTGGTAATTAAAATTGAAATTAAACATAGAAAATAAAATCATTGTTGACAAAACAGACAATGGAAGGGATATGCAATACTAATAATCCCGGTCGCAGAATTCTAATTTGGGGTTATCTATTGAACAAACAGGTTAGAAGAAAGGGACTAGGAGGGAAATTTCCTTTGGGGTGGTTAAAATTAGGGATTTCACGGATGAATGCTTCTAATATTTTCATTGTGATTGTTGAATCACATCTAAAAATACTTTTGATTTATCGATGTCGATGTAGTGACTTAAATTATAGAGTGGTGTGCAATGGTAAATAGTTCATTTTACCGGCTTAGGTCACTACGCTGTTCGGAGATGCATTGCGGGAGTGAGTGGCTCGTTTCGCCGATAAAAAAATTGAGGCAGCCGCCACAAACACCTAAGGGGCTAAGGGACGGGGGGAGGGGGGGCTTATAACGCAGAAATCATACGGGAGTAAAAATGGAACAGAAGGAATTCGAGGAGAGTTTCACAAATTGATTCATATTTTTAGAAATTTGGAGAAAAGGGTAGTGAAATATATAACTGAGTGGTGAATTCTGCGAGAGAAAAAATGTTGACCTGGCTTTTAAATGGCAGATTTCATTTGACTAGAGGATATAATCAAGAAATATGAAATTATTATTTAAGTGATTCACTTCATGAAAAGAGTAGAAATGTAATTATTATTCCGGATGTATCGGTTTACGATGGACTTGGTCTTTTTGCTGGTGGTAACAAACACCACAGGGAGTTGGCAATATTTAATTTCCGCCTTTCACAAACCTTTCAAAGAAAGATAGAGAGAGATGCTGAAACTTTGTATTGCAGACCATATAACAATGCAGTGCAAGGGAAGAGAAATTTGACATAAATTACCAATGAGTCAGGAAACAGGAATTTTTTGTTTTAAAGGAAAAAAGGACATTGGAAAAAGAGAAGGATAAAATATAGCAAAAGCCGGCACAATAAAGGCAATTTCGGAAAGGATTATTCAAACATTTTTCCCCTGGTGTTATTTGTGCTTTCTCAGTATGGATTGCCTTCATTGTGCCGTCTTTTGCTCTCTTTGATTCTTACGTTCTTCTATTGTCCCTTTCTCTTGTCTTCAAAACACTCGTTTCTTTTCTCATTGCTCATTACGTCCTATTTCTCTTTCTTATATATATATATATATATATATATATATATATATATATATATATATATATATATATATATATATATATATATATATATATATATATATATATATATGAAAAAAGTCCCACAGGAAAATTAAAGGCAGATTCCGAGTAGTTTCGAACTTGTTCAGTTCACTATCAATCAAACGAAAAATTTTACAAAGCTGGTATATATATATGGGATACAGCATAATAATGCCCCGCGCAGGCACAACGAAGGGCACAAAATAGAGAAATTTATCAAAGACGGATATGAAGTATAAAACCTGAAAATCAAACTGTGAGCACATAATGTAGACATTTATGCCACTAAGATAAATACATACACACCTAATTATGAATACATAAAAGTAAACGAGAGAAACAACCTAATTAATAAATCAAAGGGTTAAGATTTAAAATGGACAATTTCGTTATAAATAAGCCTTTTAATAAAAGGGTCCAGTTTAAAGAGACCGGGAGATATATTAAAATTAGGCGAGGAATTAATAAATGAGCATTCAACAATATTTCTTTGAATAAAGTCATCAGATTTGTCAATAAATTTAGCCGAATTCCAAATGACTGTTTTCTGATAAATGGACAAAGAAAGCGTTGATGCATTCCACTTTCCTAATATTGTATTTATGTTGCGTCAAGCGTACACTTGATGATTTACCGGTTTGGCCAAATTATTGCTTCGGAAACTGAACAATCGAAGATTACTCCCCCCACTATACTATTGTTTTTATTATGAATCAGCATTTTGCACATGGTAGACTGATACTTGAATATGACAAAAATATTTACCTTACTCAAGAGGCGGGAAGCAAGGAAAAGGAATCAGAAAACGGTAAAAATAGGGAGTTCTTAAAATTATATGCAGGAGAGATATCAGGTCCGCCAAAGGATTTTTTTTGCCAAATCTAGGCATCCCACAAGAAATTTTTGAGGTTAGCAAAGATTGTTACCTATTTCAAAGATCTTAGAAATCTCAAGATCGAGAATCTAGTCTGGCAACCCGCAACCCCCGGAGAAACATTGAAATAAATAAAGAACGTTTTACTTTATCATTATGACCTGATTAAAAATGAATATAAGAACCGGCGTTGGTTGGCTTACCGTAGATGGAAAATTTAAATCAAAATGTAATCCTATGAATACGTAGATCTAAGAACGGGAGGACACCATTTTGTTCGAGTTCAAGGGTAAATTTAATAGAGGGAACCAGATAATTAAGTATGGTAGTAAAACAATTAACATTCTTAGAAGGAGGCCACAAACAAATAATATCGTCTATATAAAAGAACAAAACAATGGGAAATTTGACAATGTTGGAGAGTAAGGTCGAGGGGCGGTCAATAAGTTTCGCTGGAATAGGGAATTCCGCCATGGTCGTGAGTCCCTTGAATATCACCCCCGTCCAGGACGCCCGTCAAACGTGACCAACGAGGACAATGTGGCCCGTGAGAAGAGGATGATCCCTGAAAATCGACGGGTGAAGGTCGAATAATTCCGCCATGGTCGTGAGTCCCTTGAATATCACCCCCGTCCAGGACGCCCGTCAAACGTGACCAACGAGGACAATGTGGCCCGTGAGAAGAGGATGATCCCTGAAAATCGACGGGTGAAGGTCGAATAATTTGAGGGAGAACTTGGAATATCACATGGAAGTGTTATCAAAATCATCCACGACAATTTGGCCATGACCAAGGTCTCAGCCCGTTGGGTCCCTAGAAACCTCACGCCCCATGATCGACTTCAACGTCGTCAAAGTTCGGAGGAGCTCCTGATCCTGTACAACTAAGACCCGGCAGGATTTGAGTCACACATAGTGACAGGTGATTAAACGTGGGGCCATCACTGGGATCCCGAGACCAAGCTCGAAAGCATGGCCTAGAAGCACAATGGCCCTCCGACCCCAAGCCAGGAAGATCATGGCCACCATCTTCTGGGATTCTGAGGGATTGTTGATGGTGGACTATGCGCCTCATGGAAGGTCTATCACAGGCAAATATTACGCCGAGGAACTGGCTGGATGAAGAAGCACATCCGTCAAAAGTGGCGCGGCAAGTTTGCACGTGGTGTCCTGCTCCCTTACGACAATTCCCCTGTCCACAAGGCCACAGTTGCACAAGCTGCCCTGCGCGAGTGCTGATTCGAGGAGCTTAACCATTCCTCCTACAGTCCAGATCTGGCTTCTAGTGACTACTTTTTATTCCGCCAGCTCAAGGCTGCACTGCGTGGACGCCGGTTTGGGGACGATGAAGATGTCCAGCTCGCTGTCCAGGAGTGGATTAAACGCAGTCGGGAGATTTCTCGGAATCGGGAATTCGAAGCCGCAGGAACAAGTGGCGCAAGTATATTGAAGTCGAGGGTAGTTATATTGAAAAATAATAAAACACTTTTCCTCATATCTCGTTTCCTTATATCCGAATTGCAATACTTATTGACTGCTCCTCGTAGTTTCCAAAAGTTCCATATATCTATTGGAAAAAAGAGGGGATAATCAATTTCCCATAGCCAAACCAAACTTTTGAACGCAAAATTTACCATAAAAGAAAACTTATAGTTTTTATTACACATTGAGATGAGTTCAATGTAAATATTAACTGGCAAGGGAATATCAAAATTACGCAATCTATCACTAAGGAATGGGAAAAGCTCGTTTCAGGCAATTTAGTAAAAAGAGAAAAAATATCGTTACTAACAAGGGAGAAGTTATTAGAGTAAGGGATTGAGTTGAATTTTTAATATGGTTTGGTGATTCAATTTTATATTAAAGGTAAATTTTAAATTGTTCATGCAAAGAGCAATGAGTTTAATGAGGGTAAAATTGGGTATAGGGAGAACAACTGTGTCGAGATATTGTTTAAGGAAATTTAAGAGATCGGGTACCTAAACTTTACTAAAGAGGTAACAAAAATCGAAACTAACCAGGTTAAAATTATCAGGGCAGGGGAACTCATTAAGTTTACCCATGAAGTGCTTATTATTGACAATATGCGAATTGCAAATGGTCCTAACCTAAGGGCTTAGGATAGAGGCTAACCATTTTGATATAGTATAGGAAACACACCCAATAAAGCCTTATGATGAGGCGCATTGGGTTATCTGGTTTATGGGTTTTAATAACACCATAAGGGTAGGGAGGTGAAGCATTTGAAGATTTAGTTTTGCTAATGAAGTCAAGGGGATCATTTAAGTAGAAAGTGAACAATTGAGTAAGACTACATTTTATCTTATCCTTGTCACTCCCCCCCCCCCCTCCCTCCAACCGACCTGACATTGTTTATTCGATAGGCTGCAACAACTGCCAAAAATGTTATTATGGACAAAACAGGAAAGAACTAGATGTCCAGTTTAAGCAAAATTAAGTTAATGTACGTAATCACAGTGTACAATCTACGCTTTTTCAACATACGAGTGTGTACAATCTTAACCATAGCATTAAATGGAACAGTGCAAAACCAGTCATAAATCGCAGTAATTATATTTTGAGAAATATATTAATATGTATCTCCTTTAACGCGTTCCCAAATTTCAACCTTAGCCCTAGTTTATTCATGCTAGACCCCATTATCACTACATACATAATATCACAAATAAATTTGTTTAACGATTTTGTACCCACCTATTAAGGTTCAAAGGTGGGTAGTCTAATCCCCCCCTTTCCATATTTAAGCGCTAGGAATCGTTTTTCACCTTTCTTTTGTGGGTGTATCTGTATAACTTTGACTCACGTGCACTTTGTGAACTTTTCTCATATATATATATATATATATATATATATATATATATTTATATATATATATATATTTATATATATATATATATATATATATATATATATATATATATATATATATATATATATATATTTGAATAAACATTCACGAGAATTAAGACAAAAACACTTGGAATCCTTCTATCAATTTTACTTTGTTGTTGTTTCTTCATAAATTAACTAACGTATATATATATATATATATATATATATATATATATATATATATATATATATATATATATATATATATATATCTATATATATATTTATATATATATATATATATAGTAAACGCATTTTCATTTGTTTGCTCTTCGTTACTTTCTCTATTGATCTCTCCTTATTAACTTAGATGTTAATATTCCTTCATTTAAGTAGTAGATAAAAACAACCTGTTTAAAGAGGCTGGTTGTGCTTCTCCAATCCTCCCCCTCCTATTAATGATGGTACTTGGCTTGCGATTCCTCTTCCTGTATGTTTGAATTGTATATATATATATTTACGCCTGTTTTTTAAAATGCTTTAATTAGGGATGCCTTTTATTGACATTCTTTTGTTGTTAAATTAATGGGGAAATAATAATACCTTCCATATGTTATGATAATCTCATGAATTCTTTCCTTTGAGTTAGGGAACATCTCTCTATTCCCCTTCAAAATCTTATATCTCTCTTTACCGCTTCTTACGAGATAACAATAAGCATGCTTCCATCACTTATATCATCATAACTAAAAACAAACACACCTCATTCTCATTTCACTCTAAGAAATTATAAGGAAGAAAATTCTTAGACCCGCGGACAAAGAAAAAGAAACTATAAACTCCGAGAGCATCCTTCACCAAAAGTGTCTATGGCACTCCTATAACAAAGGATATTAAGGCGAAAAAACCGGAATAATAGATGAGGATAGGAAAAGGAGTAGAATATCACAAGGAGGTAGCAAAGAAAGAGGTATTCACCCTTAACACCAAAAGATGGGAAGCGTCTCTTTAACAGGTTCAGTCATTGTGGTGGCTCTCTGGGGGATTCATATAAAAGGAAAAGTAAAGAAGAACAAAATATGGAAGTTTCCCTTCAGTGTGTTGAGTGCAGGAAGAATAAATAGAGAATATTTTTGTAAAGGCCCTAATGAAAGTCTCTTTAACGATTCCAACGCAATGCGACAGAAAATTGAATGTAATCGCTAATAGGTTTTATTTTATTTTTATTTCCTCTTTCTTTCCCTTGATAATTATTTCTGATGCATACAAATATTTAGTATCAGTAAATATGTCATGATAAGCATTTAATTATATACAGCTAACTACATTCGTTTTATGTTTATTTGTCGATTTATTTATTAACGCCATTCACTTAACGAGTATTTACCCAAATGTAAATACCTCCTTAATAGGAGGCAAAGATAACATGAAAGATCAAGAAGCTTCAGGTGAACAATTAAGAAAATAAATAAATTAAGTGAGGCCAGTATTTTTCCTCTGTGAAGGATGTGTTTTTCATATACTTTTATGACTTTCATCTCACTACATTCATTTCGACACTTTCAGGTGAGGCTCTGCGAGAAAAGGAAATCTATCCTAACTTCTCCTTTATGATTAGGCGTTTGTTTTGAGCTAGAATAGAACCCATAGGAAACCAGAGATTAGAACTCTTAGGCACATATCAAGTCCAGAAATGTATACCATAATTATAGAAATCTTTAATTGATACAAATTTCTGTTACTAACATTTGCGTTAATTTCATCTTTCGGGCAAGTTAATGAGTAAGAGGGTTAATCTGTTTGTCTCTGATATACATACATACTTTTCTTGCAGTAGCGTTCAACTTCTGGCTTCTCCGACCTGAAGTGCCTCCAAGGTTTTTTTTTGGTCTTAGTTCTTGGTTCTTATACTATTTCTTTTTCTTATTTTCTAATTCCTTATTTTACTCTCATACTTATTCTTAATACATTGGGCTAAAATTGGCAGAACAATCATCTATACCATATGGGAAGAAACATCATGATATGGCCGCAATATGGAAGGATGATTTATATAGGCACTTAATCAGTTTGAAACAATACACTGCCACTTACCGTATTCATGGCATTATTAAAGAATAGAACCTTTACGAATAATGTGCCTCAATCAATTATACTCATTAAAGTAACGTCATTTAATTGCCTACAACTACATATGTAGTTATGATATATAAAAGGTCTTTCAACAAGGACGCTCGAGCTTTGTCAGATTATAGTTGCCATTTTGTTAAAGCGACATCTGGTAACCTCACTGTGAACTGTTCACTAGTACTTGGTAAGTCAGGATGGAAGGTCATAGCGTTGAAGATCGTGTGCAAATCGTTAAATGTTATTATCAAAATCAGTGCTCCGTTCGACAAACGTTCCGCGCATTAAGTGATTTCTATCGTAGCCACGATCGTCCTGCCGAGTACACTGTTCGACGCTTGGTGGCCAAATTCTAGGGAAAAGGGTCGATCAAAAATCAGCCAATACCTGAACGTCACCGAAACGCAATGTCTGCTGAAAACATCGCTGCCGTAAATGAGAGCGTACGGGAAAATCCGGGCAGTCAATTTCTCGTCGTTCACAAGAACTTGGCCTTTCTGCGACTTCAGTTTGGCGAATTATGCGTAGGGACTTAGGGCTGCACTCGTACAAAATCCAAATTCCCCAGGAACTTAAGGTAAATACCGTAGACAACGCCGTGTGTTGGCTGATTGGGCTCTAGAGCAGTTGCAATTTGCCCAAAGTTTCGCCCAAAAAATCATCTTCAGCAACGAGGACCATTTTTGGATGAATGAATTTGTCAGCATGCAAAATTGCCGGATTTGGGACGAAAACAATCTACATGAGATACACCAGCACCAATTGTATCCCAACAAAGTCACTGTTTGGTGCGGATTTTTGTCTAACGAAATCATCGTTCAGTAATTTTTGAGAACGAAGATGGGATTTCCATAACCGTAAACGGCGAGACCTACAGCTCGATGATGAGCAACTTCTTGTGGCCTCAACTGGATTATATGCCTGATATAGATACTGACGACATGTGGTTCCAACAGGACGGCGCTACGTGTCACACGGCGCATGCCACAATAGACAATTTGCACCACCGATTTCAGAACAGGGTCAGCTCGCGCGGGGCGACGTCAACTGGCCACCGAGATCATGCGATTTAATGACATTCGATTACTTTCTTTGGGGCTGCCCTAAATCGCAGCTATATGCGAATAATCCTCAAACAGTTGATGTCCCCAAAGTCAACATAACGAACACCAACCAGCAAATTTAGCCAGATTCATGCGACAAATTCATCAAAAATTTGGCCTCCCGAATACCTTTCACCAAGCGAAACCGCGGCGGACATTTGAACGACGTCAAATCCCACACTTAATGCAATAAAATGTACTTTCAAATTAATTGAGTGAATATATCACACACAACTTCTATTATTTACATTTAAAAATTGAGCGACCTTATTAAAAGACCCTTCATAGATATATATATATATATATATATATATATATATATATATATATATATATATATATATATATATATATATATATATATATATATATATATATATATATATATACACGAGGGGCGCCAATAAGTTTTGCGAATCTATTTAAGAAGCAGTAGCTGATCGCAGATCGTCAGTCACAATTTTTAAACAATGGAGAAAGTTGAGCACCGCGCAGTGATCAAATTTTTAACCAAGGAAGGCAAGAATGCAAAAGAGATCCAAGAACGCATGGTTGCAGTGTACACCGACACCGCCCCTTCCCATGCAACCATTGTTAGCTGGAATAAGGATTTCCGCCATAGTTGTGAGTCCCTTGAAGTTGCCCATCATCCAGGACGTCCGTCCCACGTGACCAACGAGGACAATGGGGCCCCTGTGGAGAGGATGATCCTCAAAAATCGACGCGTAAAGGTCAAAAAAATCGAGCGAAAACTTAAAATAGCACATGGAAGTGTTATCAACATCATCCACGACAATTTGGACATGACCAAGGTCTGTGCTGGTTGGGTCCCTAGAAACCTCATGCCCCATGATCGACTTCAACGTCGTCAAAGTCCACAAGGCCAGAATTGCACAAGCTGCCCTGGGCAAGTGCGGATTCGAGGAGTTTAACCATCCCCCTTACAGTCCACATCTGGCCCCTAGCGACTACTTTTTATTCTGCCAGCTCAAAGCTGCACTGCGTGGACGCCGGTTTGGGGACGATGAAGATGTCCAGCTCCCCGTCTAGGATTGGATTGAGCAGCAGTCGTAAGATTTCTGGTAGTCGGGAATTCGAAGCCTCAGAACAAGTGGCGCAAGTGCATTGAAGTCGAGGGTAGTTATATTGAAACATAATAAAACACTTTTCTTCATATCTCGTTACCTTATATTCGAATTGCCAAACTTATTGACCACCCCTCGTATATATATATATATATATATATATATATATATATATATATATATATATATATATATATATATATATATATATAATGATTTTAGTCATTTGCTACAACTGAAGCCAGCTTGTTCTCTCGATTCGTGGTCATCTATCTGGTTTCGTGGTCTGTTACTAATGACTCTTCTGAAGATTATGGAAACTCGAGAGAAGGTTTGATTTGTCTGCAGTTTATCAAGTATTTTTGATCACTTTTTTGTGTAGAAGTATTTCTCTGCCATTGTAACAGTCCTCTCGAATCTTGCCTTGTTTTAGAGATTCAGTGAAGAATCATGTTAGTTCCTCCACAATGACATCTCCATGATATTTCAGCAAGTCCAAATTAAACTACTCATGAACTGGTAGTTTGTCGCTCTTCATTTGTTTGATTGGGATTTCAATTTCTGATTTAAGAACAACTGGCAGCTTATTGGATGTTGTTCGTTGTTTGTTATTCTAGATGGTGGTTTTTCTTAAATACAACTTTTTATACATAGTACTCTTTAAGCCCTTTAAGCTATTCTGTCTCGATCATAGATGTTTGTACACTCTTCCTCCTTTATAGCTACTATGAGAGATTTACTTTTTATACATAAGTTCTTTTCTTAATCATTTATTTGGTATTCCTTCTTTGATGGTGTCTTTAACAATTTTTTTATTATATCTTCTGATGTCAGCCTTCTGTATCTTTTCAAAGAGATTGTTTAGTTCTGTTAATTCAATTTGTTGATTGGTGTTTTTTATTAACATTTGCGTTGCTTCACTAGGTTTAGCGTTTCTTTTGAGATTATTTTTCTTCTTATTTTGTGTTTCTCCTAGGCCAAGTGGTCTAATGGCTGGTTTAATTGAAACCAAAGCGTTTGCTCGCAGCCCCAGTGTGCACGGTTCGAATCTCACTCCAGCTCATATTTTTTCGAAGTAGTAAGTATATAACTATGTATTTCCGAAGAAAAATAATTCCATTTTCTCTTTCTTGCGGCGTGTTGGATTTATATATATATATATATATATATATATATATATATATATATATATATATATATATATATAAATATATATATAATATATATATAAATATATATATATATATATATATATATATATATATATATATATAAATATATATATATATATATATATATATATATATATATATATATATATATATATATATATAATGTATATCACTCATGAACTCGAGAAAAGATGAAATGAATAAGTTATACCGCAAATAAAAAGAAAATATACGCAATAATTTTACTAAAGAAAAATTATTTTCTTACTTGCGAAGAATTATGTGCATGTGTGAGGAACAATCCAAACACACTGATGCAGAGAGCGCCGCATTCTTCTGAATAAAAATTATACCGTTTTTATCTCTTTCCTTGCTGTATGCTTTATGCCTTATTTTCTTTCGTAAATATCCTTTTTTTAAAGTTCTTTTCGCTCTTTACACTAACGAAATTTTAATTTAATCTAGGCCTCAGAAAGGAATGATGCAACGATTCCTAAGCAGGCAATTTCCTTACCCTAAACTTCATCTAACTTCTCAAAAACTAGCTAGGACCCAAAGATCTACTCGAAGAAAATTTAGTAAAAGCGCACTAAGAGTGGAATTCTCAGGTGAAGAACAGTTAAAAAGAAAAGAGGATTCAGATAAAGTAAAGGGTGACCCCCCATAAAAGGGCCCTAAATTTTGATAGGCCTCATTTCTTAATTTTCTGCAAAGATTAAATGAAACTTTGTTTATAACTTGTTTATTGTGTTTAAAAACATCATAACAAAACATGAGTGTCTTTGGACATTTCTTCTTTATTGTATAGCACATGATCGAGATGACCTCCATTTAGCTCTTTGCATTTCTTGAGGCGCAGCACAAAGTTGTCCATGACGTCCTTAAAAAGCGACCGACTAATGGCTCTGATCTCCTTCCTAATGGCTTTCATGAGCTAAGTAAAGGTCCTGGATCTTTTTGAAAACAATCTGTGTTTAAGGTAGCCCCAGAGAAAAAAATATGGGGACTAAGGCCTGTGCTGTGAGGTGTCGACTCAAAACCAGTCTTGAGACTGATCACACGGCCACCAAAGTTCTCTTTCAGCCAATCTCGGGTCAGATTGAGGTGTGAGAGCTTGCTTCATCTTTCTAGAACCAGAACTTTCCCATAAGCGACGGGATCAGGGTCTGCAGCGCCTTCTCGAAGGTTTTGAGGACCTCAACATTCTGCTCCTTGTTGACTGTCGCTCTTGCGCCAGATTCCTCGAACAAGAATGGTCCGATGATGCCTCTGGCTGAGATTTCAGTCGATACCATGCACTTAGGGGAGTGTAGGGGCTTGCTGGCTACCTTATTTATTCTGGAGGTCTCCCAGAAGACATGTGCCTTCGAGTTTACCTTCCCTTCAAGATGGAAGTGAGCTTTATCTGAGGTCCAAAGGAGGTTAATGAAAGTTGGGTCTCCTAAATCTTCTCCAATATCTTGACTGCCATAGCCTTTCTCTGCTCCTTGTCTGGGGCTGTAAGGGTCTGCTTTCTCTGTATTCTCTATGGGTAGGCCTTTACATCGATTACTAGCACTCTCCTCAAGTCTCACGGGATATACCAAGGGACTGACCTCGTTTGCGCACAAAGCGTTTTGGACTGCTAAAAATGACTCTCTCACGCTCTCGACCAGCTCAGCTGTACGCTTCCTGGAGCGTCCTAAGTGGTTTGGACGGTTGTCACTGGCTGGATTAAGGTTCTCCACTGTCCTATAGTTCTCGAAGTGGTCCACCCAGTCCTGAGTTCTGTGCTTGGAGGGGGCTTTTCACATCCGAACTGATGAACAAAAGTGTCCTGCACTTTCTTGAACGAGTCTATCTTGTAGTAATGTTTGACGCAATATATTCTTTACTGCAGCTTCCATTGAGATCTAACTGTGTTACAGGCGCTGCTTCTGCAATGTCCTGCAAAGTACGGGTGATTAGTAAATGAATGAATAAATGATACATCACAAAAAGTGTATGCAGGCCAATTTTTGGGGAGGTTACCTGTATTAGTTTAACGATTTTAATTTCTGTCAAATCATGCAGTGTTGGCAAAAGAAAACCCGATTACTATGAGAATTGTACCGATTTTTTATACAGACCAAGCTTTTAAAGTATTTAAAACTAATCTATGTACATTCTTACCTTATACTAGTACCGTCATATGTCCTTTTGCTTGATAACTTGTTTGAGGCGTACTGAAATCGTCTTGTTTTACCAAAATAGTTAAAGCAACCCCAAATGATCACAATTGGAGGATGTTTCATTGTCTTAATATTGTATTTAGGATCCATCCTATCTGAGCCACGCGAGCAAAGCACCATTCTCTACATCTTCTGAATGTTAAAAAAGAGGATTCCTCGCTAAAGACAACTGCTTTCCAATCATCAACAGTCCAATTGATGTGCATTTTACAAAACTAAACTCTTTTCTTGCGTAATTCGGCACGCCTTGATGGCAAGCAAAGCTCTTTTTGCACACACTCTCGAATTTTGCGTTCAGATACATCTTTAAGCAAATTATGATGCTTAGACTTAAGGGAAAACCACATTCATTTTTTCAACTTTATACTACGTTAGATTATCATATAGGAAATTGAAGCTTATTAAAAGCCCCTTTATTTCTGCCAAAATCATAATAACCTACAGCGCTGTTTTGGGGATACAGGGAGTTATTTCAAAACGCACACCCTTGAAACCTGATATCATATAAATGGCTAAGGAATTACTAAAAATTAGCATTCGTATTCAATTCACGACCAAAAGATGTACATATGATTTACTTATCATTTGAAATCAGGTTGTTTAGTTCCATTAAAATTCATGTTAATGTTGGACTAAAACATATATTTTTCGGACAAGGTCAACTATAGGCTTTGTTCTCAGTTGGAAGAGGGTGAGTGATATGTGAATAGTAGGGGTGTTCTGATTCGAATGATGCTAAAAAAATAAAATATTTCTTAGGCGCCGTTTTTTTGAGCAAATATTTAAAATCGCATGTGATACTTTTGCGTTTTGTTCACAAATCAACTTTAAAAATCTACGGAGAATTTCCACGAATTATTTTGTAGGAATAAGAGCAGGTGTAATAACTGAAATTATACCTTGTGATATTTTTATTTCGAAAACAAAAAACATCTCGATCATTCTTGCAATATCATTGACCTGTACAATCCACCATGAGGACACAAGAAACTTACCTACATGAGGCAGAACCCTTGTAAACATAATATATATATATATATAGATTTAATTTAGTCTTTTTAGTATCGGGTTGATGGATTTGCGATTGTTTCATAACTGCGGAGGAATCAATTTAATCATTATTATTAATTAATCTTTATTCTGCTTGAGAAGTTAAGGAACCATCGATATACAATTTCCGAGTCAATGAAGCCTTAATTGTATGGTCTCAAGTTTTATCCAAAGTCGATTCACCTCAGGATGTTCTCAGATTCCCTTAAGAAATTCGGCCCCATGAAATGCCGACATAAATTCAGCTATCGCTTGTTCAACCTGACAAAGTATTGACTTAAAGTATCATCAATGCCTCTTTTGCTTCAGCTGTACCTTTATTAATGTGTCCGGAGGGATACGCTTCATCGCTCTCATCTTATTAACAGGGATAGCGGACGCCAATACCGGTCGAAAGAGCTTGATTGACGAGACCAATATGGGAAGGTGTTAAAACCACCTGTTCTCAGTAGAGAGGTATTCGCCTATGCGATGCGTAATTAAACCATACTAACATATGTATCTCTCACTTAAAGATCCAATTTTGTCAACTTTATGAAACCTTCGATTTATTAACCCTATAGTGAACCCTGCATTTCGAAGCCTGATATAGGTTATACAATTTTGAGCGCAGAACAGCGCAATTCCGCATCGCCGTTTCGTGTCAGCATCGGTTTAGCGCGGTCTTCCTTTGAGTACTTTAGGGAGTTAAAAATAAATATGGTCATTTTTAAACGTGCATTAAATTAAAACCGATAAATGATGCCTTTTATAAGTTATTTTCGGTCAATTATTATTGGCTATAGATGCTAATCGTATAAAGAAAGAAAACATCGTCTTTGTAGGTTAGGTTAAATGTTCTTGTTCCTAGATGGTTCCATTTAAAACCAGTAGATGATGTTTTCTATTTATTAGGCAATGTCTATTTTTAGGTTTGATGTTTGTTGCTTAGGAGCGATAAGTGAGAAATTTGGTAGATTAGATTGGAGTAAAAAATAAACTTATATTCTGTTAGGTTAGGTAAATAGTTGTTGATACTCGTTGGTAGTTGTATCAAAATTATATGTATCTTTGAATTTTAAAAAGTTATATTGTTATTTGTCATATTCCCAAATTGTTAACTATTTAATCAGTATCAATCGATTTCTCCAACAAAAAGGGTTGGTTCGCTTCAAATTAACATTTTCACCTCTTAAATTTAGGATATTTAAACGTTATTGAACGTCGGGATAAGCTTCTATTGGCATATATCATCATGCAGTTTATAATATACCTCAATTGAAATACCCATTGAGTATTTGTATCTAAAAATGTAACTGAAAATAAACGCGTTTAACAGAGTATTAAAGTCCGCCCGTAGTGAAGGCAATAGCAGTTTTAAAATTTGAATATAAGGAAACGAGATATGAGGAAAAGTGTTTTATTATTTATTTTTCAATATAACTACCTTCGACTTCAATGCACTTGCGCCACTTGTCCCTGAGGCTTCGAATCCCCGACAACCAGAAATCTCCCGACTGCTGTTCAATCCACTCCTGGACGGCGAGCTGGACATCTTCATCGTCCCCAAACCGGCGTCCACGCAGTGCAGCCTTAAGCTGGCGGAATAAAAAGTAGTCGCTAGGGGCCAGATCTGGACTGTAGGGGGAATGGTTGAGCTCCTTGAATCTGCACTCGCGCAGACCAGCTTATGCACCTTTGGCCTTGTGAACTTTGACGACGTTGAAGTCGATCATGGGACGTGAGGTTTCTAGGGACCCAACGGGCGGAGACCTTGGTCATGGCCAAATTGTCGTAGATGATGTTGAAAATACTTCCATGTGATATTGCAAGTTCTTGCTCGAGCTCTTCGACCTTCACCCGTCCATTTTCGAGTATCATTCTCTCTACACGGGCCACATTGTCCTAGTTTGTTACGTCTGACGGGCGTCCTGTATGGGGGTCATCTTTAAGGGAGTCACGATGATGGCGGAACTCCCGATTCCAGCGAACAATGGTTGCATAGGAAGGGGCGGTGTCGGTGTACACTGCAACCAATCGTTCATGAATCTCTTTTTCATTCTTGCCTTCCTTGGTCATATATTTGATCACTGCGCGGTGCTCAACCTTCTTAATTGTTGAAAAATTTGACTGACGATCTGCGATCAGCTATTGCTTCTTAAATAGACGAGGCAGGAGCGTGCGGCTGCAGGTCCTGACTTGTCATAACTTGTCCTAACACCCCCACAAACAGCCATTCCCCTTCCTCTGTTTTGCCCTACCGATTCGCAAAACTTATTGACCACCCCTCGTACATTACTTCTCATGTGAGTACACGATGAGTACAAATTATTGTAATGAATAAAGTGCTGCATCGTTATTTCAAAATACGTTTACTTCATGTGGAAAAATGTGGGAAAGGGGTAATAATATGATAATCCTGCTGTTTTAGTAATTAGACTGCAAAAAGAAGTACGAGAAAAAAAATTACAGTACGTGGAAGGGCACAGTTTAAGGACGTCCATCGACGTACATTAGTCGTTCATTTACTCGTGCTACTCATAATTTTAATTACTCTAAGGTGATACAGTTACCATTTAGTCTTGAATTACTCTTGTGACTTGTTCCTCGGTTTCTAAAAGAAGATGACGAGTAAATCATGGAGAGAAGCTGAGTTACTGATAGGACGGAAGCATGACCAGGAGAGGTGCGTAGCTGCTGATCCCTAGCACCAGCAGTAGTTTCTTCTTTGCACCATTTTAACTAAAGACCCCATCACCTTTTAACTTCGCTTAAATTAACCAATTTTACCAAGATGCTGGGGCGTCCTTTGGGTCCCAATCGGGTCATTGTTCTAATTTAACCCAATTCAAACTCATGTGCTTGGTTACGCTGGGTCCTGTAATCAGCGCTCAAGTAGTCACCTCTGAATATTTGTCGGTTTATATACTTTGCATACGTTCACACTTTCCATAAACTTACCAATTTAAGAATGAACTTCTCGCATTTCTTCAGAGATGCCTCCTTGGATTTCGATTATTACTGCTATAAAAACAACAATTCATAAATATATTAGGTGAAAAATAGCAACACCAGGAAAGTCTTCTTAATGGTTAAGTAAAACATAGTAAGATACAGGCACAATTTTGAATCTCACGAAATCTATGACTTGGCCAGAGGCTACTCAACACTTCATTCTTTCTTTTCTCGTACATTGCAAATAACATTGAAAATATTATAATTTTTCAATATTTTTGCAAGTCACTTATGTTCAGGGATTAATTTTATCTTGCGTTTCATTTTTTACAAATCTTATATTAAATAGAAAGTGTCTGTAGATTTTGCGCCTTTTGCAAAATTTTAAATTGTAGAAAGATCACTTTGCGAACAGTTTGTATCTGATATTCGATGACCCCCCCATCCCCACCAGGAACACCCATGTTAACTGTAAAAGTACTCAGTGAGGAGAACTCTCAATTTGTAAATTTCGAAATAGAACTTAGAAAACTGTATCCGAAATATCTACATATTTCTTGCATGCGTCGTATTTACTATCTATCAAAGTTTTACTATTTCACATCATACGGTGAGTACTTTTCATTAATATTTTTCTACTGAAATTTCAGATTTATATATTTTAGTAAAGACAAGAGTAGGATATGAGTATTAATGAAGTATCCTGTAGATTTAAGAGTAAATCTCCCGCTGGAGAGTAATTCTTATATTTTGAAAGAGCCCAAACAAAATACCCTTGACAAAGCTGTTATAAATAAGTTCACAGAGAGGTATGTTAAGGACAAAAATTTTGAAATTAAATACCCAATCCATAAAGAAAGACCGTTTAATACTAGAATTCAGGAGGCACGCAGTTTCATGAAAGAGCAATCATTCTTTATTGAAGAAAAGTTTATATCGTTATTTTGTGCTTTATGTGACAGAGGGGTAAGAATACCCTCCAAGGAATCTATTTTAGCCAAACTTTACAAATTATTGTCATGGAAACTTCATGTAAGAAACAAGAATAAAATACCAAAATCTACAACGTATATTATATTTATGTATATATATATATATATATATATATATATATATATATATATATATATATATATCTGTCGAAGAAAGATAGATCGAGTAAGATTTTGTTTAAAGAAGTCGTGTGAAACGAGAGTTATCGGGAAGAGCAATGCCCTACGCCCATCGGCAAATTCAGGCGAGATTAGCCGAGAATTTTTGTCGGTTCAGTTGGACCATCAAAACTCCGCCGCCGAGCTATAAACGCCGATGCGCTGAGGCAGGGATTAATTGCTTTCGTTAGCAAATTTAGGAGTTCCAGCAAACGCCTATATATTCACCATAACAAAATTAATCGAGGGAGTATTCAGTCAGAATCCACCCAAGGAAGATTCTCAAAGACGTAGCCATCCCCCTTGGAGAATACCCAAGGTCGTGGTGGTCAGCTTTCTCTACGTTGTTTCCGAGTGAACCAAGCTCGGAAAATACAGAAGGTATACGCCGGCCTCTTGTAAGACGTTTTTGGAATCATCCACTGACGGCGCATATCCTCGAGCGATAGAACACGGTGACATACTGGCCCGCAGCTAGGATCTTATTCAAAACGACAGCGTCGGGATCGAAGGACCCGTCCAGAAGATGCGCACAGCCTCAGCCTCACGGGAGGTTTTCCGCTCGAGCGTCTACAGGAGAATCTTTCCCTTTTGAGCGTCTACTTGGAGTATCTTCTTCGAGAGGCTACTTGTGGTACCCTCTCTCCGCAAATAGTAAGATATTTAAACCTTTCCTTTTCTCGGCGAGGCAGTGTGACGCTTCATGACAAAGACTCGTCAGGTAGTCTCCTCCAAATTCATCTCAGAGAACTAAAGTGAATTATTGTGTCCCTAAGGCTAGGATTCCATTCATAGTTTCTTCCTAAATTCTATCGGATTAGTACTCGGAGTATTGAGCCCTTGCGGCATGAGTAATTATTGGTAATTATTGATAATTTTCCCATTGATGAATTAATTAATAACTATAGAGTGTAATTATTTGTATTATATGATTTGTTGTGTAATTAAATATTATTTTGCAATTCTTGTTTAAGTCCTCCAATCACCAAAACCTAATTAAATTAGACCAGTCTCGGCCAACCATATTTAAAGTATTCAAATAACAAGAAACCCGCGCACTCAATGAAATTCAATTTCAATTATTATTTTGTGCTAACGTAGTCCTTCCCCCAACAAACGAAGAAATCGAGAAATAGGCGATAACTGCCTAATTCCACGATAATATCTCAGTTTCGAACGTCGATGCTAGCCGACAATTGTCTCTGCGTTGACCTGTGATGGGAGCACGCCAGAAATAGGGATACAGATCCCAGTGCGAGGGTTAAATAAACAAAATCGAGTGCGGTTGGCCTAAGTTTACAATTCCTAGAGGTTCTAGTCTTTTGAGAAACTAATTGTAAACAATATTTTTACTATATGCAAAGAAATATTATGAGCAAAAGTAAATAAAAGATACTAAATAAGATGAGATCCGGGGTACCAATCGTGGGGGGAGAGACAAATGACTCGACAAGAATGACAGTCCGGAATAGGATGTACGGTGATTGCTTCTAGGAAAAGGTGGTCAGAGTGCAAAGGACGGGAAGACTCACGTAAAGCCTAAATGACTAGAGGCTTTGGATACAACGAGCAAGAGGGGCGCTGCAAAGTTCCACTTGCAAAATTCCTTTATTCTTTAACCTAGCTGAGAAATGAACGATGGAGTACTCCAGACGAGAACGAAGTTGATATCCGAGTGATCGATGCCTGTCCGTGTCTATCTTCTGTCCGGCAGGAAATATGACCTTAGGTACGAATGAGGCCTACTAGAGAGGTGACGCGTCACGTTCGTAGCTAGAAGTCGGTGGGAGGCGGGGCAGTGCGAACGAGATTGTACGTTGCTGCTAACCAAGACTGGGCTGTAAGGTATTAAATTCTCAAAGCTTTTCCCGAAGTATTTTTACTGCTTAGGCGGAAGTGGGTCGCCAGAGGCCATAAAAGGGGAGGGAGATCCCATTAGACTAGCCGCGCGAGGGGGGGAAGAGATATTCTCGTTGCGCATCACAGCCTCGCGGAAGGTCCACGACGCCGTAGGTTTAGCGGCGATCAGGCGATGTGACGGGGAGAGAAAGAGATCCCAAACGGATCACGCCACGCGGTCACGCGAAATTCTCGCTGCACCTTTGGGGCTGCCTGGCCGTGTATGTGCACCTTTCTCATGTGCCATGAGTAGACGTTTGGTTCTAAGGAGGGGGGGAGAACCTCCTCTCTCTGACAATATATATATATACATATATATATATATATATATATATATATATATATATATATATATATATATTAAAATATATATATATATTTTTTTTTTACTATATTCCATACATGTGCAGTATCCATTGTGTAGCTGATATTGGTCTTCATAAGATGTCTTTAAAGGTGAATACTTTACAAAAATTTAATAAATCTTTTGGAATCCTAATTTTGTAGTTTTCGCCCTCGTACAAATTTGCCTTATACCCAAGTGGTCTCTCGTGTGCTGAAAGTGTTAATATGACTAATGCGCTCTTTAGTGCCCTCTTCCAGCCTACTAAGGTTTACAGAAGGAAGTTGCAAGTGGTCTAAATTAGGGCTCTAGTCATTCAAGAGTATCCATGAAGCATAACAACCGCTTGCTACATTATGTCGAACCAGCTTCGAAATCATTTGGTTACTTGTGCGAAATCTTCTCATTAAGTCTAACAGGCGTCTGTCTGCATTTCCACGGATGGTGAACCTATAATTCTGACAACAGTTTCGTTAAAATAAAGAGAGCAATGAAGCCATTGCGCGCTAATTAAAAGGGCAAGGAGAGATTGTCGCTCAGCTAAAAGTACAAGGATTGATGTTGGAATAACGGGAAATGGTTATTTTCTCTGACGAAGCACTATTTTTACCGTTTGAAACATCTGGAACAAGAAACCCCCCCCCCCCTTCATAGTTTTCCTATAACTCCTGCAAAGAACAAAGAATATTACCGATTGTCGTCCAACAACACCTCTTATTAACGATCCAAGACCAATTTGATTAAGATTCATGGGTATTTCAAGATGTTGGAACACTGTCTCAAAGAGCTGTTATTGTAAAAAAAAAGGAAGGACAGTGGAGGATAATAGTCAGCCATTCACCTGGAAACTCCCTTTATCTTATTTCGTTTGAGAATCTGTTGAAGAGTCTTAAAAGGCAGGTAAACAAGCATATGCACACAAACCGTGACAACCTACTGTCATTGTTAAAACAAGAATGGTACAATATCGATCAAAATATTATCTACATGTTGATGTCAGGCATGCCAGAGCGAGTTTCACGCCTCATTAAGAGAGAGGGCGAACAAACTGAATACACAATATTTGAATTAAATGGTTTTTGGTGTAATAAACTTTTGTTGATATAATGGGCGTTCCATAAAGGGAGGCAAATTTAAATTCTGAGATACGTTTGTGTTTTGAAGTTTGATGACATGCTTTTATTATGTTTGCCATCTCTCATCACTCCGATTAATAGATTGTTTTTTTAGTTTTTCAGAATACTTGTGTGTAATGCATCAGGGAGCAATTTACAACTGAGCAGGCAGCACGTTCTCATCGTGAAGGCATTTTACCAAAACGGAGAAGGGGCAGCGCAAACAGTTCGAACACTTTATACTATTTTGTGGACAAATGAAGCACCAAAGGGAGCTACGGTTCGCAGACTAATTACGAAGTTTAAAACAACTTGTTCAGTTGCAACGGCGAAATCACCTGTGCGAAATTGTTCTTGCCGTATAGAGCAACAAATTGCTGCTGTGTGAAACATCAATTTAAACATCTAGACCACTTCATTACATTGAATTCTGTATAAAGATCTCCATAGGGGTTCATACAGGATTCAACTTACGGAGCATCTTCGGCCACCGGACCAGGGGAGACGGAAGAAATATGCTGATTGTGTTGTGAAGAGACTTGCAGCCGACAAAAATTTGGCAGAAAAAATCCTCTTCAGTAAAGATGTCCAAATACTCTTGAGTGGATTTGTTAATAAACAGAACAACCGGATTTGGATAAAAATCCACAAATAATGCAAGAGACGGAAATTCATCCACTGAAAACAATTGTGCGGCATGGTTTAGACATATTATCTACAAAGTTATGGCCGAACCTGGAAGATCTGGAGATTGAAACGTCTGGTTTCAGCATGTCGTGGTATAGGAATCACCCCAGAGTGATGGAACGAGGTGGTACGTAGGGGTTGTTTACGTACTACAAAAAAAGAAGACTACTTGTCTAACGTTATACCTGTCTAAGAGTGCTGTATAAGATTTGATTATTATTGTCTAGGGCCTTGAATTCTTTAAACTTTAAAGATTCCCTGTCCCAACGTAGCGATTCAAGGAGAGAATAAAAAATTCTTAAAAAAAACGAAAACTTTAATTAAACCACAAAAATAAAATAAACAATGAACTACAGAAATATTACGAATTTAAATACATAATAAGGACTTCAATAAGTTTTTAAGTAAGGCTATTTAACTTCACCTACCTGACATTATGGTGATGGTTAACCCACCACTCACTTTAATATAAAAATATACTAACTGTCTCTACTGGAGTTTAAATACCTTGATCCCTCCGGCGACGGGTTTGAGTTTGACCTTGAACTCAATGAGCCCAGACAACTCAGGAATCCAGTGGGTTCTTTGACGCGTGCCTCGGCCAGATGGTTGAGGGCAGATGGAATAACTTGACAGTCTCAAGGGACTTTGGCGAGTGTTGCAGATGGTGGGGCCACGTGGTACTCGGAGGAGGTGGGTTCTTCTTCAAGAGTAAGGACTATCACGGTGCTTTAGGATCCCCCAGTATAAGCGGGGTCTCTCTGACGAGAGTAAGTTGAACTTGCTTCTTAAATCAAGTTAACTTAGAGTTTAGTGTGACCACCGAGTAACGGGCTTGAGGAGGAACTTTTTCTCCTTCGTTTTGGAATTCGTCAAGGGAGAGGAGTGTACTCGGGGAGGGGGGGGTGATCTTCAAGGGCAAGGACTGTACTCGTTGGGGATATCTTCTTCAAGGGGGAGGATAGGGGGGGGGGGGTCTCTGACGAGAATAAGTTGAACTCGAACAAGTTAACTTAAAGTTCGGTTTGATAACCAGGGACTAGATCAAGGATGAGCTGCTTCTTAGTCCCTTCTCTTGGTAGCCCGGCCTCTCTTGCAGGGGACTTCGTAGCCTGTTTGACTCACGGATTCTACCTCGTTTTTCCAAAGTGTTTGGTATTTATACCTCGTCACTCCACTGGGGTAGGGGTAGAAGGGGAGGGGGGCTTGTTAACGGGCCGCAGGATGGTACTTACTTCAACGGTTTTATCAGAAAGTCTTACCTCTGGTACAGCTGGCCCTTTGAGAATGAGAGAAACGCGTCTCCAATTTTGCACTTGAAGGGAAATTGAATACACACTCATAGGGAAGATCTGCAGTTTAAACCGTTCTGCTTTTCATAGGAATGAGAGGCGAGGGGCTGTGGTTACGAGATTGACCCAAGTTGCGGGGCCTGGATGTTTTTCGGCCAACGTCCCGTGTCTCGACTGGGAGAGACGGGAGAGGGTCAATTCCGCTACACAGCAATAGGGAGCGACCTGCTAAACTTCGCGCAAAACGCTTGCATTACTTCACGAAAAATTTTCCACAACTAGTGATATTCTTGTATGGTGGCTAGGAATGGCTACCGAGTTCTGGCGATCTTAACCCTTATTATTTCTTCTTATGGAGGTATACGCCAATAAATAGCGCACATTTCCTGAACTCAAGGCTGCAATCAGGCGTGTGATTGGAGGCATCGAGCCACACATCTGGGAGAGAGTTAACGGAAAGTTAGAGGAGTGTATTAATGTATGCAGACTCAGTGCAAGTAAACATATGGCTGAGATTGTATTTCCTTGCTAAATGGAAGATATGACTCATTAGAAATATGCAGAATATAACCATGTTTATAAAAATTCCTTTTAAATATTCTCCTTTCAAATTTGGGGCCCTTTATGGAACACATTAGATATAAAATTTTGCTCCATTTAATTCTACTATATAATCACGCACTTGGAATTTCAGAGTATTGTAGAGTAATTAAGCTCAAGAACCACATGAACTTCTCTTAAAAAAATTGCACTGAATATTCTTTTAAATTGTCATTTTGCATGTACAGGACGATGAAACCAAATCAATTAGAACCTTTTTCATTTTATGAGAATATTCCGCTTTGTTTTAACGAGTCTTTTCCTTTCCCGCGTCCATTTGGCCTTTTAACTTGCATAAAATTTATCTTTTGGTAAATACATGATATAGCTCTTCCAGGAATTAAAGCATCACTCCGTCTAATTAAAGCGAGAGTGCTCGGGCCGAATAAGAATAGATATATATATGCGTGTTTGGTCACAAGAATGTCTTAAATGCCAGGCAGCTAACGTTCATCATCACAAAAAATATCCATTTGGATATCGTAGGAATGTTACTTACTTATAAATCATCGAAATGTGTTGCCATATATTGATAAAGCGACAAGATGGATAGATGCCAAAGCGAGTTTACATAACTGCTGCAGCAATTGCTTCGGCCTTTTTGGACTCTCTGATCTCAAGGTTTAATGTAACCCTTTGAGTTTTTAATAACTTTCTGAATTGGTCGGTTTCTATCGGCTTTATATTACGTCATATATATAAATGACAAGAGGAGAATTGATAAATAATCATAATTTAAGGATTTGCATAATGGACTATCGTCAACGGTAGCTGACGCTACTCCCCGCTTTCCGTTTAGGCATCATTTCATACCTAATTATTCAGGTTTCTCACCGTTTACAGTGTCACAGGAACTAATCTTCTTTGTCCTAAAACTTTTGTTAGATTTTCCACTCAAAAATGTTCCGAATTCATTGTAAAAGAACAACCTATGACCTCCTTAGGATATTTGGAGACCACGTGCGATTGTATTCCTCCATGGAAAACGTCACTTCCTGTTCGGGAACATTCGAGAAGTTTCGACTCCTAGTCGCGCCTTTCCGAAAAAAAGCTGAATTTTCGTCTGCCTCAGGGCTTGAAATGTCTGGGGCTTCCCACCCCCTGCTCTGAATTCCCATTTCCCCCTTCTGGATCACTCTTACAAATAACCGATTTTGATTGGAGATCGAAGATTCTCGCACGCACCTCAAAGTCATCCTCATCGTCTCCCGGAGATCGTTTGTCAGACGGCAAGAATTACTGCGGTGATTCTACCCAATTCAATTAGTAGCTTCTGTAAACAGCAATCCTTTGAAGTTGCGCGACAGTCTCCCTTCGTTTAACCGATCCGAAGAAAATCTCCATCGATTACTTTTGAGGAAAATAAGTTTACTCTTTCAATAGAATTAAAAGTAATCCCTCATTTCCCCGTGGAACGCATCCTTGAAGATTGGCTATCTTCATCGCTTTTCCTCCGGAGGAAGATTCGGATTGTCCCCCACTTGCCTTATCCGGAACGTGCACCAATTGCCTCATCAGGATCGTGCCCCGCCTGCCGCATCATAAATTATAGAGTTAGTGATGATAATATTAAGTGATAATTGTAATTTTTGTATATATCTGATAAGCTATAATATGTTACTAAATTTTATTTTATACAAATATATAAAAATAATTTAGAATAAACGTAGTTTTATATTTTGTGATGTTCAATTACTAAATTAAGTTTAACATGGCACTTAAAAGACATTTAGAAGTTATTTTCCCAAAATGGGAACGTTGGACACTAAAAGGGTAAACGGTTCTCTTTGCAGTAGGTGATTAAGCTACCCTCCACATAATATAGGAGTAGTGTATGGTATAGAGTAGTGTACCACGACATAGTATATATATATATATATATATATATATATATATATATATATATATATATATATATATATATATAGAGAGAGAGAGAGAGAGAGAGAGAGAGGGAGATATTACATAGTAAATCAGTTATAGGTGATTTACTGATTTACATCCCCTTTGAGTTTTAGTAGTTCCTCCAATTGTTGAAGTTTCTTTATTTTTCTCCTTTGGCTTAAGTACATTTAAGTGAGTTTTAGATCGGTGGAACATCAGTCTATTTAACTATTTAAAAATTTAGATTATTACTTGGGACCCGTTGTGTGTGTGTGTATTCCATTTTCCGGAATCAGTGAGTTAATCCCTAGTCGGATTAAAGAGATTAACCCGTCCTAACCGTGTAGTAAGAATTTTAGTGTTCATTTCAGTGGGATAGTTTTAATAATTAATTTGGAAGAAAGTTAGGCTTCACGTATATTGCCGAGGAATTTCGTTACATCAATAGCTAAGTTCGCGTGTTACGTTCCCTCAAGTAAGCTAACAAGATGTCTTCTTCGTTTGACCGTTTCAAGAGTCAAGGAGAAATCTTGGACCTGACGGGCCGAGAATTATTAACTTATATCCAGGAAGAAAAGAGAAATGAAAGAGAAGAGTGAAGGAACAAGAACAAAAAAGAAGCTGAAGAGAGAAAAGAACTAAGAGAAGGTGAAGAGAGAAGAGCGAAGGAACAAGAACTGAGAAAAGCTGAAGAGAGACAAGAAGTAAGAGAAGAGAGAAAAGAACAACAAGAGATAGAAGAGAGTGAAAGAATAAAGCAGCATGAACTTGAGTTAAGTCGTATTCAATTGGAGTCAATGTTAGTTAAATCCCGGACCGAAACTCCATAGTCCCCGTCAGTAAAATTAGACGTCTTTAAAGAATGAGATTTTGGATCATATCTTACGGATTTTGAGAAGTTTTTCGAAATCAACAATTGGGACATCGATGTAGATGGTGTCACTAAATTTCTCCCCCTCATAAACTCACCGTTGAGAGACACATTCATTTCCCTTCCCTCAGAGTCCACTGTGGACTACTCTACTTGCAAGAGCAAAGTCTTAGCTGCCGTGAATATGACCCCGGACTTCTATGATGCCAGTTTCTGTCACGAAAATATCATCCACGTCAGACCTTTCGACGTTCTGGGTGCACCCCCCGAAACACCTTTAATTATGGTCAGATGCGTGTAAAGTCCACCCCAGAGTACGAGTCCGTTCTGGACTTCATCTTATAAGATCAGTTTGGGCTTCCCTGACCCACGAAATCCGTGCCTTCGCTAAGGACAACCGCTGCTTTACGTTTACGGAATGCCTAGAAGAGGCTGATGTTTACGCAAGTAGCCATAACATTTACCCTATGGTTAATAAGAAGCCTCCCCCTTATCTTCCCAAGTTTAAGGCTACTAGCTCGAGGACCCCCCAAGAAATACCCCTAAATTTATGAAAGTTCAAGGCTACTCGAAACCCAGGAACCTACCTCCTTCGGAACCAAGAGACATTAAGCCCATAATTACCACTCCGCCCGAGTCGGTATTAACCAGAAGGCAGAGAAGCTGTTTTACGTGTGAAATAGGTGGTCACGTACGCACAAACTGTCCTTAAAACTCCCAATTCAGAAGCGTGTGCTCCCATCAAATACACTGAGATAGTGCCGCTCCTGCTCCTACCTTGTCTCTCCAGGTTACCCTTACGTCTCTCTCGTCGACCAACATCCCAGGTGACTAAGAAATTTTTCTCTTCAATAAGAGCTCCCGTGGAGGCCTGAAATTTGAGAATGGAGCCATGAACGGATGCCGTGTGTCCACCTTTGTACGTGACACTGTGTGCACATGTATCGTGGTACCCGAAGATTTATTTTCCCTGGTCAGTCCTGACCACTAAAGCTTCGATGTGGTCCATGATTACCTCGGCCAAGGAGAATCGTTTTCCTATTGGAAAATGGCACATCGAATGTGAGTATTTGACTGGTTGGGTTGAAGTGGTAGCAGCTCCAATCAATTTTTGTTTTCTACTGATTGGTCAGAGCCCCCAGATTACAAGTAACACGGTAGCAGAACCAGTAGTAACCCGTGTCCAGGCCGCCAAGGCTTCCCAGAAACCCGTTCCTTTGGAAATTCCGTCGATCCGGAAATGTAGGCCCTCCGGAACGAGGATTTTGCCCGCGCCGAGAAGGGGTGCGTAATTCTCCCTTCCCTTTTGGAGAAAGCCAGGACTCATGAGTAAAAGGCTTCCTCTGCTGGATAAAAAGCATCTACTAACTTGTCAAGAATGTTACGATGGAACCGAACCTGAATCACACCCCTTGTGTGTTTCGCGCTCTCACGTCCTCCAAGTCTCCAGATCTCTCACGATACTTTATTCTCCGGTAATTTTAGTTATAATAAAACTGCTCAGAGGGTTTTTAAGTATTTTTATTGGCCAGGTGCTGCTAGAGAAATTTCAGGTTATTGTAAATCATGCGATGCTTGCTAAAGAACATAAGTTAGAGGGTGCGTCAAGCGCCCTCTTACTTATGTCCTTGAAGACTAGTTATCTTCATCGCTATTCTTCAGAAGTTTGGTTCGGATCGCGCCCACTTGCCTCTTTCAGATATTGCCCCACTTGCCTGGTCTGGAACGTGCCCCACTTGCCTCACCCCGATCGTGCCTCACTTGCCTCATCACAAGTAGGACTCTCCTCGAATTCACCTACCCGTAAGATTGAAACTCCCTTAATTATAAGTATTGTCAAGTTCCCGTTTTGATCTGAGCATAGTAACGCAAAATAATTGATTTTATTTGATAATCCATCCTAATTATAATAATCAAGAGACTATTTCATTTTAAATAATTCCCTTTCGCCTATTTTGATTCTTATTTCGATATTTGTAAATAATATTATATTTTTTATTGATCTTTAACTAACCTTGAACGATACTCTCAGTCTATAAGTAAATCTCGCCAATCATCGTTTCACTCTGCCTGATTTGTTAAGAATTTGAAACCTAACGCTTCGAGTTTGACCCCTTAGTCCATTGTTAATCCCTGCGAACAGTCCTTAACAATAAAACACTAACCATGACTTCATTACAAACCACTACTAACCATGAGTATATCATACCCAATTTGAAAAAAAATATTAAATGTAAAGCTTTAATGAAATAGATTTACATGAGGGTACTTCAAACTTTTAACTTTGACTTAACATTAAGAAAAAATAAAAAAGGCATTATTTCGGTATGAAAAACATGTACTGAAAGATATTACCAAAAATTGGGAATTTTTTCAAAATTCCCCCCCCCCAAAAGCAGATGGCTTCAATACTCTTCATACGGCCTTCCAGGTCCTGTGAGTAACTGCTGAAGGGGATACTGGTCCCGAGCTGCTGCGACTTCTGTAGGGATGAGACATGGATAAAGGCCCTATTTTGACTAACCAAAAAATGACTTTTTTACAAAAATAACTATTTTGAACTCAAATAACTGCAGTAATTGACTATGAATTTGTTATGTACAAGTAAATAAAGTCTTCACGTGCATTTCTACCTACCTCAGCCTCATACTTAGTTGCCACAGGTAGTGTAGTAGTGGTTGGGACACACAGCTCGTTAGCAGGACACATATCGGAAGCGTGTTTTTTTGTCTGCCCTCGAGGGACACACAACACAGCGCACCATGGCCTCCCTCATCTGTGTTACAGGTGGTCCAGCCTCTTGTAACTTTCAAGCGGCGTTGGGTAGCTCAAATACAGTGCATATGTGATTCTTGAGCTGCCTTGGCAGAGTTTGACTTACGAACCGATGAACTGCCCAGGGTTTGACCAGTTCAATAGCTAACACCTACATAAAATATACATAAAATATATCCTCTGAATGTGTTTGCCACCTGTCTCCTGCATGTTTTCACCATGAATGATCCAGGAGTTGATGACCACAGAATTCAGCATGCCGAAGAACACGCAGAGTGGCCACCTCCTGGTCTTATTGTCACACGAATATTGGCTACACATTTGGTCGAAAATTTCCACTCTTACTTTCGTCCTGTTGTTGTCCTCAATTATGGTTGGCTTCCCACTGCTGGCCAAGGACTTATCTCTATGCAGTGAAGACAACAGGAGGACAATTTTCTTGCTGGAAGGAGTGTCAGGCACATACGACACCAGTGTCATTTCCTTCGTGAATAGGAAGGCACTGGAACCTGGTGTCCATGTGGTCTTATCCTTCATCTTTCCTGGTATCTTCGCCATGTTCACCCTGACTGTCCCAATCGGCGTCATCCCACAGATCCTAGATAAGGGGCAGAGAGGTGAACCAATTTTCGGTTGTCACATTCCTGTTGGTGTTGTGGTAGCGCTGTGTCAGATCCTTGGTGAAGGAATGACCAAGGTTTTACCCGTCTCCGGCCGTGTCCCCTGCTTCCCAAGATACGGGATCTCTGACAGCATGTACTTGCTCTTGATATCATTTGCCATAACGATTTTATGTCATACTTCCCTGGCTTATTTTGGATGTACATGCGAAAGGGACAGTTGCTCGAAAGGCAAGCAACTGCTCGTCAACAGCTAGAAACTCGTGTGGGCTATAGTGGGTAACACAAGCCTCAATGAAAACACCCCACACCCTCCTGATTGAGGAAAATTGGTCGGTTTCTCTTCGCTCTTCTCTGGTATTGGAATCATCAAACCGTATGCCGTTGAGGATGAAAGTAAAGCACCCCTCAGACATAAATGCCCTATAGAAATTGGCACTAACTGTAGGGCTCCAGATATCCTTAGTGGAGAGGTGGTTGTCTCTCCTGTAGCTACTAAAGATGAGTACCCTGAACGAGGCACGTATCTCCTCACGTGTTATGCGATGTACTGTGGCCTTCTACTACTTGTACTTTGCTGCATTAATGTCTATTTCTGGTTGGTCCACTGCACATTTTCGCGGATGAGTTCATCTACAAATAACAAAGACGAACACTTGTCTGGGGTGTAGGCTTGACAAGCTTGTTAGTTGGGTGCAGGCAGAACTTTGCAATATATTTCTTGCAGGAGTACGTCCTAATGCTGTTGCATATGTCCTAGTGATCCACACAAAGTCTTTTTTAGTTTTAATAGTAGCTGTGTAGAAGTTTACAACCAGCTCATCAGGATTGGATCTCCTCAAGTGTGGTGCGATGTACTATGGCGTTCTGTTGCTTGTAATTTGCTGCATCAGTGTCTATTTTCTAGTTGGTCCACTACACAATTTTGCTGATGAGTTCATCCACAAAGAACAAATAGAAACACTTCTCTGGGGTGTAGGCTTGGCAAGCTTGTTAGGTGGGTCCAGGCCGTAACCTTGCAATATATTTCTTGCAGGAGTACGTCCTAATGCTGCAACATGTGGTTTAGTGATCCACACAAAGTCTTTTTTAGTTTTAATTGTAGCTATGTTGAAGTTTATAATAAGCTTATCAGGATTAGATCTCCTCACGTGTTGTGCGATGTACTGTGGCGTTCTGTTGCTTGTACTTTGCTGCATCAGTGACTATTTTCTAGTTGGTCCACTGCACAATTTCGCTGATGAGTTCATCCACAAAGAATAAAGAGAAACACTTCTCTGGGGTGTAGGCTTGGGAAGCTTGTTGAGTGGGGCCAGGCCATAAACATTGCAATATATTTTTTGCAGGAGTACGTCCTGATGCTGCTGCATATGGCTTAGAGCTTCACACAAAGACTTTTTTAGTTTTAATGGTAGCTATGTTGAATTTTATAATAAGCTCATCAGGATTGGTTGCAGGTACACGGCGTCGTCATCCATTGGGAGCGGTAGGGGCAGCGACAGGTCGAGCAGCAAGGCCAGCAACAGGGTCACTAGCATGTGGAGCAGCAGGGCCAGTAACAGAAGTAGTAGCAGGTGGAGCAGCAGAGCTTGCCACAGGCAAGATAGGGCTACCACGCAATACTTTCCTTCTTTTCTTTCTTGGTGGTCCATCATCCAAGTCACTGCTGTCACTGTCACCCGGTTGTAGCACATATTCAGCATCAATGTCATAAAAACTTTCACACTCCACATTGTCAGTTTCTTCATCAGAACTGTGCAATAAAATTGTCTATTTCACTCTGTGCAATTGATTTCTTACGCAAAGCCATATACAATAAACTTGTATTCTGAAAGGGTAAAAAATATTTGTAACACTGTTTACGCCGATCACTAAAATAGTAGGTAAACACTAACCCCGGTTAGGTCCCACACGACATACACAACCCCCCGTATCACCAACTACGGGTATGCCGTACCAAAACGTAGGCATACAGCACGGGGAAGTAGAGAGAGCGAGACGACGTGACCTTTGCCTACACTGTCGAGCAAGCAACTGCAGGTATGAGCTCGTGGGCACCCTCGCAGAGCGGGAACCATACGCATTGACAATGACGCCGTTGCTCTGGGTACCTCCTACCTATGGTTAGCGTTGGTTAAATGGTTCGCGTTGCAGTAGGTAATTAAGTCCCCCCACACACATATTATAGGTGTATTGTATGGTATAGAGTGGTGTACTATGAAATTCATAAATGAATTAAGCAAAACTATATCACAAATTGATTTTGTTAACATATCAACGGGAAATTTGCACTCGATACGAAAATCTTACGCTCTTAAAGACTTAAAAGATTCGTCTCATGTATAGATTCGAATCGATCGCGTCTAAAGAAATACTGAAAGTACCATATGTTGGTCTTTTCCCATATATCAGGCGTAGCGATAAAGTTATTATTTTAGACTTCCCCAATGTTAAAACCGATTCAGTTTCGAACGATATGCTAAAGGCAGCAAAGATGCTAAACAATTCGCATAGAAATAAGAAGACCATTCGTCTGAGTCAAATTAAGACAGTGATAAGCGTCAACAATCTTTTTCTTCAAATCTAACAGATTCTCTAATGATGGAGAAAATAACAACAACGCATTACGAACACTTATTATTGCTCCATTTGAACATGAACGATCAATTACTAATACACTCACTGGTCGTAGTAATAAACTCCTCTCTTTATGGTGGATGTCCTGTCAGACACATACTAAACAATATAAGAACTTCTTTCGCAATTATGAGTATATGCTCCTATATGCGATCGTTTGATTTATAGTTTTAAAAGATCAGCTAGACAATAATTCGTATAAAAGAACCCTAAAACACACAGAATATTTAGAATTTTTGCATTTGCATTCAAAAATAAAATTGTGTTTACAAACCTATAATTAATTTTCTTTATGGAATTAGGCCACCGAATAGACGTAGATTATCGAAAATAAAACCATTTATTTGGAAAAATAGGCTGATAACGGAAACGTTTTGACAAGGTATTTAAAATTTATAATATTATTACATATTTATATGTTATTCCCAATTTTAAAACGAGTAACTACTGTTTATGAATATAAGACTGCTCTATTATATGACAAAATAGGTTAATTAAAGAATGCTAAATTTACATATAACTTTTCACTTATGTACGAATAAAATAGACGCACTTAGAGATTAAAAATTCTAAGTAAATTAATCATTTATAGCTCACACAGAGTTAGAAATAGAAAGAAATAAGTTTTGATAAATTGGTTTGGCGAAAAGAAAACCTTCTAGTTTCTCATACCAAAATAATCTGAGTACTATTTATAACACAAACAATAAGTATTAGGAATATATTCATGAAAAATTATTACCTAACAATTTAATATCATTTGGTTAATCCTTTTGGTCAAATTTTGAAAAATGCCGGCCCTCAAATTTTGTGAGCACTTTGCAATAAATATCTTGATTTTTAAATAATACGCAAACTTATACATTTACGTGGGGGTGAGGCAGGGCCCATTTGGAAATTATCTTTAAAATAATAGATAATAAAATCTGATGCGATTGCAATAGCCTCACAAAAAAACCCTAATTGGGAATTTGCCCAAGAAAAATCTTTGCCTACATTAATTTTTTTCCCCTACTTATGCAGGCAAATTTCTAATTATAATGTTATGACGAAAAAGAGATTGGCCGCCACCTTGGGAGACACATTGTTAGTTGGAATCATATCATAGTGTATTATTATTATATAGTATTTTGAACAGAATTCTTATCAGAATTAAAGGATGATATGGTTATTTTATATTAGGCAATTTTATAGATAATATGATTGATTTAAATAGCATGCGGTGTTGAGGTTTATACCGCCTGAAGTAAAGCTACAAGGTAGAAAAACTAGAGGCATAACTACATCTGGCAATCGCGTTTGAACTCTAATCTAATGATTGGCTTAAATTAGGAATACAACGAGGCTATTGAAAAATTGCAAGGGAGGATATTGGGGACGAAGCCTCCAATTTTACATTATCTTAAAAATGAAGATAATGCACTGAAGCGATTGTAATAGCCTAACAAAAAAAAACGAAACCAAATGAGAGCAGGCATTTTCCAAAATTTGACCATCTTTTTTACCTATTATTTCTTTACTATTTTATTAAATTTTAAGGGTAGCTAATGCATTGAGTGCTCAAATTGTTGAAAATAAATGTTTAGTATTAATTAATTGAACCTGTATTGTGCAAGAAGCTCAGGCGAGCTGCTTAAAAATGATTTGCTTTAATGAGTCGTTTTGGGGACTAAGGATGGCGGAATGATTTAAGGTTCTCACTAACGGCTCTCCAACGACGCGGGAAGCGAGTTCAAAACTCGTTTCGCTACTTTTCTTACGTTCTTTTTCTTTGCGCCCCTTTCCTACACCATAAAGCCATCTACAATGGTGCCCAGGCGCAGCTGGACGGAAAGAGAGAACATTAGTCCTCGAATAACATTTTTTTATGCCGTTCTCCTCAATCCCTCAAAATACGCTCCGCTTCTAGGAGTAGGCCTGTGTAGCGTACGAGAAGTTCAGGAGAGCGGCTTAAATATGCTTTGCTTGAATGAGTCTTTAATAGGACTCAGGATGGCCGACTGGTTTAAAGCTCTCGCTAACGGCTGTCCACTGACGCTGGAAGCGCGTTCGGAACTGGTTTCGCTACTTTTATTTTTTTATGTTTCTTTGCCCATTTCCTACACAAAGATACTCGTATCTACGAACCAATCTAATAAGGATGTTTGACTGGTGGTGATCGGTGATCTATAAATACTTTTTTACAGCAGGGAAACTGTCTAAATAAATATCATCAATGTTTATGTGATACAATATAAGAATAACATTATTTTGTTTATTCATAGAAATAAACAAACAAGGATCATGTCCGAAACTGGTATCAGTCATCTTAAAAGGTAGTTTTGTGTTTTATAGTGAATTTCATTTTATCTAATTAGGATATTATTTAAATGTAATTATTTTATTTTTATTATAATGATGTTAAATGTGTAACAGAGAACTATATATCAATTTTATGTATTTATCCCTACTGATGATTAATTTACCTACAGCCGTATATTAGTTAAGACCTCGTATAAAGGAAATAAAATTTAATAGAAAGTAATAATAAAATTGCTTGAAAAAGAAAGAGCATAATATAGAAAACTGTTACTCTCAAAAAAATTATTTGAGTAGGCGAATCTAAACTTCGTATCAAGTTCAACTATTCGTAAAAAGGGAAAAGATGCCCGTTATAGTCAACCGCTGTTCAAATTTGTGTTTAGGAATATTATACACACCCATTTAGCTTAAATGTCTTTGTGATTTTGTGCAGTTGAATAAAAATTTAAGTATGTAGGTATAGCAAGAAAAGACGACAATTGCAATCGAGTTTCCGAATTTCATTTGGTAAAAGTCAGCTATCTTTGTATTGCATCGGACATGGGAATGTCATGGTACTTGTCCATGCAAACCGATTAAATGTGTCCAAGGGCTCAATCCAACAATATTAATAAGGGAAAGATTTCTTGAGCTCTTCTCGCTTTCAGTTTCACTTTCGCAGTATAACACCGGTGATGTTCTTCAGCTCCTGGAAGCAAAATCAATAAAATATACAGGCAAAGTGCAATATGAACAACAGAGGTATGCGGTTGCTATAGCAATAGAATGTACACATAAAGGACTATTCTTATGGCAAATGCATATCAGTGTCAGTTACATTTCAGTTAATCTTGCCAAATATTGGCCCGCCTGTCAGAACACCCTCCACTTAACAAAGAATAAACGTCTCATGGTGCGAGCGAATTTCTGTTTGAGGGCAAAGAGGTTATCGTATAATGGCGGAGAGGGAGAAACTAATTTCCACGAGTTCAAATAGGAGTGAAAGGCAAACTATAGGTTAGGGTTCATTTGCCTATACATAAAGGAATGTATTTGAATGTATTTGAAATAAAAAGACGCAATGGCATAATTATATTTAGGTAGTAATCAAAATTTGAAGTGACTTTCGATTTAACCTTTGAATTCTTTTCTAGTTATCTATACACCTCTTCATGGATTTTCTTTTTAGTCTGCTGAAAATTACAGGAAAATATGCGCCATATATATATATATATATATATATATATATATATATATATATATATATATATATATATATCTTTAGTCTTTGGCAATTTTAACCATGAAAAGACTAACAATCGAACAACGTATTAAAGTTATCGAAGCCTATTACGAAAATAGACATTCAAACAGAAGCGCATTTCGGGCACGATTATTTTAGTCAATATAATCGACCAACCGAGAGTGCAATTGGGAAAATTGTTCGTGAATTCAAACAAACAAGATCGTTGGCAGATATGAAAACGCCACATTGCGTGCTCGTTTACGCCGTTCAGCTGAAAACATTGCTGCAGTGCGCGCGAATGTGGCCGAAGATTCATCATCGCCTGCAGGAATTGAACCTCTCCACAACAACGTTACATCGAATTTTGACAATAGATTTGTCTCTACACGCATACAAAATTCAATTAACACAAGAACTGAACACTGCCTACCATTTGAAGCGCCATAAATTCGTCAATTGGGGGCACGAGCAAAGACAAGCCGATGATTATTTTTCGCAAAAAAACATTTAGAGTGATGAAGCCGATTTTTACATTGGTGGATTCGTTAATAAGCAGAATTGTCGCATTTGTGCTGATGGAAATCCCAGGAAGATTGTTGAAAAGCAACTGCATCCAAAAAAGGTCACTGCTTGGTGTGCATTTTTAGCTAGCCGAAACATTGTGCTGTATTTCTTCGAAAATGATGCCGGGAATTCTGGTACGGTGACAGGCGAGCAATACCGTGCCATGATAACCAACTTTTTATGGCCTGAATCGAATTCTATGGATGTTGAAGATTTGTGGTTTCAACAGGACGGCGCTACATGCCGCATAGCCAATGCAACAATGGCTTTATTGAATGAGAAGTTCCCAGGTCGCATCATATCTCGAAACAGCGAGGTCAATTAGCCACCACGATTGTGTGACTTGACACCTTTAGATTTCTTCCTATGGGGTCATCTCAAATTTAAGGTCTTTCCCAACAAGCCAACAACAATTCAACAGCTGAAGGATGAAATAATAAAGCATATTGGTGCGATGGAGGAGCAACTAGGCAGAGACGTCATAAAAAAATTTGACTATCGAGGGGAGTTGTGCCGCCGAAGCCTTGGGCAACATTTAGGCTATATTATTTTTCGCACATAATTGCCATGAAGTAAATAACATGATCCAATACTGAAACCAATAATTTTTCCCCATAACACTGTTTTATTTATATATATATATATATATATATATATATATATATATATATATATATATATATATATATATATATATTGAGAGATCGAGTAAAAGAGAGAATCTCCTTCATTATTTATTAAACTATGGAATTAATGTAATTCTAATTTTATGGCAGCATTATCAACCGATCTCTTCGAAATTGCGTTGCTCTATAAGACTTAATCCTCATCAATTTTCTCTTATTTCTAAATCGGGGGAAATTGATCTTCACGAATATTGTATTAATTCAAAAATATATTTGTAAGGAAATAAAAGTCATAGAGGAATATCCCCTTAATTGGCGCTTAACTTTCTTCCCTAACTCCGTTTTAAAAATTTAACTCCACGTGTAGTATCATGGGAGTCCAAAGAAGCGGAGAAAGAAAGAAAGAATTGGAATATCAGGTAGCTTCCTCGCAGGCGCAGGTAATTCATTTGAGCGCACTAAAAGCTTCAATCCCAGCGTGAAAACGATAACCTCCGTATTTTAGAGGCTGTTCGACTAGTCTCCCGCCCACATCATTGGAGGCCAATAAGACCTGAGCGAAAAACGCTAATCCTTCTAGGCACCAGAAATCATATGCTAGATTTCTGTGTCTTTCAGTGATTAAGCATAAATAATGGCTATCAAAGAAATACCCTGGGGTTTGAGTTTCTGGTTAGATTGAAAACCATTCGCTTTTGGTTCAGATCGTTGTATCTGTTTGCTCAAGTTCCCCGCTTTTCGGCTATAACTTGAGATCGTTTCTCACTAGGCAGACCCATCTTATTTGTGAAGCCTTACTCTGTTCAGAGCAAGCCTCGAATCGTTTTCGTCCTCGATATATTGGCCCGGATTACTCTCGTCTTATCTGCCCCCCTTCCTCTTAAGGATCTCCAGTTTCGCGTGTGATAATTTTTGTCTAGCCGCCATAGTGTCTCGATTTAATGGTTAAACTTCTCTGGACGTGTACGTGCATTAGAGGATATATGTATGTATAACTGTATATATACATAGTTCCTCGGTCTTTATCTCTTTAATTAATAACAAAATTTTCCAAGTCGGGTCAAGTTTATTTAAAGATAAGATAATAATCCTTTTCTATTTTTTTATTTGGAGTCATCGTCCTTTTGTGGTGCTCGTGAGGCCATATTTGTGTGTGTGTGTGTGTGTGTGTATATTTTTTGAGAAAATCTTTCAACTCCCTTCCTTGCAATCCCCGGAAAAGAGTAAGAGGCCCTTTCTCAGGTACTCATATAGGAATTCATTTTTGTTATTATAATTTATTGTTGTTTTATGTGTGTGCGATCACAAGGGTAAGATTTCATTTAGAATTTATGGAACTATTGCGATAGCCCCATTTTCTTTAACTTCAAATTCGTTAACGCCTTAAGTGGCTAAGGCTCACGTAAGGAAACAAGATGTCGTCCTTCTAGAGATTTGGGCAACAGGGTGTTATAGTTTGTCTCTCTAGTAGAGAGCTAGTTGCCTATATCCAAGATGAATAGAAAAAGAAAAGACAGAGAAGAAAGAACAAAGAGAAGCTGAGGAGAGTATAGAAAGAGAAAAATGAGACGATAAGGCTGAAGAAAGAGAATGGGTTAGGCACCAAAAAAGGGAGTTAATTAGGAATCACTTTTTTACCCTCTCAGTTATTTCCAGGAGTAAATCCCTTCAGATCTCAGCTTTAAAGCTGCCAGCTTTTAAAAATTGTGAGGATTTCTCTACTTACATCACTCACTTCGAAAAGATTTTTGAGGTAAACCACTGAGGTATCGAAACTAATGGAGTATCCCGACTTCTGCCCTTCCTTAATACCTAGCTGTGCAATATTTGTACTTCCTTTCACGCCGAGGCTACCTTGGACTATTCGATCCTAAAGTCCGAACTCTCGCCTGCGATCAACATGAATCCGGACTTCTACAGGGCAAAGTTTCGTCAGTTCGGATTCACCCTCAGAAGAATTCTACAGTTTTGATAGTTACGCTGTCCTCTGAAATCCGTGTATTCGCGAAGGACCGAAAAGTTTTTTCCTTCAAAGAAAGCATTGAAGATGTGGATTTCAACGCGTCCAGCCATAACCTTTGCCCCATTGATCCCAAGAAGTCATCCTCTGTCCCCCATAAGTAAAGATCACTTTCCTAAATTTCAGCCAAAGAAAGCTGACAAATTCGTAAAGGTCCTTGGACCCTCCAAACCAAAATATCACCCCCCGCCTGAGCCTAGGGATGTTAGGCCACCGTTTTTAATTCCCCTGCGTTGGATTACCTAAGACAAGCCATCGTCTGTTTTGCTTGCGGAACCCCCGGACATATAAGGAATAACTGCCCCCCTATTCTCAACTCAGTTCTGCTTTCAGCCACCAAATCCACCAATTAAGCACCTCTCTTTCTTCTAGGTCTGCTTGCCCCGAAACTCCTGCTTCTCCACCAGCGAATAGTGCCCCCGGATATCAAGTTAATTTTTTATTTAACAAATGCCTCCTCGCCGGCGGGCTTGAATTTGAAACCGGATCAGTTAATGGTTGCAGGGTTTCAACACTGGTCAGAGATACAGGATGCACGTACATCGTCGTATCGGAAAAGTGGCTCTGCCCTGTGAGCCCCGACCACGAAAAATTAGCAGTAATCCAGGACAACTTGGGGTGAGCTAACCGGTTCCCAGTGCTCCGTTGTTTCACCAGTTGGATGACGTCATAGTAGCGCCTATTTAATTTTGTGCCGTATTAGTCGGCCAGAGCCCGCAGCTCTCTCCTAGTCTTGATATTCAGCCGGGCATCATGAGGGTCCATGCCAGGAAGAATGAAGCATCCCCATTTCCTTTAGAACCCCCTTTTCCCCTGAGTACGAGACTCTTAACAACGAGTCTTTTGTAAGCGCCCAAAAGGAGTGTCTTTCCCTACAGCCCTTGTGGGAAAAGTGAGGACCAACGAGCGCGAATCCGTTCGTGGTCACAAGGAGGTCTCCTACCTCGTTGAGGGTGAAGTTTTGTTCCGTTCTACCTACGTCGCTCATTACTCCCCTACGCGCTTGCTATGTATCTTCCTCTCCTATGTTCAACAGGTACTCAAATTTGCCGACGATAGGTTGTTAACTGGCCACTTTAGCCATAATAAGACATCCCAACGAATCTTTCGCCATTTCTTTTGGCCTGGCGCTGCCAAAGAATTCGCCGACCTCAGTAGGTCTTGTGACATTTGTCAAAGGGCTACGGCAAAAGGCGGAATACCTTTAACCCTCTTACAAAAGACCCCAATTGTGTCCTAACCCTTTTTTTAGAGTGGCTCTTGACCAAATTAACCCAATACACCCCCGTTGAGCGAAAGGCATTATTATATCCTAACGCTCGTGGATTTTGCGACCAGATCCACAGACGCCATCCCCCTTAAGAAGATCAACAGCGTGACCTGCCTGGAGGTCCTGATCTTTATCTTCTCCCGTGTTATCATCCTTAAGGAGATTTTATGAGATAGGGGCAGACAATTTACTTCGAAGCTTATGGAGTAGGTGGGAAAACTCCTATTATTCGAGCCCCTCTTCACAACTCTATTCCACCCTGCCACTAATGGCCTCTGTGAGAAATTGAATTGGACGTTGAAGAACGTCTTTAAGAAAGGCATAGCCTCAGAAATGGCATTAATACCTGCCGGTCGCCATCTTCACCTGCATGGGAATTCCCCACCGAACCCTAGGGATCAATCCATTTAAACCCCTTAACGGCGCAAATGTTCGCGCCCCTATAAGAATTCACAAAGAACTGTTGTCAAACCCCCGGCTAGATGAAGAAGTCAAGTCTTCATACACATATATATTGCAGCTTGGAAATAATTTGGAGGAATACGCGGACATTGAGTACAAAAATGCGGAGTTGAACCTGGAAAATTACAAGACCTATTTTTACCTTAATTAAAAAGAAAGAGGGTTCAAGCCCGGTGACGAAGTCCTGACTCTCTTCCCCACCGAGACAACTAAGCTTTTTTCCTAATGTAAAGATCCCTTTTCACCCCTCGAAGCCAGTGGGCCCGTGGACTACGTGATTCAAGCACCCTCCGATAACAAATTGATTCACGTCAATCTCCCTTCGTTCCTTTAGTAACAGACTCCGTGAGCCTAGTCTAATAATAGGTCCCTCCAAGTGTCATTTTTCCTACGACACTATTAATTAACTCGGATTTCACAAAGGTAAAAATCAAATAACGCCTCAACAAGAAAAGGTCAGGGCCATTTCGGATATGACCTTCCCCGTACCAAGAAGCAGCTACGTCTATTCTTGGGATCAACTTCCTTCTACACGAGTTTCGTCCTCAACTTTGCCGCCAAGCGTCCCCTCTGAACGCTCTCCTTAAGAAAAACTCCCAAGATTCCATTGTTTGAAGCCCCAAGGCAATTTTCAACTCCAGGCAGATGAGGGATAGGTTAACATCTGCCCCCATATTGCGGCGCCCGCACCCGAACAAATTGTTTGGAATCCGTTACGGATGCCAGCAACGATGTCATCGGTTGCGTGTTGCTGATGTACGAAAAAGATGGAAATAGCTATCCTATCGATTATGCAAAGACGGTAGCTGTTAGCGCGCAAGAGAAATTATGCAGTAATCGAAATTAAGGCTCTTTAAATAGTTTGTGGTGTACAAAAGTTCAAAATGTATCTAATAGATCAGGAGTTCGTGATCGAAACGGATCACCGTCCTCTGGGGTACCTAAGAAATTGTAAAATCCAAAACGAATGGCTTATGTGCTGGAGTCTGCAATTGATAGAGTATCAATTCCGAATTTTGTATTTAAAAGGTATTGAAAACTGTGTGGCAGAATCTTAGTAGAAACCCAGTAAAGGACCCTCCTCTCTCAAGGTAGAACTCCATACACCATTTAAGTTCATGTATATATTCGAGCTCGTTGTTGCCCCATGTAGAATTTCTTGTGTGCGTGTGTGCGTATGCACGTATTTGAGTGTATTGCTTCAATATATGTGTTGTCATAATTGATTTTATGTGTTTTGTTAATATTTCGAGCATTGTCTCTCCGCGTGATTGATTCCTTATTCCTAATTGTGGCCTTGCTTTTACATAAAACGATATATATTTTAATTAGTTAATTGCCCATTAACCCCAAAGTCTGTAAATTTTATCCGTAGTCTGAGATAAAAGGAAACTAATCCTTTACTCTGATGGCCGCTGTTTCGGCTGATATTTATTACCGATTGTTTTTGGTCGAGATACCCTTGTCCTTCTCCTTTGCTTCGGGAAACCCCAACTTTGGAAGGGAGTCATGTAAGGAAATAGAAGTCAAAGAGGAATATCCCTTTAATTTGCCTCTTAAAATTCTTCCCTCACTTCCTTTTAAAAATCTATCTCCAAGTGTAGTAAAGTAAGAGTCCAAAAAAGCGGGAAAAGAAGGAAAGAATTGGAATATGCGCCAGCTGCCTCGCAGGCGAAGTTATTTAATTTGAGCACTATAAAATATTTAATACAACTGTGAAAAGGCTATTCTCCGTATTTTAGAGGCTGTTCGCCGAGTCTCTCGCCCACATTGTTGAAGGCTATTAAGACCTGGGTTGGGCGACAATGCGCTAATCCCTCTAGGCGCCAGATGTCTTCTGGTAGACGTCGTCTGTACTTTCCAACGAATGAGCATCAAACACGGCCGTTATATAAATACCCTGGTTAGATTGAGAACCCGTCGCCTATGGTTCAGATCGTTTTGCCTGTTTCCTCAAGTTCGCCTGTTTTCGGTTATACGTCGAGATCCAATCTCACCGTCTTCCCCCGAGTTTGATAGCGCTGTCCGTTTCCAGAGGGCAGCCGTGTCCATCTTTCCCCTCTTGGGGTAGAAGGGAATCGCTTTCATTTCATGATAGCCTCGTCGATGCCCAAGATTATCAATGTTTATGTTAGTTTAAACCATCTGATGTCGCTTTTAGAGGCCATCATGCGTAAAGCCCTCTCTCGTCCATTGCTCTGGCTCCTATTCAAGGTGATGTCTGCAAATTATCAGCAGATAGAGAGAAATTGTCTGTCTCCCGTGAAGTGCTCCCCTATCCCTTGTGATCTCGTTAGCAGATCGTGTTCGTGTAATCCGCCCTGATCATAGAAGGATTAGAAAAACCCGTTTATACCCCGGAAGATTGCTTTGGGTTTCTCTCTTCTCACTAGATTGATTGAGATTTTGTGCCGTCCGCAAACCAATCCTGATTTCGTGATTAATTCTGACCGCAGCCGAGGTAATCTCAATTCCCTTCGGAGTCTCTCTAATGCCTTCGCATCTAGACTCCATCGACGAAGACCTGGCCAGTGTTCTTCTTCATCCCCAGTTCTTCCTCCAGAAGTAACCTAGGAGTCTTTTCCTCGTACATCCCACTTCTTCGTTCTAGGTCCTAAGAAGAATTCCCCATTTGGTGTAACGCTAATAGACTTGCTGAATCATTTAATCCAACTTATTGGATCAACTATATATTTTCCCGAACCTATTTTCCCTAATATTTGCCTGTTATAATATTTTTATGTCCAACTGATTATTATTTAGATTTTTATATTTATATGTTCCCTTGTTCTTATTATTTGTATTAAAGTATATTTTTGTAGAGGTGTTTATCTTTCGAATAGCCATTGAGACAAAGCCGGCAAACGTAGTCCCTTTTAAAGAGCCAACCTATAATATCGAACTCTAAGTATAACGTCCTTACCTTAGTCCCAATTCAATTATAGCCGAGCTCAGCGCCGACAGTGGCTGTCTTTCGTAAGGTAGTGTGTAGTGAGTTTGCCTAAGTTCGCTCAAAGTTATTCAAAGATTGTGGAACCAATTATCAACTTATTTTTTTTACCTATTCAATTGTGTACTCGCGACTCCATAAGTTTCCTTTTTGGGGATTGTAACACTCGACTAAATCCCGAGCTGGATTAAGAGGACGGGAAATTTTAATTCCGATAGGGATGAAATTCTCGCTGTTATATTTGATATTTCCTTCTTGTGTGTGCACTCCTTTTTTGTGGGTAAATCTTAGTAGAATTTAAAAAAGAAAACTTCCTTGAGCACCCATATTCTGTGTCGTGAGTTCCGTGTACGCTCGAGCTGTTACACGCACACGTACCCTCAAGGATGTCGTCCTTTGGTAGATTCCACAAACAACGTTAAATCTTGGGATTAACAGGTAAGGATTTAATTGCCTATATACAGAACGAAAAAAGAAATAAAAGAAAAGAAAGAAGAGAGCAAAGAGAAGTAGAAGAAAGAGAAGAAAGAGAACAAAAAGAAGCAGAAGAAAGAAGAGAAAGAGAGCAATGAGAAACCGAGTCCGAAGAAAGAAGAGAGCAAAGAGAAGCAGAATAATGGGAAAGAAACCGTCAGCATGAGCGAGAGCTAAGTAGCGATAATGTTTAAACCCTTTTCGTTAGTTCAAAGTATGAGGCCCCTTAAACCCCTTGAGTTAAGCTACCCGTATTCAAAGATGCGAAGAGGACTTTAGTGCCTACCTCACCCACTTCGAAAAGATTTTCGAAATGAATTCGTGGGAGATCGAGGAGAATAGAGTCGCACGCTTACTTCTCTTGTTCAACATTCATCTTCGGAAAATTTTCATATTACTTCCTGCTGAGGTCACCCTTAATTATTCGACTCTCAAGGCAGAATTGCTATTGGAAATCAATATGAATCTCGACTTCTATCGGGCTAAGTTTCGCCAGGCAAGAATATTCCGTGGCCAAACTTACCGCCAGTTTGGCTTCATCCTTCAGAGAAGCTTACAATTCTTGCTTAAGTCGGCTTAAGTACGACGCGAATACGAACCTCTGTTCGATTTCGTCTTACGTGATCAATTAATCGCTGTGCTGCCATCCGAGATCCTTGCATTCGTAAAAGCTAGACGAGCGTCTACCTCTAAGGAATGCCTGGAAGAGGCGGATGTACACGCGTCCAGCCATAATCTCTATCCGAAGGACGCAAGAAATCGCATCCCACATCTCTCAAGTGTAAAAGAAACTTTTCTAACTCCTCCCTTAAAAGTTGGCCTCACTTTATCAAAGTGGCTGGTTTCCCCCCTCCCCCTTCCAGACCTAATTTCTCCCCCTGGCAAAAACGGAGGGATATTAAGCCCGTCATAAATAATCCACCACCAATCAATTATCTCCGGCTGTCCATCGTGTGTTTCACATACGGCGTGTCCAGACATGTAAAAACCAACTGCCGCCAAAACTTTCATTTTCTCCCTTTTCCCATCCAACAAGTCCATCGAGTCAATGCTTTTCTCTTACTTTCAACCACCTGGTAACGTAATAACTTCAGCTTCTGCCCCGACAAACGGTTCCCAAGAACATCACGTCAACTTTTATTTAATAAAAGCTCCCACAGTGAGGCTAAAATTTGAAAAAGGAACAGTGAACGGGTGGCGGGTGTCAACTCTAGCAGGACAATCAAATTTCTGATTGTGGCCCAAGGAAGGTTATATATCTCGTTAAAGATACCTCCTTTACCGTTTACCTCGACCGATGACGGTTTTAAGACTTTCTTCCTCTGCTTTCTCCGTTCTCGAGTTTCCCAGGCTCTTTACCTTGCCCATGATGGGTTATTAGCTGGCCATTTCAGCCACAGTAAAACGGCCCACAGAATCTTTCTATATTTAATTCGGTCCGGCACTGTCAAAGAGATTGCAGAATTTTGTCGATCCTGTGATATTTGTCAAAAGACAACGGCAAAAGGATGGATCGCACCTGTCCCATTTCAAAGTAACCCTATTATTTCTTAACCCTTTTTTAGACTAGCTATCGACTTGATTGGCCCAATTCACCCCCCGTAGAGTGAAGGACACTCTTATTTCCTTACGCTCGTGGACTTCGCTACGATGTGTTCTGAAGCAGTTCCCCTAAAAAGAACCGATAGCATAACGTGTGCGGAAGCATAAATAGCTATCTTTTCTTGTGTCGGCATCTCAAAATAGATATTGTCTGACCAAGGCAGAGAATTTACCTCCGAACTAATGGATTACGTGAGAAAATTTCTACTGATAAAACCTCTCTTCACAACCCCTTTCAACCCTTCGGCTAATGGAGTCTGAAAAAAATTAGACGGGACTCTGAAAGCTGTCCCGAAGAAGTTGTGCCACGCTCAGCATCAAGAGTGGCGTCGGTATCTGCCAGTAGCTCTCTATGCGTGCCGTAAGATTCCTCATGGGACTTTGGGATTCGTCCAGTTCGAACTCCTTTATGGGCGAGATTTCCGAGGCCCTATGAGTATTCTCAACAAATTGTTGGCAAATCCCCGCCTCGATGAAGATATTAAAATCTCGTATTCGTACGTATTGGATCCGAGAAACCGCTTAGAGGAATACATCGTGATTGCGTATAAAAAATTCGGATCTTAATTTTCAGAAATACCGGACTAATTTCGACGTAAAGGCGAAAAATCGACCTTTCTAACTCGCTGATGAGGTAGTGCTCGTCCTCCTCCGTGAATTTAATAAGCTTCTTTCACAGTGGAAAGGACCGTTGCCCGGTTTAGAAGCACGATTACTTGTGGATTACTTCATAAAGATCCCCTCTGATATGGGTACTGCTTGCAGTAACTATAATAGAATAATGCGGCGAATCCTGGATGACCAAGGTGACGTGTCGTTTTATTTCGATAATGTGTACGTTGCCAAACGTACATGGGAACAATTTCTAGTCCCCATTCGCTTCCTCCTCATGAGGTTACGGGAACATGGATTGACCATTGAGCCTAGTAAATGTTATTTTGCCTATAATTCCTTTCATTATTCAGGCTTTCATATCAGGGAAAACAAGATGAACCTCAAGCGAGATAAACTAAAGGCAATTAATTACCAGCATGCCTCTTCTGCACACCAATAAATCTCTCTTCTCCGTTTGGGGATCCACATCTTTCTACCGGCATTTTGTCTCCAATTTGGCCATCTTAACTACTTCACTTAGCCCTCTGTTAAAGAAGCAATCCTCAAATTCTCCTTGTGTGGAGCCCCAAGTAATCCGCCCAATTTGAAAAACTTAAGGATAGGCTCAATTCTTCCCCTATTCTAAGACTCCCCAATCCGACCAAGCCTTTGGGAATCACGCCCGCCCGCGCAAGGAAGGAGTAGGATGAGTGTTGTTGCAATGCAATGATGATTGCAGACATCCGAATGAATACGCGACCGGAAGCTCTCGTCGCGTGAGGAGAACTATGGGATCATAGAACGTGAGGCTCTCGCGATAGTTTGATGGGTGCAAAAATTTAGAATCTATTTAGTGGGAAAGGAGTTTGTGATCGAAGCAGATCGCCGCCCTTTAGCATATTGAAAAAATAGTCAAAGTCAAATGGAGTACCAATTTCGCATTTTTTATATTAAAATTTCTGAAAATTGTATGGATGACTGTTTTAGTAGGAATCCAATAGATGAGGTGTCTCTTACCTCGTAAGATCGAGTCAACGACGGTGTGTAATCACAATTGTATATATTGTTAAGCCTTGTCCCTGGATATATATATATATATATATATATATATATATATATATATATATATATATATATATATATATATATATATATATATAAATATGTCCTAAAATGGACTCTCGACGATATACCATATATAACTATTCGTTGAGGGAACTTCTTCAATTATCTTTAGAGTGCGTGGATGTCTGGCGGGCCGATATTATGTATCTTCGATATGCTTAAGAAGTTGAACTGAGCTCAAGGATAATAATATTGCTATCATTAATAAAATAGAGTTTTATTAATAATAACTATCAACAATACACAAAACGGAAAATATTGACATAAACAGAGAATGGAAAGGGTCGTGGGAGCTCAGCTAATCCGAGGATTGAAAGATTTAAAAAGGTAAAACAAATATAAAGTTAAAGAGATGGGATGGTTCGCTAAACTGTTTAAAGCACAGGATAGAATTGACAAAAGGGTTAAATACTCAAAGGTAACGTTCGGCTTACGTAATTTTATACTAGTTGTGCAGTGGAAGGCGACGTGAAGGAATTTTCGGTCCGCTGGCGAGTTCCAGCCGAAGGGGGGGAATAAAAGGATCCTGACGTGGCATCTTGGGAATAAGAACCGTTTCTCGACGAACGGCTTGAAGAACAAGGGCTGTTCTACGTTGTTCTCTTCTGAACAACTGGGGGTGAGAACCGTCTCTTGGCTACGGGCTCAAGAACAATGGCTGTTCTAATGTTGTTCTCTTCTGAACAACAGGGGAAGGGGTGAGAACCGTTTCTTGTCAACGGGCTCGAACGAACAATGGCTGTTTTTAATGTTGTTCTCTTCTGAACAACAAGGGAAGGGTGAGAACCGTTTCTTGGCAAACGGGCTCAAAAGAACAATAGCTGTTCTACGTTGCTCTCTTTTGAACAACAGGGGAAGTGGCGAGAACCGTTTTTTGTCAACGGGCTCGTACGAACAATGGCTGTTCTAACGTTGTTCTCTTTCTGAACAACGAGGGAGAAGCCTTGTGGACTTGGCTTTACGAAAAGCTCGAACCTTGGCACTCAAGGGATATTGTCCTCCTTCTGGACAAGTGATGGTGAATCTCGAGGTCGAGGTCCCTTGGCGCACAAAGTGAGAGAGGGTCGGGGTGATGTTGCGCGACGAAAATCTGGATCTCCAATCTGATCTTAGTGGTAAAGTTTTCATCTAAATAGTCGAGACACTCCCTTGGCGTGGGGGGGGGGGGGACAATCGAGTGGGAGCTTTGAGGGAATGCACAGCGGAGCATGGGAACAATGCCTCATCTGCCCATAAGCCTAACTCAATCTGACGAGGTCGGCGTAGGGGGCGAACGGGGAAAGATAAACCTCCTTGTTTAAACATTGACTCAGGTGGCTGCGATAAGGCGCCAAGCTTCAAAGCGAAGATGCACGTGGGAGCATCGTGGTTTTAAATAATATGTGATAGGGGATGAAATTTACGCGGCCTCAACCCGTTCTATCACACCCCTCCAATTCGGGGGAAGTTGTCACTTCGAAAAAAAAGAGAGAAGCGACAACGATAGAGCTCCGTTGTGGGGAACTCGTTTTCTTGTACCTACCGTACCTTCCTGCACCTAACTAGTATTACCTCAATACATATGATTATTTGGATCTTTTGATTATTAGGGAAAATAACCTTTAATACAAACCTAATAAAAAAAAAGGCATGGAACAATGAACTGAGATAAAATTAGAACATATAGAACAAAATAATTTATACGTAATTATTGGGTACAAATATATATACATCCAAAACAAATAGACATTGAGCGTTACAAAATTCAGACATATACATTAACTAATTATAATACAAGAGAATCTAATTTAAGTCGTACAAGACGGTATATAGCTACATGGAGATACTAATCCCATGAATACAATTACTATACGCTATTCGGTAACGCATTCCTACTGAGTGCGTCAGCCACCTGGTTATCGGAACCTTTTATATAATTTATTTTAAATTGATACTCTTGCAAGGTTAAACTCCAGCGCATGATTCGGCCGTTGGAGTGTCGCACATTCCTAATATAGGCTAACGGACGGTGGTCGGTTCCTATCTGAAATTCTTTTCCTATCAAGTACCTTTTGAATTTGTCTATGACCCAGATAATTGATAGAGCTTCCTTCCTTTATAGGGGCATATCTCTTTTCGCGTGGTAATAATTGACAACTAGCATATGCAACTGGATGACTCGTTCCGTCATCCTCGTAATGAAGGAGTACACCTCCAATGCCCTCGTTGGACGCGTCGGGCTTAATCCCAACGGATTTTTCCGGGTTGGGCAACTTTAAAATGGGGGCAGAAATGAGCTTACTCTTGAGCTGATTAAAATGGGAAAAAGCGACATCATTCCAACGAAAACGATCGGGGAAATTCTTTTTTTGAATGGGGCTGAGGAGGGCCGAAATTGCAGCGAAATTCAAAACAAATCGCTGATAGTGTGAAGCTGATTCTAGGAACGATCTTAATTGCTTCTTTGTAATCTGGAGGGGCATGTCGGCGATTGCCCTAATCTTGTTCTCTTGGGGACCTAACTCGCTTTGTCCTATTTTGAAACCCAAATATTTTATAGTTTCGTGGGAAAAATGCCATTTGCGGAGGCCAATGGTGAGGCCATCTTCACGCAGTCACTCGAAAAGAGCTAATAGGGTGGTTAAATGGTGACTCCATTCAAATAGTTCTTATAGCTGACTCTTTTGATGTGGTGTTAGCTGCGCGTCAATATCCAGGTCAGAGGGTTCCAAAGACTTGCCTGGTAGGGAAGGAGGAGGGTAATCGGCATCAGGTTGGGTGCACACTATTTGTAATACATTAAGGGACTCCACGGGGTAATCTTCTTCAAGCGCCGATGTTTCGTCCAGTTCTACGAAGGTATCTCCATGGGTGAGTTGGGGGTTCTTTTTTTCTTGTGGTCCACGGACAGTCTCTGTGTCCTTGTCTTGGGCCTTATCGCCTAAGGGTGTTAGTAATTCACACTCCTTTTGTGCCGTCCTAAAGTCCTGGTTAGGGATCTCCGAGAAATCGGACGGTATCGGGGTTCTGATGGGGACGGGCTCCTGGGCTCCTTTCTTAGCTCGGCTTCGAGGAAGCGCGGCCTGAGACCCAGGGTCGGAACTTACTTGGGGGCTCTTTCCTATAAGTACGCAACAGAATTGTATAGGTGCTGAAATTACTTCAGCCCAGCCATCATAATATTGACACTGCAGGTAACATCTAACGACGGGGAATTGGTTCGCCCGCCCAAGGTAGTCATGTACCACCGCAAATTTTTCGTCGTTAGGGTCCACTGGGGGAAGGAGTTCGTCGGACACGATGAAACACGTACATCCTGTGTCCCTGACGAGAGTCGATACTTGGCAGCCGTTCACGCTGCCCTCCTCAAATTTCAAAGTTCCCGATGAACTTTTATCAAAAAGAAAATTTACCTGGTGGCCTGACGGAGGGGGAGAAGTTTCTGCTTGGGTCTGTACCACCGGGGAAGCCAGGGTGGCATTAATCTGGTGAACTTGGTGGGCTGGTCCGCTTTTAAGCCTAGAATTTTGGGGGCAATTCCAGCTCATGTGGTTTTCTACACCACAGGTGAAGCATATTATTGGTCACTTCGGAAAGAGAGATGGAGGAGAAATCTTAACGGGAGGTTTGGAGTCCCGTTGTTGGTTTTGGGGAAAGAAGTTTTGGGGTTTGACGGGGCTCGGAAACTTCGTCGGCTTTCCTGTGAAGGGGCGCGAATCCTTCCTTCTTTCCTTGTAGCGGGATTGGGGAGAAGTTCGATTCTCCTTTGGGTATAAATTATGGCTTGAGGGGGAGAAGTTTCTGCTTGGGTCTGCACCACCGGGGGAGCCGGGGTTGCATTAATCTGGTGAACTTGGTGGGCTGGTCCGCTTTTAAGCCTAGAATTCTGGGGGCAATTCCAGCTCATGTGGTTTTCTACACCACAGGTGAAGCATATTATTGGTCACTTCGGAAAGAGAGATGGAGGAGAAATCTTAACGGGAGGTTTGGAGTCCCGTTGTTGGTTTTGGGGAAAGAAGTTTTGGGGTTTTACGGGGCTCGGAAACTTCGTCGGCTTTCCTGTGAAGGGGCGCGAATCCTTCCTTCTTTCCTTGTAGCGGGATTGGGGAGAAGTTCGATTCTCCTTTGGGTATAAATTATGGCTTGAGGGGGAGAAGTTTCTGCTTGGGTCTGCACCACCGGGGGAGCCAGGGTTGCATTAATCTGGTGAACTTGGTGGGCTGGTCCGCTTTTAAGCCTAGAATTCTGGGGGCAATTCCAGCTCATGTGGTTTTCTACACCACAGGTGAAGCATATTATTGGTCACTTCGGAAAGAGAGATGGAGGAGAAATCTTAACGGGAGGTTTGGAGTCCTGTTGTTGGTTTTGGGGAAAGAAGTTTTGGGGTTTTACGGGGCTCGGAAACTTCGTCGGCTTTCCTGGGAAGGGCCGCGAATCCTTCCTTCTTTCCTTGTAGCAGGATTGGTGAGAAGTTCGATTCTCCTTTGGGTATAAATTATGGCTTGCGGCATAGACATCCGCATCTTCGGTAAATTCTTTACAGGTCTGGCACCGACGATCCTTGACGAACGCGCAGATCTCCGTCGGGAGACACGCCAAAAATTCATCTCGCAACACGAAGTCTGTTAAGGACTCGTAGTTCGGATCAACCTTTGAGGATTCTAACCAAAATTTAAAATTCCTCTGAAGAAAGTATCCGAATTGACGGAACGTCTGTCCGGATTTAATACGACCTCCTCGAAATCGTTGGCGGTAGAAATCGGGAGTCATATTATGAGCGGCCAATAACTAAGCTTTTAAGGTGCTGTAGTTAAATGTACACTCAGATGGTAAGAATATAAAAATTACGCGCAATTTACAATTTAACAAGGGAAGTAATCTGGCTACACCTTCAGCCTCCAGATCCATGTTATTGATTTCGAGGATCTTTTCGAAGTGGGCTAAAAAGGCTCCGAAATCCTCTCCATCCTTGAAATTGGGGAGCTTTAGTGAGAGATTGGGGGAGGCTTCGGAACGGGAACTGGCGGACTGTATCTCTGCTTCAACACGAGCTAATTCAAACTGATGGTGAAGCTTCAGGTTGTCTTAACCGTTCCTCTCTTTCTCTTTCTTCTCGTTTGATTTCTCATTCTCTTTCTTCTCGTTGTATTTCTCTTTCTTCTCGTTGGATTTCTCTTTTTCGTTCTTTTCTTTGGATTCCTCTTTCTCTATCTTCTCGTTGGATTTCTCTTTCTAGTTCTTCTCGTTGGATTTCTCTTTCTCTTTCTGTTCTCTGCTCCTCTTGAACATACTCAATTAGTTCTATTCCGGAGAGTCCCAAGGATTCTACTTGCGCTTTAAAGATTTCGAACTGAGTCATATTTGCACTTGGGGTGCACTAGTCAACCAACTAAAATTCCTTGCAACAAGAATTATGCCTTCTAGAGAAATTAGCCTACCTAAATATGGGCACTGACCTATTCGTACTTGGTTTCTCGATCTAAATAACCACTGACTAAAATCACAAAAAAACACAACCAAATTATTATAACAGTTCCTTGAGCTACTCCAGCTTCTTAAGTTTAAAAAAAAGGGGATAGCAATCGTTAAAACAAAAGGGAACTACTATACTCTATTATTATAACGAATAACACTTTGCTTTACTCGACTGAGACCAGTGTTTGCAAAGATATAGCGTTAAACCTTACACACCTGATACCAAATTTAAATAGTATATATATATATATATATATATATATATATATATATATATATATATATATATATATATATATATATGTCGTAGAATGGACTCTCGACGATATACCATATATAACTATTCGTGGAGGGAACTTAATTAATTATCTTTAGAGTACGTGAATGTCTGGCGGGCCGATATTATGTATCTTCGATATGCCTCAGAAGTGGAACTGAGCTCAAGGATAATAATATTGCTATCATTAATGAAATAGAGTTTTATTAATAATAACTATCAACAATACACAAAACGGAAAATATTGACATAAACAGAGAATGAAAAGGGTCGTGGGGGCTCGGGTAATTGGAGGATTAAATATTTAAAAAGGTAAAACAAATATAAAGTTAAAGAGATGGGATGGTTCGCTAAACCATTTAAAGCACAGGATAGAATTGATAAAAGGGTTAAATACTCAAATGTAACGTTCGGCTTACGTAATTTTATACTAGTTGTGCAGTGGAAGGCGACGTGAAGGAATTTTCGGTCCGCTGGCGAGTTTCAGCCGAAGGGGGGGGAATAAAAGGATCCTGTCGTGGCGTCTTGGGAATAAGAACCGTTTCTCGACGAACGGCTTGAAGAACAAGGGCTGTTCTACGTTGTTCTCTTCTGAACAACTGTGGGTGAGAATCGTCTCTTGGCTACGGGCTCAAGAACAATGGCTGTTCTAATGTTGTTCTCTTCTGAACAACAGGGGAAGGGGTGAGAACCGTTTCTTGTCAACGGGCTCAAACGAACAATAGCTGTTCTAATGTTGTTCTCTTATGAACAACAAGGGGGAAGGGTGAGAACCGTTTCTGGCGAACGGGCTCAGAAGAACAATGGCTGTTCTACGTTGCTCTCTTCTGAACAACAGGGGAAGGAGCGAGAACCGTTTCTTGTCAACGGGCTCGAACGAACAATGGCTGTTCTAACGTTGTTCTCTTTCTGAACAACGAGGGAGAAGCCTTGTGGACTTGGCTTTACGAAAGGCTCAAACCTTGGCACTCAAGGGATATTGTCCTCCTTCTGGACAAGTGATGGTGAATCTCGAGGTCGAGGTCTCTTCGGCGCACAATTGAGAGAGGGTTGGGGTGATGTTGCGCGACGAAAATCTGGATCTCCAATCTGATCTTAGTGGTAAAGTTTCCATCTAAATAGTCGAGACACTCCCTTGGCGTGGGGGGACAATCGAGTGGGAGCTTCGAGGGAATGCATAGCCGAGCCTGGGAACAATGCCTCATCTGCCCATAAGCCTAACTCAATCTGACGAGGTCGGCGCATGGGGGCGAACGGGGGGAAGATAAGCCTCCTTGTTTAAACATTGACTCAGGTGGCTGCGAAGATGCACGTGGGAGCATCGTGGTTTTAAATAATATTTGATAGGGGTTGAAATTAACGCGGCCTCAACCCGTTCTAGTGCCTTTGATTATTTTTTCTTTTGTAATTCATTGTAATGGTCACCATTTTTTTATTTTTTTGTATTATTATTAATTACCGTTAACTCCTAAGTTCCACAACCTCATATGAACTGATTTTGGGGGGAAGGTCACGGCTTTGTATACCTAAGTTAAAGATTACCCTATTAGCTTTTATCCCATCAAATTAAATTCATTTCTCCAATCACTCACTATCTGTCCTATTTAGGAGGAATGCCATGTCTGCGAAATCTCATGTTAGGAAGTGAGGCGTGTGCAAACATGAAACACAACATGCCTTTTTCAAACAGAATTGCTCTGGTGAACCAAATCAACGCAGCTGTGTTGAACTTGGGGCGCTTTATCATCGTCTTCCCCATCCCCCAGGTAGATAACTCTTCCTGCTTTCAGAGGGCAGCCGTCTCCATCTTCCCGCTGTGTGGGTAGAAAGGAATCGCTCTCATTTACCGATAGCCTCGTCGATGCACAAGATTATCAAGGTTCATGTTTCCTTAAGTTAAACCTGATATTCCTTGGGAATCTCGCTTAATTCCCTTAGTTTCATCGATGCCCAATATTATCAAGGTTTATGTTTGCTTAAGCCGCCTCCGATATCCCCTTTGAAGGCCATTGTGCACGAAGCCCTATCTCGTCCATTGCTGTGGCTCGTATTTAAGGTGATGTCTGAAAATCCTCAGCAGATAGAGGGAACTCGAGCTTCTTGCCGTCCTGACCATATTGTCTGTCTCCCGCCAAGTGCTCCCCTCTCCATTGTGATATTGTCAGCAGATCGTGTTAGTGTAATCCGCCCTGATCAGAGAAAGATTACGGAAACCCTTTTATAACCCTTTATATTGTCCTGGGTTTCTATCGTCTCACTACATTGATTGAGTTTTCCTGCTGTCCACAGGCGAATCTCGATTTGGTGATTACTTCTCCCTGGGACCGAAGTTCTCTCCACCCCCTTCGGAGTCTCTCTGCACGCTTTCGCATCGAGTCTCCATCGACGAAGTCTTAGCATTGGGCTTCCACTTCCCCAGTTCATCCTCCAGAAGTACCCAGGAGTCCTTTACTCGTAAGTCCCACCTCTTGGTTCCCAGTCCTAAGAAGAATTCTCCATTTTGTGTAACGCCAATAGACTTGCTAAATCATTTAATAAAACTTATTGGATGACATATATTTTTCCGAACCTTGTTTTCTAAATTTTTGCCTTATAATATTCTTTTGTCCTACTGATTATTATTTATATTTCCATATTTATTTGTGCCCCCTGATTTATTATTTGTATTAAAGTTTATTTTTGTAGAGGGGTTTATCTTTAGAATAACCTTTGTTACAAAGCCGACAAACGTATTCCCTTTTAAAAATCCAATCTATAATATCGCACTCTAAGTAGAAGGTCCTTACCTTATTCCCAATCCAATTGTACCCGAGCGCAGCGACTTTTTGGTCACACCCCTTCGTTCCTCGACAGAGGTCGTTTTTCTCTAGAACAGAGGTTCCATCGTCCGCATTGAAGAATGATCGTGAACTCGTCTTCTGGTCCATCCCCCTGGCCTTCATCTTCGTTGCCATCAGGATATTAGACCTTGGTTCACGTCCATTGGCCTTCTCCATTCTTCACACCGAATCGCTGAAGGATATTCACTTTAAGACCGCGGCCGCTTGCCTTTCCTTCCTCGAGATGACAGCATAAAAAGTAACACGACCAATTGCTTTCATCTCTCGATAATCGATCGACTTTATTACATTTAAATATCCCCTCTGTATAACTGATTTGTAATATTCTATTTAAATGCTGATTAACGAGTAATTAAGGCTCCCCGAATGCCCATTAATATATATTCCATCTGAGTTGTCCTTTATTTACATTACCTATATTTCTTGTATGTATATATTATGATTATGTTATCTAATGACTCATTACAATTATATTTTTTGTTTTCTTTCTTTAAATATACCTTTGAACTGCAACTTGGTAAACTCAGTTAAATGCTATCGGACCCTATAGTAAATCACACTCTTATACTTTGTAACTAATATATATATATATATATATATATATATATATACCTATGTGTTTGTGTTTGTGTATTAGTAAATACTTATATAGCTTTTTATTCTTTTGTTTGAAGAATAATACTACTGAACAATGAGGTTTTGTTTACTTCTTCAAGCTATTACAAAATCAAATACTTTGGCATCCAATTATACAACTAATTCCATTTGTGATAGAACGGTTTGAGGCCGCTTAATTTCAACCATTATCACATGTTGTTTAAAAACACGAGGGTACCCACGTGCATCTTAGCCTTGAAGCCGGGCGCATCAGAGGCGCCACCTGAGTCAATGTTTAAACAAGAAGGTTTATTTTCCCCCGTCGCCCCATGCGCCGAACTCGCCAGATTGAGTTAGGCTTATGGGCAGATAAGGTATTGTTCTCAGGCGCGGCTGTGCATTCCCTCGAAGCCCCCACTCCATTGTCCCCTACGCCAAGGGGATGTCCCGACTATTTATATGGAAACTTTAACACTAAGATCAGATTCGAGATCCAGATTTTCTTCGCGAAACATCACTACGATCCACTCTCCCCTTGGCGCCAAGGGCCCTCGACCTCGAAATCCACCATCACTTGTCCAGAAGAAGGACAATATCCCTTGAGTGCCAAGGTTCGAGACTTCGTGATGCCAAGTCCACAAGGCTTCCCCTGTTGTTCAGAAAGAGAACAACGTAGAACAGCCATTGTTCTTTTGAGCCCGTTGACAAGAACGGTTCTCAACCATCCCTCCTTGTTGTTCAGAAGAGAAAAACGTAGAACAGACATTGTTCTTCCAGCCTGTTCGCCAAGAAACGGTTCTTACCCTTCCTCCTTGTTGTCCAGGAGAGAACAAAATAAGATCAGCCATTGTTCTCGAGCCCATAGACGGTTCTCACCCCCCCTGTTGTTCAGAACAGAACAACGTAAAACAGCTATTGTTCTTCAAGCCCGTTCCTTAAGAAACGGTTCTCATTCCCAAGACGCCATGTCAGGATCATTTAATTTCCCCCCCCCCCCTTTTCGGCTGAAACTCGCCAGCGGACCGAAAATTCCTTCACGTCACTTTCCTCTGCACAACAAGTGTAACTACGTAAGCCGAACGTTACCTTTGAGTATTTAACCCTTTTGTCAACTATATCCTGTGCTTTAAATGGTTTAGCGAACCATCACATCCCGTTAATTTATATTTGTTTTACCTTTTTAAATCTCTCTTAATCCTCGGATTAGCTAAATTTCCCACGACCCTTTCCCATTCTCTGTTTATGTCAATATTTTCCGTTTTGGGTGTTGTTGATAGTTTTTATTAATAAAACTCTATTTTATTAATGATAGCCATATTATTATCCTTAAACTCAGTTCCACTTTTTGAGCATATTTGAGATTAATAACCTCGGTCAACCAGACATCCACGCACTCTAAAGATAATTAATTAAGTTCCCTCAACGAATAGTCATATATGGTATATCGTCGAGAGTACATTCTACGGCATATATATATATATATATATATATTATTTAAATTTGGTATCAAGTGTGTAAGGTTTAACGCTATATCTTTGCAAACACTGGTCTCAGTGGAGTAGAGCATAGTGTTATTCGTTATAATAATAAAGTATAGTAGTTCCCTTTTGTTTTAACGATTGCTATCCCCTTTTTTTTAAACTTAAGAAGCTGGAGTAGCTCAAGGAACTGTTATAATAATTTGGTTGTGTTTTTTTGTGATTTTAGTCAGTGGTTATTTAGATTGAGAAACCAAGTACGAATAGGTCAGTGCCCATATTTAGGTAGGCTAATTCTCTAGAAGGCATAATTCTTGTTGCAAGGAATTTTAGTTGTTTGACTATTGCGCCCCCAAGTGCAAAGATGACTCAGTTCGAAATCTTTAAAGCGCAAGGAGAGTCCTTGGGACTTTCCGGAAAAGAATTCATTGAGTACGTTCAAGAGGAGCAAAGAACGAAATGAGAAATCCAACGAGAAGAAAGAGAAAGAGAAATCTAACAAGAAGAAAAAGAAATCCAACGAGAAGAAAGAGAAAGAGAGGAACGGAAAAGACGAGCTGAGCTTCACCATCAAATTGAATCAGCTCGTGTTGAAGCAGAAATACAGTCAGCCAGTTCCCGTTCCCAGGCCACCCCCTAATCTCTCACTAAAGCTCCACAATTTCAGTGATAGAGAGGATTTCTGAGCATTTTTAGCCCACTTCGAAAAGATCCTTGAAATCAATAACATGGATCTGGAGGCTGAAGGTGTAGTCAGATTACTTCCCTTGTTAAATTGTAAATTGCGCGAATTTTTTATATCTTTACCATCTGAGTGTACAATTAACTACCGCACCTTAAAAGCTTAGTTATTGGCTGCTCATAATATGACTCCCGATTTCTCTCCAAGAATTTCGAGGAGGTCGTATTACCCCGGACAGACGTTCCATCAGTTTGGATAAATTCTTCAGAGGAACTTTAAATTTTGGTTAGAATCCTCAAAGGTTGATCCTAACTACGAGTCCTTAACAGACTTCGTGTTGCGGGATCAATTTTTGGCGTCTCTCCCGACGGAGATCGGCGCGTTAGTCAAGGATCGTCGGTGCCAGGTTTATAAAGAATATACCGAAGAAGCGGATCTCTATGCCGCAAGCCATAATTTATACCCAAAGGAGAATCGAACTTCTCACCAATCCCCCTACAGGAAAGAAGGAAGGATTCGCGCCCTTTCACAGGAAAGCTAAGGAAGTTTCCGAGCCCCGTAAAACCCTAAAACTTCTTACCCCAAAACCAACAACGGGATTTCAAACCTCCCGTTAAGATTTCTCCTCCATCTCTCGTCCCGAAGTGACCAATCATATGCTTCACCTGTGGTGTAGAAAACGACATGAGCTGGAATTGCCCCCAAAATTCTAGGCTTAAAAGCGGACCAGCCCACCAAGTTCACCAGATTAATGCCACCCTGGCTTTCCCGGTGGTGCAGACGCGAGCAGAAACTTCTTCCCCTCCGTCAGGCCACCAGGTAAATTTTATTTTCGATAAAAGTTCATCGGGAACTTTGAAATTTGAGGAGGGCAGCGTGAACGGCTGCCAAGTATCAACTCTCGTCAGGGACACAGAATGTACGTGTTTAATCGTGTCCGACGAGCTCCTCCCCCCCGAGGACCCTAACGACGAAAAATTTGCGGTGGTACATGACTACCTTGGGCGGGCGAACCAATTCCCCGTCGTTAGATGTTACCTGCAGTGTCAATATTATGATGGCTGGGCTGAAGTCATTTCAGCACCCACAAAATTCTGTACGGTACTAATAGGTCAGAGCCCCCAAGTAAGTTCCGACCCCGTGTCTCAGGCCGCGCTTCCTCGAGGCCAAGCTAAGAAAGAAGCCCAGGAGCCCGTCCCCATCAGAACCCCGATACCGTCCCATTTCTCGGAGACCATTAACCAGGACTTTAGGACGACACAAAAGGAGTGTAAATTACTAACACCCTTAGGTGATAAGGCCCAAGACAAGGACACGGAGACTCTCCGTGGACCTAAAGAAAAAAGTACCCCCAACGCGCCCATGGAGATACGTTCGTAGCACTGGACGAAACATCGGCTCTTGAAGAAGATTACCCCGCGGAGTCATTTAATGTAATACAGACAGTGTGCATACAACCTGATGCCAATTACCCTCTTCCTTCCCTACCAGGCGAGTATTTTGAACCCTATGACCTGGATATTGACGCGCAGCTGAAACCACATCAAGAGAGTCAGCTACAAGAACTATTTGAATGGAGTCACCATTTAACCACTCTATTAGCTCTTTTCGAGCGACTGCCTGAAAATGGCCTTACCATTGGCCCCAGCAAATGCCATTTTGCAAACGAAACCATAAAATACTTGGGTTTTAAAATAGGACAAAGCCAGTTTGGTCCCCAAGAGAACAAGATTAAGGCAATCGCCGACATGCCCCTCCCGATTACAAAGAAGCAATTTAGATCGTTCCTAGGATCAGCTTCTTACTATCGGCGATTTGTTCCAAATTTCGCTGCAATTTCGGGCCCCTCAGCTCCCTTTTAAAAAGAATTTCCTCGATCGTCTACGTTGGAAAGATGTCGCTGTTTCCCATTTTAATCATCTCAAGAGTAAGCTCATTTCTGCCCCCATTTTAAAGTTGCCCAACCCGGAAAAATCCTTTATGATTAAGACCGACGCGAGCAACGAGGGCATTGGAGGTGTACTCCTTCAATGCGAGGATGACGGAACGAGTCATCCAGTTGCATATGCTTTTCGCCAATTATCACCACGCGAAAAGAGATTTGCCACTATAGAGAAGGAAGCTCAATCAATTATCTGGGTTATAGACAAATTCAAAATGTACTTGATAGGAAAAGAATTTCAGATAGGAACCGACCACCGTCCGTTAGCCTATATCCGGAATGTACGACACTCCAACGGCCGAATTATGTGCTGGAGTTTACTCTTGCAAGAGTATCAATTTAAAATAAATTATATAAATGGTTTCGATAACCAGGTCGTTGACGCACTCAGTAGAAATGCGTTCCCGAATAGCGTAAAGTAATTGTATTCGTAGGATTAGGATCTCCATGTATGTATATACCGTCTTGTACGACTTAAATTGGATTCTCTTGTAATATAATTAGTTAATGTATATGTCTCAATTTTGTAACGCTCAATGTCTATTTTTTTGTATGTATATATATTTGTACCTATTAAATTACGTATAAATTATTTTGTCCCATATGTACTAATTTTATTTTATTCCATTGTTCCATGCCCCTTTTTTATTAAGTTTGTATTAAAGGTTATTTTCCCCTATAATCAAAAGATCAAAATAATTATATGTATTGAGGTAATACTAGTTAGGTGCAGGAAGGTACGGTTGGTATAAAAAAACGAGTTTCTCACAACGGAGCTCTATCGTTTTCCCTTCTCTCTTTTTTTTACGAAGTGACAACCTTCCCCGGAATAGAGGGGTGTGATAGAACGGTTTGAGGCCGCTTAATTTCCACCGTTATCACATGTTTATCAAAAACACGAGGCTACCCACGTGCATCTTAGCCTTAACCTGGGCGCATTAAAGCCGCCACCTGAGTCAATGTTTAAACAAGGAGGTTTATCTTCCTCCGTGCGCCCCATGCACTGCCCTCGCCAGATTGAGTTAGGCTTATGGGCAGATAAGGTAGTGTTCTCAGGCGCGGCTGTGCATTCCCTCGAAGCTCCTACTCCATGGTCCCCTACGCCTAAGGATATGTCCCGACTATTTATAAGGAAACTTTACCACTAAGATCAGATTCAAAATCCAGATTTTCTTCGCGAAACATCACTACGATCCACTCTTACTTTGGCGTAAGGGCCCTCGACCTCGAGATCTACCATTACTTGTCCAGAAGAAGGACAATATCCCTTGAGTGGCAAGGTTCGAGCCTTCGTGACGCCAAGTCCACAAGGCTTCACCTGTTGTTCAGAAAGAGAACAACGTAGAACAGCCATTGTTCTTTTGAGGCCTTTGACAAGAACGATTCTCACCCCCCTTTCCTTGTTGTTCAGAAGAGAACAACATAGAACAGCCATTGTTCTTCCAGCCCGTTTTCCAAGAAATGGTTCTTCTCTTTTGTTCTTGTTGTTCAGAAGAAAACAACATTAGAACAGCCATTGTTCTAGAGCCCGTAGACAAAAGACGGTTATCACCCCCCCTGTTGTTCAGAAGAAAACAACGTAGAACAGGCATTGTTCTTCAAGCCCGTTCGTCAAGAAACGGTTCTAATTCCCAAGACGCCACGTCAGGATTATTTAATTCCCCCCCCCTTCGGCTGGAAATCTTCTGCAGACCGAAAATTCCTTCACGTCGCCTTCCTCTGCACAACAACTTTTAATTACGTCAGCCGAACGTTCCCTTGAGTATTTAACCCTTTTGTCAACTCTATCCTGTGCTTTAAATGGTTTAGCGAACCATCCCATTCCTTTAATTTATATTTGTTTTACCTTTTTAAATCTCTCTTAATCTTCGGCTTAGCTAGATTTCTCACGATTATTTCCCATTCTCTGTTTATGTTAATATTTTCAGTTTTGGGGGTTGTTGATAGTTTTTATTAATAAAACTCTATTTTATTAATGATAGCCATACAAATGTCCTTGAGCTCAGTTCTACTTCTTAAGCATATTTGAGATTAATAACCTTGGTCGACCAGACATCCACGCACTCTAAAGATAATTAATTAAGTTCCCTCAACGAATAGTCATATATGGTATATCGTCGAGAGTCCATTCTACGACACCATTAGCAACCAAATAAAAACAGCAGACAATATAGGTGTAAACTTGAATATTAGTCGTACTTCAAACCCACTATTCTAAATAATTTTTTATTAAAAATAATTTGCTACGCATTTGATTATAGATTGAAAGCATAGTTATATAATAACAAATCTTGAGTCATTGGTTTCGTGTTTGAATGAACCCTGTTTAAATATGTTCGATATGGTTACTCTCTAAGACTACCGATTATTTCACTTAACTGTTCATATTCATTCTGCAATAGGTGAAAATTGAATATGAATATCAAAGAGCTATAAAAAAAATAACATTTATAGATAAAATATATACATAAAGATTAAACAGTCTATTTAAGTCTTAATTTTCAGCTGTTTCAAAAGAAATAATATTTGTGGGAAAAAACGATGGAACAAAAATGAAATTAATTGGCTTGTTAGCATACATACATTATGACTATAAGGAATGGCTTTGATTTCAAGCTAATTGCATGTATTTTTTTGTAATAATATTTTTAATTGTGACAGAAGTGACTCTTTAGAAATTCTAATAATGGAGATGAAAATAATGTAAAATCTTTCCCTCATTTATTATGGCATGTGTAGACTATTTTCAAAATATTTTTGAACGGGATCAAATTATCGAAATTTTCGAATATTAAATTAAACATTTAAATAAAACTATATTATTTATACCAAACCAACTGCAGTCATTTAATTGATTACAATTATGTTAATCTTTTACGTACGGGTAAACTAGTAGTTTGGCTTTTGCTTGTTCCTTTTGGTTCCCTGAAAAACTAAGGGTTTGAAAAGGTAAAAAATATTGAATTTTGTGTTTATAAATTAGGTGCATATTATGTGAATTTTTATGACGTACGGGGCACAAGAATATAATCATTAAATAGAATGTATATACCCGTATGTTGTAAAGTGATTACATTCAGTGTCTTGGGAATTAATGGGCAAGTATCGAAGTTTTATATGAGAAATGAGTCATAAAAGTCCCGATAGAACTAGGAGTTCCGATACCACTAAAAACAGCTGAACCTACTGATATTCGATACCGATACTGAGTATATATATATATATATATATATATATATATATATATATATATATATATATATATATATATATATATATATATATATATATATATATATATATGTATATATATTTATATATATGGTCTAGTGAGGTGACCTATTTCTCGACAATATTCTTTACAGCAGAAATCGTCATAAGGGATCTCTCCAGTTACTCTCTAACCTCGCGTTTAACGGTCTTCTTCCGTATACTTGGCCTCAAATTTAAACTTCTATTTTTTTTGTCTTTAAAAAAATCCTTTTTCTTCTTTCGTTTGAAAAACTATGAAACAATTTACTATCTTTTGATAATTTTAATGAAAATTCTTTTACATTATATTTTTAACAGTAATATTATTGTAAATTGACCAGGCGAAGTAAATGGGTAGTTATTATGAAAAGTTGACTTGAACATCAGATAAATCAATTGCTTTCATGTCCAAAGAAGGATTTAATATTAACCAATTCTTAATATTCACAAGAATTCGCTAGTACCATTACGCTTCCACAACTTTATTGTTTAAATAACTTATCGTAAAATTATTTAAATATCTTGAGTTAAAAAAAAAGGTTTGAAACATCATTTCACCGCAGATATGTTTGTTCGCCAGGTTTGATGGTAAATCTATCTTCACTACGATTCGAGTACAAGAAAAAATAATTTTAGAAAAGATTTCTACAAATAGAAATTAAAAAATTACCCGAAGTAAATTTATATCTTCATTAAAACTAATGTTTAAATTTACATATTTCAAATTCAACAATAAAAGTTTCATCTGCATATCCTATTTATATCTAACATTTCAGGAAATTGGTGAAACTTTAAAAAACAGGTGCCGTGTTTTTAGTATTTAAAACAGGACTAATGCTGTTTTGGGGCACTATAGTGGTCATTTACCGCTTCGGTTAGGCGCGGAAAGCAATTATTATTATGATACTAGCACTATGAATACGGCTTTATTTGCAGTGATACAATCTTACAAATAACTGCTTTCCGCGCAAAAACGAAGCCATAAATGATGACTAAAATTCCTAAAAACACCATTAGTACTGTTTTTTTAATACAACCTAACTTAACCAAAGCTAACCTGACACATCATTCCCACATCTTTCTTCCCTTCGGAACAGATCACTACATACAACATTAAACAGTGGGGCACCTAACAACGTCTGGCAATCGCACTGAATTCGAACCATAGGGTAAATATTTCGAAATGGGGGCGAAGCTCCCATACCTACCCTTTAATTGTTTGATGCTCCAACCCAGCTACCCGCTATTTTTTAATCACGTCGTAGTATTTAAAATTCGAAAGCCTAGGGTGGAATGCAGTCATATAAATTAAAATTATTATTTAATGCTATGAAATAAGGTCGAATTTTGTATTGCCAATAGTGAAATCAGAGTTTCTTTACACATCAATAGAAGGCAAGGTGTTCTTATTTTAATTATATTTTGACCCCATTAGGGTGGAATATCTTAAAAATATGTACTTTTCGCGCCAAACCGAAGCCGTATATGACTAGTACAATGCACATAAAAACACCATTAGTACTGTTGTTGACACAAAAAATACGGCGGAAGGCTTCTGAAGTTTCACCAGAAAATTTAATAAAATGGATTTGTTTAGGGAAGTAAGTATATATCTTTATTGGTGTGGGGATGAATATATATATATATATATATATATATATATATATATATATATATATATATATATATATATAGATATATAGATATATATTTCTTCTATAAAAAAATTAATTATATTAAAATCACTGAAATGGGACATATGAATAAGATATGTAGATGGACATAATCATTGCTTGTCAATCAATTTGGGGGGGAATTGTGAATGATAAATCAATGTACTTTTTGGGTGTATGAAAGATCGTAACCTTGTTATTCATGCAGTGTTGATCGATACAACTTTATGTCTTATAGTGTCAGAAACAGTGTGGTCTGTTGTTAATAAGAAAGGACATTCTCCTATAAAAGATCCCATAATACATTGTTATAGGTCGGTGAGCATAGAAAACTTTAAAATCCAGGCTACTGATAAATCCCTGACTACATTCATGATAGCAGCACCATTATATGTTATATTCATAAAGTAGCTTTTAATTCAGATATTTCGGCCGTTCCTCTTCTTATTCAGTAAGAAACACAACTTAACAAACCATAGTTAAATAGTCATTAGTAAAAATATTTCTCCTAATTTTGTAATCATTATTGCGACTTTATTAAATCTACTTATTTAAGTACTTTGAAGATAAATTTCTAATTTTTGTGGTTTTACTAATTAGTTGTTATATAGATCCAAGAAAACGGGGGAACAGCGCACAAGCTCGATACCTACGTAGTTAGACGGAATAAGTGGATTTAAAAGAACAATTGCATTATTTTCCTTATTGGCTTTCTCCTGAACATTAAATTGCGCCTTGTCACACTCACAATAAAAATTATTTATATATATATATATATATATATATATATATATATATACTCGTATATATATATATATATATATATTGGTGTGGGCCGAAGAACTGTGAGTTGTCGAATATAGAAATCATTAGAACGAACATTTGTACTATCGTAAAGAAGAAAAAAACGAGAATAGAAAGCAATTATAACATAGAGGCGATTAAAAATAAAAGTCGCTAGGATCGGCTCAAAGATTTCCACTAGGTTTAAAAATCTTGTGGAAACACGTTATCTTAAACTCGAGCTCTGATTGGAGGATGAGAGTCCAGAAATTTGAGCCAAACCAATCAGTAATGAGATCTGAGGCACACGCCAAGACTTTCTTTCTCTTTCGTATATCTTTGTTATAGTTTGGTTTTATTTTGGCATTTCGCCTCTTTTAGTTCCGCTTTTCTTGTTATGTGTTTTCCTTCGTCTTTTTTTGTTTTTGGCACTTCGCCTCTTTTACTTACGCTTTTGTTGTTTCCCTTCGTTTTTGTTTTTAGTTTTGGGTACTTTGCGTCATTTATTTAGTTTTTCTTGTTTTATTGTTTTCATTCTTTTTTTTAAGTTTTGGGCACTTTGCCCTCTTTGCTTATTTCTTTTTTTAGTTAAACATTGTCGATCTTAATCTGGGCATTGTCTCTCTTTTGTTTTTAGTTTTTATATCCGTTTTATGTTCTTAATTTTGTTACATGTTCCTTCCGCTTGGAAATAACGATGTTCTCTTGACTGTGTATTCCCTTTGTTGGGGTATACCACAAACCTATTTTATCCCTATGAAACCTACCACACATTTTATCACTTAGTCCATTAATAAACAAAAATGAGAAAACTGTAGCGACTGACATATGTGTATCCATTTCATCATTCGAAATTAATTTTATATATTGACAAAAATGCCTAAAGCAAGTAAAACACTAATTCTCGAAGTGGCTCAAATAATGTCACCGCACCGTCTAAGCCGTTGCCACTCTTAGATCTCCAAAGAAAATGAGATAATTGAGCCTATATTTTTCTTCTCGAGGTGAGTGACAGTAAATTACATCTATGTGTCTGAGAAAAAGATGGTAGCATCTTGAAAAAGATTGAGGATTTATGAGGTGAAAAATTTCATTGGTCAATTTGTGATATCTATACAAATGGACTAGCCCTTCTCATCAATTCCACACCATCGACGGACCTATCACAACAATAATTATTTCAAAGGACCTATAGGGCATCCTTTGTCAAAGTTGGAAGAGTTAGAATGGGATGAAGTGTTCGTTACGATCACAGATGAACCAGAAATTCCGATGGCAGATGAAGTGTTGTCGGATTTGTCCTCTGATCAAAAGTACCTTTTCCTCGTCGCCAAATCCAATGATAAGGGGACAATTGATCCGCACGCCCACCCAGAAAATATGCTCGTCTCTCTCCTCTCCGCTGTTTGCAAGGTTATGGACCTTCGCCAAGGAAGCGATGTTGGTGACAAGTTGTTAAGAAAATTTGTTGCTCCTCCATTTAACTTCAATGTGAACTCATCGATTAGGACTCAATTACGATTTCCGAGTCAAAATTCACTTGCTATCTCACCATCGCCGAACTTCAGGATTTGATTGTCAGCAAATTTTAATTGCCATGTTTCCTAACCCATACCCAATCAGTGGAGCGCCGCACTCGCGAATTAACATGTGCATGCGGTAAAATTTATAGTTATGATAGAAAGGATGGGTATATTCGCGCGAGAATGGCTTCCAGAATTTTTTGGGGGAAAGCTGACATTCAAAAGGATTTTACCAAGAACATTTGATAGTTACAATCTCTATATTTCTCATAATGACGGCGATGATATCACTCCTCATTAAATTCGTCCTTCTTGCGTTCACTTAATTTGACGTTACATTAAAAAAACTTCTTTGCTTTGAATTTAGTTATATTATGAAAACTTAATTTGGTAATAATATTAAGTTGGAAAAAAATAGGCATCCTAGGTTTTTAAGCTACATTTCAATGAGCGGCATTTAATGCAGTCATTTTACCAACGATGGCCAATCAGAATGCAGTATTATCATCCAGCAGGAGGAAAATTCCGGGAGAAATTCGAAGCTTGATAAAATAAACCGCTGATCTATGAAACGCATTATTATAAAGAAATACCCCGGCAACTGCCCCTAAAGTTACTGCCGAGTTGAACTAACATCTGACTAGCCCATTTTCGAAAAAAACTGTTCGCTGTGAGCTCAATAAAGCCACATATTAAAGAAGAACCCCCATCAGGTAACCTCTGATTTCTCATCAAAACATCCGAAAAGGCTAAACTGGTGTATAGATCACAGGGGATGGTTCACAGATCATTGGAAGTAAGTAATATTCTCGTACAAATCCAGTTTTTCTCTTCTACCCACTGAAGGGTGCGTTTATGTGTGGAGGCAGCCCGTGGAAGCTTTAAATCCTAACTGCCTTCTTCCTACAGTGAAGCTCAGAGGATTGTCAGTTCTGGCTTAGGCAGCCATATCTTGGAATTCTCTTGATCCAATCGTCGCCTTACATGGTAGGATCAACAGCAACGAAGATCAGAATATTTTGGAAAATCAAGTCCATCCCATAGTTCAGACATTATTTCCTGATGGTGAGTGCTTTTTCCAATATGACAATGCCCCGATTCACACGGAAGTGAACTACAACACATGGAAAGGCCCCGACAATCTCCATATCTTAATATTATAGAGCATTTGTAGTGCGTCTTGTCCGAAACAAACTTAGATTTACAAACCACACTTTAAATTCTGACACAAAATCCACTCTCCCCCAAAACAACCTATAATTTTTTAAATAACTCTATTATCCCACTTTTTTACAACTAAGATACCCAAAACTAATTAATCTGAGGTTTTTATTTTAGAAACAAAGACATATTTCCCATTCACTAATAGTTAAAAGCCCTGCATTTTCATAATTGGAATATTACCACCTCTGCTGCTTCCCATTTCCCATATAAGTAATTTATAAATATCTGATAACTTCTATAAGAAATTATTGTTTAAATATATTTATAATGTCATATCCTTGAAAATGGTTTCTTCCCTGAAACGTCTGTACGAAGAAGTTAATATATAATAATGAACTTCCTAAATTTAGCATGCTTATTTATCCTTAAAATACGTATACCCCTGGCAACGCGCAACCCCTCTGCTTCCTTAAGATATATATATATATATATATTTATATATATATATATATATATATATATATATATATATATATGGATAAAACCACAGTAATAGGACTAATTTTTATACCTAAACAGGTTTCGAGGAGACCTCCGTCATTGGAAAATCTAATGTTTTCACCGATATATAATTCATTACACGATTTGCAGGGAATAAAATAATTTCCCTGTTCTTTATCGATCCACGTGATGCCCTCTCCTCGAGTTTATTTCTACATATGTCCAATGAAAATCATCAAATTGATATTAAAAAGCTAAAATAGTTTATAAATCTCACATTTATATACATCGACGCTTAATTGAATCGGCACTTATAAAAGAAATTCACAACTTTAATATTTCCGACGGCCAATTCAATACTTATATCTTAATAAGCAAGAAAGTCATACTTCCTTTTCTCAAAAATGCCGACACATTCTCGCATAATCTACCTTATTGCCACTTATTTGTGTGTTTGTACGTTAAGCAACTTGTGTATCTCACTTGTTCACGAGCGATTGACAATGGCGGAGGTCTCCGTTGAATTCTGGTTTCGCATATAAAATTAGTCCTATTACTGTGGTTTTATCCCAATAGTTACACCTACGCTACTGTACTTTTTTGTATATATATATATATATATATATATATATATATATATATATATATATATTAATTTTTATATTTGACAGCAGAAAAAGCATAATTCTGTTTCTTGAAAACTTTTTTAACTTCCATAAGTGTCAAGCTTTAAAAGAAAAGAAATCATGAAGATCATTATAAATCATTATTTATTATTGGCGCGAGGCACCTTTCGACCATACCCGTTCATATTATGGGGCAACATTGATAATATAAAAAAAAATTGAACTATATAAATACAAAATATGTCGACATTTTACAATTTATTAGAGGGAAGACATTGAATGTACTTTTTAATATTAAAATAAAAAAATAATTTGAGATTAAAATGCAAAATTTGTAGTTTAAATTGAAATTATTTTTGACCACAAAAAAACAATAGAAAAAAATGGCAAAATTAACACATCTCTTTCAGAAATAGTAATTGATGTCAGAGCTATCTACCCAAAGTTGCGATGCTTACAGTCACCGATAGGAAATAAATCTTGGTAAAAAGACGTAGTCTTCTTGTAATAATTTTCTTTATGGATAATTTGAGCTTCAGAAGTGAGTTCCTCTTAAAATATTTTGACGGCACATTTGATTGAAAAACAACAGGAAAAAACACCTAAATTAACAATTCTCTTTCAGAAATAGTACTTAATGTCACGCCTATGTACCTAAAGTTGAGGTGTTTACAGTCACCAGTAGGAGATGAATGCTGGTACAGAGAATTAGACCTCTTGCAGTTATTTACTTCACGGATAATGCGAGCATCAGACGTGAGTTCCTCTTGAAATTGCTTCTTTGTTTTAAATTAATGTTTGGAATTTGAGTACCGTTCTTTGTCGGTTAACCGTCGATTGTCGGCCTGGCTGGAATAAGTATGTTTTATAAGGTGCCTCGGTCTAATAATAAATATTGATTTATAATGATCATTATGGTTTTTAAGTTTAATAAAGTTAAGAAACTGAACAATACATCTTCTGCTGTCAAATATAAAAAGTACTATATACAACATGGCCTCCTGTAAATCTTTGTTTTATTTTAAGCTAACCCCTTTATCCTTAACGGACTTTTTGCTCTTTCATTTTTCTTGATAAGTTTTTTCATTTTACCCCAAATTTAATCTCACTTTGGTGCAAGTAACATTAACTGCTCTCAGATTATGTTTGATACTATTCTGTCTCTTTTCTTTTGTTGGTTTAGAATCTATTTGCATAATTTTCGACCCATTAGATTCTAGCCATTTGAGTTTAATTTAATAACTGTACTGGTCTGCTACCTTACTGTAATACTATTGCACAATGTCCACATATGGCAGAAACCTTAAATAATTCAAGATTTTAAATATGTTCCTCGTAATCAGCAGAAAAATACTAGCCAAAAATTGATGATTTTATAACGAAAGCAGTTTCGTTGCTAGACAGCATCAGGTTTTTGGAGTATTAAATTTAAGGCCAATTTTGTATCCTATTAAAATATAAAAGGTACTCCGATAAAAATGTATATCACTTCATTTAACCGAAATTTAGAGCAATTATTTTTTATAATTCGTTTTCAATGCGATATCGGGTATTGCAAAATCCCTGTTACACTCGTTACGTCACTATAAACAAATGACACACTGATAATTTTGATGCAGTTTGACTTGTTTTTATTGTTTTAACATATAAATATGTGCATAAATTATAATGTTAATTGATGAGCCAGCCTCGGCAGTGAGCACGCGCTCCAGGCGAGATTTGAACGCCTCATACACGTTGCGAATGAAGTCCTTTCTGATACTGGCCCACAGGCGATTGGCGGAATTTACCTGGTCGAAGTTAATGTGGCAGGCATTGTAAGACTTGCCCTCACATTAAAATCGTGGAGATGGACAAGTACCTTAGTACGGAGTAGTAAGACTAGTAGGTGTGCGTGTAGTGTCTTAATCATCTGGTCCTGGAAAAGGAGGAAACCGTCAGGGTAGGGACAGCCAAAACACCAATACCGGTCATTTTAGACAGTTGTGGAGTGGAATTCTCCACCTTTTCGAGAAGCAAGTGAAGCACATAAGAGGGAAGGGCAGCACTGCCCGAAGGCGGACATGGGCCTCCCCGGCCCCGGAGCGCCAAACGGATCCCCCTCCGTCTGATAGCGGGGAAACAAAAACCTGCCAGGCAATCGGTATTTGAGACGGTCATCGGCAAGATCAATATAGAGCTCACCCGTCTCATTGAGACACCGAATGGGTGGGCAGCAGTCTGTTGGAAGAATAAGGACGTTGAGACCCTTGTTTCAGACCAGGCTAAACAACCCCTACGCGAAATTGGGCTCGAAGCGGAAGTCCCCTATGAACTACTCGTGAGGCGTGCCGTGATTCTCAAAAGAGTGGATCCCTACTTTGCGGTGAACTCCACGGAAGAGATAAAAAACGAACTGAACGCCAAACAACCATGGCCAAGAGTGGATAGGGTTGACAAGATAGGAAAACCCCTGGTTAAAGTTACCTTCGTTACCATCGAGATGGCTTAGAGAGCGTTGAAGGAAGGCCTCCTGGGTTTCTACCTTTGCGTCGCTCCAGAAAAGATAGAGGAAGAGGAATATATTTACATAGACAACTGCCAAGTCTGCCTGTCCATCTAGAGTCACTCGACAGGAAACTGCCCTACGAATATACAAACCTGCGTGGCATGCTCCAAAACCAGTCAGGGTTGGAGAGATTGCCGAGAGGAACAGCCCAAATGCGTTAACTGCCTAGGGAAGCATCGGGCTCTGGCCATGAGATGCCCTCTACGCAAGGAAGCATTCAAAGCCAAGAGACTGAAACTAAAACAGCAAAAGGAAGAAAAGTCACGAGCAATTTCATATGGCACCGCGGCCTGTACTCCCGGAATCGTCACACCAATAACAGAGAGAGTGACTCCGAGGCAAACCCTGCCGGCCGAAAGCAAAGAAATTATGACGATGGTCATAGTCGCCCACCTGGTGAACCTTGCACGTCCCGGCTGCTTCTCGGAGAGACTCAACACAATGTTGAAACACAATGGTGTAAAAAATAAATTGTGGTTCCCACCGAACCCAGCATCTCATGACATGCTGAACATCAAGTTCATTGATGACACGCAGTCTGAGAATACCGACGAATCAAGTAAAAAAGAAAATGAATCAACCGACATTCAAGAAGAGGATGGGAGCCAAGAACATATAAAAGAAGATAGCGTAGAAGTAAAAAACACCCCGGAGGAAAAGAAATCTAAGAAGAGGATCAACAAACCCCCTAAACAAATAGAAGAGGAGAGTCTGGATGGGGAGTCAGAAGACGATCAGTCTTACCCCGGAGTCCCCCTGATCGAAAAGGTCGATGTCCTGGAGAAGGGACACTTTTTCGACGGGAAACAACTTAAACTAAAAATTTTCGGGACTACCGGATGTAGACCCGAAAAAATTAACCAAAGACAGCTAGTAAAAGGCATTAGGAATAGCGAGTACAAGTGGACCTTTAAAGGGGCCGTGATCCCCAAAGGAAATGGAAAGCCTCCTATGCAGTGGCACGATGTTTATCCCAGAGTCAAGTCGTCACACAGTGAATTCGTCAACTTACAAAAACATAAAGTGCGGCATGATGACCTCATCTATAAACTAAAAAGTAAGAAATGACAAAAAGTGTAAAGCGCGCAAATAAATAAATAATAGAGCAAAAAATTTTAAAGTGAAAATAATTAATCAAAGTAAATAATTAATAAACGTGTTAAATAGATAAATAAGCAAATAGATAAATGTGACAATTAATAAACAAATGAATATAAAATAAATTATTTAAGTGTTAAAACGAGTTAAACAAGTGAAAATATAGTGGAAAATGTAAATAGGAAATTATAAAACTAAGAATATCAGTCAGTATAAAAATAAAGTGAAATAAAAGTAAACAATCGAATACAAATTAAAATATTCAAGTGTTAAAATAAATTAAATGAGTGAAAATATAGCGGAACATGTAAATAGGAAATTATAAAATTAAGACTATCAGTCAATGTAAAAATAAAGTGAATTAAAAGTGAAAATTAACTAGATTATAAAAAGCATAATATGTATTGTGTAAATTATACAGAAGTACATTTCATAAAATAAAATTAAGTGAACCAGTATTTTAAATTCAAACGGTTATGTATAGAACGTATTAAATCTAAACAGTTATTTATAAAACAATAATAGACAGTAGGTAATAAAATAATAATAAAGTGTAAATAGGTTTCTAAAATAAGTGTAAATATTAAAACCCAATTAGTGGGTAAAATTAGTGTATGTATTAAAACCCTATTAGTGGGTAAAACTTAAAATTGTAAAATAACAAAAAGCTGGGCTCCTGCGTTCATTTCTCCAGGAGAAACCTCTTTATGTATCTTTGCTTTCAACTAAATCTTTCCCATCCTTAGCTATATTTTTTTATTTTTTTCAACACTTTGACTATATATTTTTTTTGCATTGTATAAATTTATTTCTTTCATGTAAAAACTACTTGTTCTCATCCCAATAAATATATCATCATCATCGTGGAGATTAAGGTCGTTACACTGCTGCGGACATACCTTCTTCGACTAAAAGTTCATTTTAGACCTCAACGACTCTTACACGCTTTTGTTCGTATTTACCGGTGTGCCCTTCTCTTTAAAGACGCAGTCCGCCTTCTTTGTGATCTTTCTCACCCAAGATTTAAATTTTGGGACCAACAGGTCTTTGTAATCGGCCACGGTGAGGCTAAGACCTGCTGCAGACCACAGGAGTGTCATCTTATCGCCATTTGAAGCAACGACGCTAAGCATCATCACGGAGGCCTGATGCTTGGTCATTGCCACTTCCTAGACCTCGAAGACGTAGTCCATTAAGCTTACTACGCAGTCGTTATGGTGGGTGAAGAACAGATCGACAGTGAAGTTTTTCTTTATCAGAAGCAATGAGAATTCAAGTGCAATAACACATCAATTTGTTGAAAAGGCGACGACAGCGCTCCCGACGTTGTTTTTGCATATGTTTTGTGGTTAAGGATCCAGAAACCATATGCTACATATGTGGCTGTTACATGCTAGTTCGTCAAAGGCACAATATATCAAACTTTGTGATCTGCACTTACAAGGCATATTTTGATGTTCCTCTTGGCGATCAAGATAAGAAGTGGGCCCCATATGCTGTTTGCCATAGTTGTGTGGAACATCTTCGTAAGTGGACGAAAGGAAAGAGAAATCGTCTTCCTCTTAGAATTTCCATGGTGAAGCAAAAACCAAAGGATCTTGTATCGGACTGTTATTTCTGTCTAGTGAATACTAAAGGGATTGGCAAGAAAAATAGGCACAAGATCGACTACCCCAACATTCTCTTGGCGATCCGAGGGAATGTCTTTACTAGTTCCGATTTTCAGGGGATATGCTTCCTCCGAGGATGAAAATGATGTACCTTATATGTACGTCGACGAAATGGATTTGGAGTCTCCAGATTTATCATCAGATGCTGAACAGTCATTAGCTCCTCACTGTTTCAACAAAAAGGATTTGAATGACTCGATACGTGATTTGGCGCTCTCCAAGAAAACTGCAGAAATTTTAGCCGTCAGGTTGAGTGAAAGACATATGCTTGACAGGTCGATATGGGTATATTACCGAACAAGGGAGAGTATATTTGTGGGGTATTTCTCTTAGGACAAACAATTTTCATACTGCCACGATCTTCTGGTCTGTTTACCTAGTTTGGACTTGATACTTATAGCCCCGCTGAGTAGAGACTGTTTTAGGATAGCTCCAAGCCTAGCCTCAAGTGTTTCCTTTTGCATAATTGCAATGACTTTTATTCAGTTCGTCTTGGTCACTTTGTCCATGTGCGAGAAACTTATGATGAAATAAGAATGGTCATGGATTTACTTAAGTACCATGAACACAATTGGATCATATGTGTAGACCTTAAGATGGCCAACTTCATTCTTGGCCAGTAGAAGGGATATACAAAGTTGCCATGCTATATCAGTATGTGGAACAGTCGAGCCCGTAACAAACACTGGTCGCAAAAAGATTGGCCAGTTCGGGAAACTTTGGAAGCAGGAATGCAAAAAATTGTTAATGAGCCAATCGTAAGTCGAGAGAAGATCGTTTTCCCTCCACTTTAATATAAAAATGGGGTTGATGAAGTAGTATATCAAGGCATTGAGCACTGACAATGATTGTTTTCAGTACATATTATCAGTGTATCCTGCTTTGTCATATGAAAAAATAAAAGCAGGAGTATTTGATAGTTCCCAAATCTGAAGACTTCTGAGTGATTCTAGATTCGTGAACACCATGAATGAAAAAGAGAAGGCAGCCTGGCTCTCATTTTCTGCCGTTGTTCGTAACTTCTGTGGAAACAAATAAGCGCATAATAACGAGGATTTGGCTACTAATATGCTATTAGCATATTGTGATTTGGGATGCAACATGAATGTAAAGTTGCATTCCCTAAATAGTCACCTCAACCGATTCCCAAAGAATCTGGGAGCCATGAGCGACGAACAAGTGGAACGCTTCCAATCAGGATTTGATGACCATGGAAGAACGCTACCAAGGTCATTGGGATAGACACATGCTGGCGGACTACTTCTGGAAGATTAGAAGAGATCAGCCAGAAAAGACTTACAAAAGAAAGAGTTAGAAACGCAAATTTTGCATGATTGAAATCAAGAAGAGCTCCTCCAGACTGATGGTACGGTCCTTAATAAATTAGTATCTAATTAATTACAGTATTTGTTATCCTAATGTGTAATCCAAGTTTCTTCTCATATGCAAAATAATGTGTGTGCGAAAAAACCTGCTTCACTATAAATAACGCAAAAGGATGATAAAAAATTATTTCAGGGCATCATTTTAAGCGTGATAAAATGAAAATTATTGGTTAATATTAGTTATTGATATTACGAAAACCCTGGAGCATTTAGAGAGAATCTGATTTCAGATTTGAATTCAGTATGCTCGAATTAGGTAGGAAAATGTACTTTTGTTAATTCACCAAATACATTTTTTCCCAGTGTTATTAATAGCTATTCTCTCGTTAATCTTTATCCTCTCCCGTCTTCACACCAAAACATGCATTATTCTCCTCTGTTCCGAGAAATCATGCCGATGACTATCTGTATCCACAAGCCCCTGCCGTGTAACGGGACCCCCTTTTCTTGGGGTGAGCAAGGTTCTTACTCGATCGTCGGTTAGTGTCACAAGCCTCAAAATACTCCAGGTCGATGTTTTGAATTTCTATTTCATCATCTTTGTGCTGGTTCCTACCGTCGCTGCCAGACCTGAACAATGAAACCGATTTTCTGCAGTATAGGGATTGTTACTCCATAATTTATAAGTTTCTATTTGTCCTACCTCCTTGTGCCCTTATGATCAAGGCGAAGGTGATTTGAGTTCTCTACGCCTCTAATTCGTAGCTAAGCTATTTTATTATTTTTTTTGCATAGCGACGCTGAAGTTGTAACAATTAGGCGACCCTAGTTGCTTCTTTTCGAACAGATATAAAATAGTTAGAGAAATTTAATTTTTCATCATCTTTAACTCTTAGATCTACTTGTTATTTTATTTCTATAAGATTGGTAATTTGGAGATAATATTAAATATAGGATTGTTTTTGAACGGTAAAACGCTGCATTTGTAAGCATTAAGCTCCACGCCCAAATCTTCAGACGAATTAATTAACCAATTTTAGCAAGTTTCTAAATTTAAATAGCTGTATTAGCTATTTAAATTAATTATTGTCAACAAATGAGTTTAATGAGCACTTCGTTACAGATCCTATGGTATTTATAAAAATTAGATATAGGAACGGTCCCGGATGGAGCTTTAAAGAACTCTAATCGTGATTATTATCTAGTCGTATATTTCCCAGTTGAAAAGTATCTTTTACGTAACATCTCTTAAGCAGGAATTAATCCAATAAATCATATTATCGCCAATGTCCATAGCTTTTAACTTTGAAAGAAGGTTATTGAATGCGAATTTATTAAAGGCTTTAACCTAGATATATTACATCGTAACTTGAACCAGACTTGATAGGTTTTGTTTCACGGTCATAAAATATAACAAGTTTAGTGAAACAAGAGCTCTCTTTCCTAAAAGCGTGTTGTCTATTTACTAAATATAAATTACTTTATTTCTTGATTGGTAATTTTATATCAATAATTTACCCTATTATTTTACATATATATAATTGAAGTTAAGCTAACAACTGTTCGATAATTGTCTTTAGCAAAACTGTACCTTTTTAAAATATGGGAACACCTTGACTATTTTCACTCCATTGGAACAAAATTTGCTATTAGAGAGTAAATGAACAGAAACGCGGCTATAAATGAAATTTCGTTTTTCAATTCCTTAATATTTCTGGCATAAATCTCGTCTACCCCGACCTCTTTATTTGGACTTAATTTCTTAGGTGCACTATTTTTACATGGTTAGCTCTTACTATTTTTCCTTAAGTTTTCAAATTTTATTTATTATTTTTCTTTCCCAGTCTTTTATTACTTAAATTCGCAAAACTTTTGTTAAAACCGATAAAAACTAAGAATTTACAATAGTCACTCTTTCCAGATCATATTTGACTGATTGCTTTAACCTACTAATTTTTTTCTTTTTACAGTATGGGGGTATATATTACCAATTTTTAGCGAGGTAACCAGTTTATAGCGGTTAGTTACTAACTACACCAGTTCAAGGCACGTTGGTTACCAGTTCATATGAATGGAGAATTATCTGACTCTAAAGATGATTATTGATGGGTGATCTTATAGTTGGCTGGGCTTACCAAAGGTTTAGGAGTAATCGAGGTAAAGAATGGCTTTGACAAGGACGCAGAAAATATATACTTTTATTCTAATAAGGGGCTTATTAAAGAGAGAAGCGGCACGTAAATAAGTACTTTGCGGGATAAGAGCAGGCTATCTTATTCAACGCCAAGTATTAAATTCTGGAGCAACAAGACTTAGGCGAAAAGGTGGTTCCGTAGCGCTAATAGGTGAATTATTAATGGCAATGCCCTAGGAACAACTATAATATTTATATCCTTAATAACTAATTCTTCACATTTCTTGCCAATATATACCGTTTTATGTTCTAGGGGGCGTAGCGTAGATTCGTCCGAAGAACCAGCTCCATCATCTTTCGTGATTGTAAATAGAGAAGACGTAATTATTTTTCGTGGCTGACTAAACCCACTCCCCTACTTAGTGTGTGAGCCTATATTTGTCCTTCTTTATTATATCCTGTGTCCACCATTGACCAACTTTCGCTGTTACTAGTAAGCCATAGGGTTAGGTAGTTCAATATACCTTCGTTCTCTAACCATAGGCTCGCTGCGTCAGCGGGAATCAAAGGATCTAATTTCAAAGACTTCTTTCTTTTTCACTTATGGCTACAAAGGAAAGTAGCAACTACTCGTCAGCGTAATGGAGATCCGCCTTAAAGACGCCTTTTTCCCTCTCTCGCTATTTTTGTTCGGCAGCTGAGCTTCACCTTTGCGAACTTCGAAGCTCTCTATGACATGAATTGAGGTGCTCCCTACATTTGTCTCGCATGGGCCTCTCCACGAATCTCATAGCTGAAAGCGAGTTAACCCCTCGCCTACGGCTTATGGTGTTTAACCATTACCTATTTATTCAGGCTCGGCTCCGGCAGCCTCCCTATCTGGATTAACGTCAAACATCCCACATTCAATCCAAAGGGTCCCATTGCCAGTTACAAGCAGGCGCCGACCAGAGTATAAATCCCGACTGAGCTAGATTGAATTGCCCAACTTCCGAAGTGGTAAAAGTCTGTGTCGTCCACTGAGGAATATTTTCTCATCTTATTCATACAAAATTCTTGACCTTTTAGGCTCTCATATTTTCCCCTTTAAGGGTCAGAATCTAGGCCCTAAAGTGGTTTGGTACGGGCAATAAGTCTATTAAGTCCCCTCCTTGGATTCTTGACACCGTAGAGAGATGACAACTTTGAAGATCCTCCTAAGGTGGTGTTGAACCAAGATGTGTCCCTGACCCTGATGGCATAGTCTTCCCTGGGAGAAAATAATAACTCGGTGTTATACACCACTTCCGAGCCAAAGTACGCCCATGTGAAAGATTTCCTCTGGTGGCATGGGTCACCTATGATTCATGATGGGGAAGACCGTCATCTTCGCTCGATTTTGGGCCCCCCATGAGAGCCAATTTCTTTCCTAACTTGGAGAAGGACAAGGTTGAGACTGGCTTATTTGGCTTAGGAATCCATTCCAAAGGCGGAGAAAAGGTTCGCTCAACTCCCTCTTCTGCATAAAAGAACGAAAAATAGGGGTTCTTCTCTCGTCTACAGGTTTCGGAAAAGGAACGTGTCTATTGAATTTTTACAAAAGGCTATGCCAAGGATAACAAGTCGTGCATCACTTAGCCATTAGGGTGTGAAGTGTAATAGCCAAATAGCAATTGCAAAGGTCGTAAGTAAGGTAACTGGACTCTGGAAGATGTTAGTGCCTTTCATCGATAAGCTAGGAGGTGTATTGAACATCCTGGCGAAAGGAAAAATGTTCTATCACCGACATACTCTAGCTATGATAATAGGTACCAAACTGAAGAGTACTGTTTGTTCACAGTCGAAGGTACAACTGTGCGCCACCATTAAGAGTAGTTTTTGTGAAACTCTAAAGTATAATGAAGAAATTGGGGAGGAGTTCGAGATCCACGGATACATTCTTCGTCACTTGCGAGAGTGACAGGCTCCCAGTATCGGTACGAGCTGGTTGGTATCGCTCCCGCAGATGGGCTAACACTGCTCCTGCTTTAGATATACGAATCACTCCTACATCTATGCGAAGCTGTATCTGCTAGAAAGATGTGCATTCTGTTAAAGAGCTTACATGACAAGTCTGTCATGTAAAGCTAACTAAGTGTTTGAATTGACATGAACCTAACCCTGGTTCCTCGATTTAATATGACTTGTATCATCTTAAAAAAGAGGTCCTGAACATTCAAAAGATGTGGAGTGAATCTTGATTGGTCTGATAGCACGATTTGAGACATGAAACATTATAAAAAGCTTGCTCTGCTCTTGATCACACATGTTCATGAGGAAAATATCGTCTAGACTCATTCTTAGCCATTCTGTAACTTCTCACGTCCTCCGATCGCTATCTGAAGTGAGCTGATGACTTAATGAACTCATGTTCTGCCACGGCAAAACCAGGGCTCTTAATTCCTCTTGCTTCTAACACGCAAATGCTTTGCGTAATGCGACGCAGTCGCTCCCTCCATTGAATCGTCAGACGCCTATGTGTCAAACTTCCTTGATCTGGCCGTGAGACAGTCTCCAGGAATTTTAAAGTCTGTCTTCCAAAATGAAGACAGCACCAAGTATGGCCTCTTTCACCATGTTCCTGTCAAAGAGCAGAATGGGAGTCTATGACACGTGGAACTATTTAAAATACGAAATACCCTTTCTCTGCGCCCGCTCTGCTTGCATATTATTCAATCCCGTTTGAGGAAAAGAAACATGGCATGTCCCACTTCCAGGAAGTCCACAAAAAAGACAAGCCCCTCAGCTCTTTTTGAGGCCAAGAAAACCTCTTATTTTTGCAGAAAGGCATTGAATATTCCCACTAGAAACTCTTCTTGAAGTAGGCTGCCGCATCTCGTTTGAGAGGGTATCGTATTTTCCTTCAATGAAATTGCAGTTGACTCCGCCGAGCTACCTATTAAAATCTGTAGGTACTTATCTCCGCAAATTTCCCGCTAGCTATACATACAGTATGTCTCCAGAAGACAATGATGGGCGCGTCAACCCTACTCACTCTCCAGAGCTATAAGAGTTTTGCGACCCAACCACCAGTTTATTTCTATTTAAATTCCACCGTCAGCCGAATTTGACCTGATGTGCTTGCACCGAGATGTTGCACTGTTGTTGAGGCCCTTTCTTATCCTGGGAGACCCAAAGTGGAGACCCGCATCTGGGTTAACTATATGATGGATTCCAAGAGTAAAGTCATTGCCGACCTAATCGAAGAGTTAGAGATAGATGTTGTTATTGTGAAGGAGTTTACGAATCACAGCCAGAGAACCACTTCAACTTCTTGTCGTAATGTTTTAGTGCTTACTATATAGATAGCCGTATTTTAGGTAGGACGTGGTTTATGACTTTCAAGATAGTTAGCCTTTTCCCAACCAAATTTTATTATCCGTTGCTGAAGCGCTCGCAGTGGACTGCATTTAAGAAATGACTGATTTATCTGTCCCACCCGAGTCAAGGTCGTTGTTTGAGGCCGTTTTGTTATTCCCCTGGAATCTTAATTTTGTTTCTGCAACTCTCTTCGGTAAAGTGAATCAATGTAACGTTCTAGGTGGGGTATTCATATGGTTCCTGGAAAACAATAAGTAGAGGAATTAATTCTAGAAACACTGTTTTTAAAAAATGAAATGGATAATGAGGATATTTCATCTAAATGTGTTATAACAAGCTTAGCCTTATTCAAAACCATTTCAACTTGAAATTTATTTTGGGGTATTAGTTTTTATGTACTTGGATTCTTTTTAGATTGGGCAATTGTTGAATGTTTAGTTGTCAAGAAACTTAACTTCTACGAACTCAGTTTAATAAAGACCTGCTTGAAAAGAAAAAGGACTCCTCCATATGTTATCATCTTTATTAGCAAAGGCCTCTTCAAGGGGGTCTATTATAAAATAAACGAAAAAACTTAAAAGCATTATTTTTGTAGGACTTTGTTTTCCCAATTTTTTTCTGGTTTCTTCAAAGCTGGTCTGAGTCATGTTCCGTTTACACAATTTGTATCGGGATGATTGTTCCATAGAATCTTCAATAGAAGCGAACGGAAAATCTCGAAAATAATTGTACACTCAGACACTCCAAGGAATCTAGTCTCTCCTCCATAATCTAAAATACCCCACCAGACAAAGCCCAACACTATAACAACACTAGCAACTACACGTAGCTTAATACTATCTTAAGATGGGAAAATAGACAAGTTCAACACTGTAACGAAATACGGAGTCAGAAAAATTTCAACACTGTCACAACTTGCATACAAGAATATAGTTTACCACTGTTAAAACATGCGCAACTAGACAAAGCTGAACACTGTCACAATATTTGCAACCAAACACAGCTTAACTTTGTCAAAAATGGATAAGTAAAAAGCTCAACACTGTCAAAGTTGTTAAAACCAGACACAGCTCAACACTGTCACAACATGCACAACTATAGACAGATCAACACTGTCACAATATGTACAACTACAAACTTCAACACTGTGAGAACATGCGCAGCTAGACATAGCTCAACACTGTCACAATATGCGCAACTAAACACAGCTAAAGACTGTCACAATATATGAAACGACAAACAGCTCAACAATGTGACAACATGCGCAACTAGACACTGCTCAACCCTGTCACAATATGTGAAACCACACACAGCTCAAGACTGCCACAAACAGTGCACCTAGACACAGGTCAACAATGCCACAATATGTGCAACCAGAAACAACTGAACACAGTGACAATTTGCGCAACTAGACACAGCTCAACACTGTCACAATATATGCAACCAGGCACAGCTCAACACTGTCCCAACATGCGCAAGCAGACAAATTTTAACATTGTCACAAGATCCGTAAACAGACACAGTTGATCACTATCACAATATGTGAAACTATACAGAACCAACACTCTCACAATATGTGCAACCACAAACAACTCAACATTATCACAACATGCGCAATTAAACACATCTCAACACTTCCACAATATGTGCAACCAGACACAGCTCAACACTGTCACATCATGCGCAACCAACCAGCAATTAAGATAAAATCTACAGATGCCGGATAACAATCTGAGAACGGACCCTGCACAGTCGGTGAGTTCATAGAAGCAGCGTGTGGTCCCTAGCCAAGGGCGGCTTAGGCATGCAAACAAAGGATAAATTCTTTCTATCCTGTTCTTCTTTACTCAGGGTTTCTAAAGAAAAGAGATGATTTATAAATTAATTTTCTATTCATCGGACTATATTTACAAAAAAATGACAAAGAACACATATTCCATTTTACAGCTATGACAAAGAAGTTTATTTTCATAGGCCTATTGGGTAGGCTTTCCAAGGGATGATATAGTATTACATACAAGAACAAACTAGCCACATCGAATTTTTCCCATACCTGAATGCATTTATTTGTAGTACCATCACACGATATAAATGGAATGATTGTTATACGTTAACCTATTAAAAATTCTCTTCCGTAATATGGAAAAGTGTAGTATTCAACATGGGTTATAAATATACAGTCTTTTCTACGGGTAAATTTACATTAATTGGCTTACGATTTTAGAAAGAGTAGCTGACTTCCAGCCATATTCTCCATTAGTGTATTGATATGTTTCTTAGCTAAAGCATCGAGGAAGTGTATACTATGAAATGATTTTCCATTATTATTTGTAAGTGTGAGAATATGATGATAAATACAGTGTATAAATATTGAATGATTTAAGGGAGTGGGGGGGGTGAATCTAAAAGGAAATACAAATCAGGATGCGAGTAAAGGTGATTCACGCTTGATTTATGGTGCAGGCGTGACTCCGAACGCTGGATCAGTTTTCCCTGATTGTCAGAGTTTTCGGAAGGGCCTGTCTTCCCATCTGCCCCAATGAGATTCTCAAGAAAATGACTTTAAAGATTATCCTTGTGGAATATGGAGGCGAGAAAGTGTGAAAGTAGATCTTCTTTATTTATCTTTCTTTCATCCAGTCTGATTTTCCGGGAAAGACAGCACAAGCAATGAATATGGTGGGAATAAATAGAAAAAGTGCTGCATCTCTCGTCCGACCAAATAATAAAGAAATTTTATTTCAGTGAAATTTCCGATAATATACCAAGAGAAAGAGATAGAATTTTTAGAGTTTTAATTTGTATTAGGAACTTCGAGAGTTCAGAATATCTCTTAGTAACCTGGATGTTCAAATTGAAGTGAAACTTTTCGATTAAACTTTGGAGTGTATAATCAAAATTTACTTTTAACATGCCTTATTTTAGTTTTTTTTATATGAACTTTTGCTTCACTCTGTATATTTACACTGAAAATATATTAAGACGTTGATCATTTATTTGTGCCAGGTTCGCTTTTATTAAAAACTTGTCTGAGTTTTTTTTATATTCATGCACCATAATCATTTTTCACATCATATGTGGCCATAAATGAGGCGATGCGTTAAGGAAAAGTCAGATGTCATCTCTCGCTTCGAGTTTGGCGTCCAGCAAATCATAAGGAAAGGTTTTCCCGGTTTAGGCACGAATGCAAGGTAGAGAAAATGAGGTTAAAGAAAATAATGAAGGAATTGCAGTTTCGTGGGTAATTATCTTCAACCGCCACATGCCAATTTTGAATGAGTCCAGACAAGTTGGTTATTATCAATCTCTCTTACCCTGGGTGAGAGAGATTCAAACACAACATCGGGTGGGAAGGAGTTAAATGAAACGAACAAGAGCAATGAAATGCCGAATAGGACACGTTTTACATTTTACTAGTTTGCTTTTGAAATATTTACTTTTCTTAAGCTTTTAATGTCTCTTTCTCATCTTTCTATTGATAAACTTCCCTCCTCATTTTTCTGTCGCTCCAACTCTATTCATTCTTCCAGTGGAATGCCGTGGTTGGTTTAAGCTATGCTCTTTCCTTCCTCCTTTCGAATAAAAACAGGTCGCCCACTAAATCTAATTCTATTATAGATATTCACTTTTACAAAAAATTGAACATATATATATATATATATATATATATATATATATATATATATATATATATATATATATATATATATATACATATATATATATATATATATATATATATATATATATATATATATATATATATATATATATATATATATATATATATATACATATATATATATATATATATGGTTGTTATTGACGGTATATTAGGCTCAAAATTATTCTTTCCCATGACTATCAGCAACGGAGTTATAATTGCCTATTTGATCTGTGATGGAACTTAGCCATTTGTAATTAAATATTGCATTGGGGACTCGAGCAGAGGACAGATTTACACTTGGTGGTTAATAAAATGATTCCAAATTTATAACATCGATGTACACATTTACTCCTATATTAAATAGGAATATATAAATAAAATATTAAAATACATACAAATTTTGACTCTTAAATTGAAGGACATGCGCTAATTTTATAGCAAAATAAGTTTATTTTAAAATAAATAATATTAGCTCATTCTGGAAACAGGGAAGTTTTAGTAATCACATTTCAACTATAATAAAAAATACAATAATATCGGCTGTTTGCCAATTCTGAAATAGATTAATCAAATAATAATCATAATCAATAATAATAATAAAAGTAAATTTCGAAGTCATTTTAGAATATTTCTAAAATATGTATTGATATATTCCGTCAATATGCTTGATCACAGAGGAGAGTGTCACAAGACACGATTCCTTTATAATCGGAATGACTGTGAGAGAGATTAAGGAATTACAAGATTTCCAAGATCAATTTTCCCCGCAGGAAAATGAAAAATGCGGTTCACATCGCATGTCTCCCTTTATTCTCTAAATGAGGACTTGATAAATTATGATCAATGCATTTGAAATCACATTAGAAGAGAGGAGCCAAATGTGAACCAAATATTTACCAAATTTTCGCTGTTCGTTTGCACACAACAAGGTGTCATGGTAGCGTGGGCGAGCATGCTGCAGCTAACATCTGTAAATTTTGTGGCTCTCCTGGACCCAACGCCCAGTGTTATGTACTATCGCAGCCCCATTACCAGCAGAAGCATTTACAACTGTGTATCTTCCACACATTTTCACTTCTTCCATCTTCACCACGTTATTTTTAGATCTAGGCTTACAAATTTCCTTAGATTTTCTCATTGGTTTTAGCCTTAAATTTTAAAATTAGAAAAGAATGATTTTGTAAAGGCTTATCAATTGCTTATACGAGGCAGCCCTTGTAGCCATCCCCAAGTTCAGTCCCACGTAGTATCCACATCCATAATCTATCCAATCTTTACTTAAAAATCCTCAGGGAGGTAACTTCCATCACACACTACCGAGCTTAATCAATTTATCCCCCACTTGATTTGCAAACTACTTTTTTACCAATCTCTTTTCTAAACCTAAACTTGTCCAGCTTTAATTCATTGTTACGTGTCCTATCCCGTTCACTAAAATAAGAACCTTACCCCTCTCCCCTATTATAACCTTTTCCTCCCATTAAGACATCAATCAAGTCGCCTGGAACTCATTTCCTTTCTAACGTGTGTATATTTAGCCATTCACCCAATGGTAAGCTCCTCAACCTATCATTCATATTTGTCCTCCTTCTCTGCACTGACCCAAGTAAACCAATACGGTGACCAAAATTCGAATAATAAATAAGGCGTACAAAATTGCATGAATTTCACGTATTTTCACTTTTCGGAACATAGTATTTTATAAAAGGTTGGAATATTAAAAAATATATGTTCTTAAATGCAACCACTTAGTTCGATTACACAGCGTAGCAAAATTTCACTTTTGCCTTCTCCTTCGGTTAAAAGTGTTATTTCCGTATTGCTGGTGGCTTTATTAAATAAAAATGCCAATTTTAATCCCAAAACTTTGCTTTTGTGGCTAAGACATTGAATTTTTAAATTAGCCCGTTTATTCTAAATAACATTCTTTTGATGCAAATAGTAAAAATATATGAAAATTGTCAAAGGTTATGTTTTTTTTCAGTTATTGTATAAAAATGATATACTGTATTTAAAAAGTTATAGAAACATTAATACAGTAGTAATAGATATTATTTCCCTTATATTTTTTTGCGACTTGGACAACAATGGCAGATCTCTTACATTCCCCAAAGATTCAGCAGTAATTTGGTGAAAAATAAACTGTAGAGCTTTCTAGAACTTTCGAACTTTTTTTATATGTTTGAAGAATTTCTAAAACATTCTGGCAACGTAGATGACTGTATAAACACAAAGAATGTGTACTCAATAGTTCAGTTTAACTATAGCCGTCACAGCGCAGACATCGAAACTTGCCATTGGTGTAAGCATTCGTCACACATGGCATGAAGAGGTTGTAAGCATCCAACAAATGGATTTTGTTATGAGTCTGTCGAATTTATTAAGAGAAGAGTGAAAGTACTCTGTAGAGAGATCTGCTAAAAGGTGTGAGGCCTACAAGGCATATTTCAGCATGCCAGTCGGAGATTAGGACAAACATTGGGTACCTGATTTCACTTGCGAGCTCTGCAAAATAAATATGGAAGGTAATATATATATATATATATATATATATATATATATATATATATATATATATATATATATATGATGTTTTGTTTTTTCGGATAATGGATTGTTTCAACATTTCTAATAACACAGTGAAAAGTATTTGTTTATTTATACTTATGATTTCATTTTGTTTTCTTACAGGATGGTACAGAAGAGAAAAGAGAACTATGAATCTCGTAACCCCATGAATTTGGAGGGAACCAAATGACCACTCCGGTAATTATTTCTTCTGTATGGCGAACCCTTCCAAACGTTGAACGCGCAAAAATGCGCCTGTTATTATTTATCCAGAGCTTCGGTCATCTATTGTGCCAGTGCGGCACAGTTCTAAGCTCACGCACCCACTCCTCCAAAAGGAGAGCAGCAGTTCAGTAGAGGATGAAGTCATTGGTCATGATTACAGAGGTGCAACTCAGTAGAGAAACCCATACTACCCCAACCAAAAAGATTTCAACGATCTTGTCAGAGATTTTGGTCTTACAAACTTCAATGCCGAGCTTTTAACTTCAAGACTCAAGCAGTGGGATTTTTTAGATGACAGTGTGCAAATATCAGGTCAGAGAAAGCGTCACCAGTGTTTTTCAAGCTTTTGTGCACATCAAGATCAGCTTTGCTCTTGTCACACTATGACTGGTCTGTTTGAGTCAATCGGAGTTACCTGTAACCACAACGAGTGGCGCCTCTTCCTTGACAGTACTTCCAGGAGCCTCAAATTATTGCTTCTTCCTAACGAGATCATGTATTCATCTCTTCCCCTTGCTCACTCAGTCCAGCTCAAATAGCAGTTTTAAGATCTTGCTAGATGCATTGAAATATGAAGAGTACGGTTCAGAGGTTATGGGAGACTTCGAAATGGTGGCCTTCTTGTTGGGTCTCCAAGGTGGTTCCACCAGATTTCCTTATTATCTTTCCCTTTGAGACAGCAGGGTCACCGTGGCACACTACTATCATTGGGATTGGCCACAGCGGATCGAGTTTAGTGTAGGTAAAAACAACGTCAATTTTAAGCCTTTGTTGGACCACCGAAAAGTACTATTTCCTCCTCTGCAATTAAAATTAGGCCTTAGAAACGATTCGTCAGGGCTCTAGATAAAGAGTCTGCACCTTTTAAGTATCACCAAGATTTCTTTCCTAAGCATTCTGCGGCAAAGATGGAAGCCAAAGTCTTCCTCGGTCCACAAATAAAAAAGATGATGGAGTGCAAGGAATTTCCCAAGAAGCTTCACTAGGACGGAAAAAGTAGCGTGGGACAGCTTAATCGGGGTGGTTCTGGGCTTCCTAGGTAATTACAAAGCCGAAAACTATGTAGAGCTTGTTGAGAACTCGGTGAAAAACTACGGCAAGATGGGTTGCAGGATGTTCCTAAAAATCCATATTTCTGACGCTCATCTTGATAAATTTAAGGAGAACAAGAGCGCGTACTCCGAGGGGCATGACGAGCGCTTTCACCAGGATCTACTGGACTTTGAACGCCGTTATCAAGGATCGTATAATAAAAATCTGATGTGAGACTATATTTCGGGGCTTATTCATGAAAGTAATTTACAGTATAAGCGTAGTCTCAGAAAACTAGTCATTTCTAATATTTTAATTGTCTTACTCGTATTTATGTAAATCTAGAATAAATAAATGTTATTCTTGTATCATGTCGTTTTGTTTCTACCCTATGCAAATGAAAGTTCAAATGCGCCACTTCCTTCCAGAGGAAATAGGTGAATTTGATATATATATATATATATATATATATATATATATATATATATATATATATCGTTATCCTGGACATAAAAGTAAAGTATTCTAGACAAGCAAATAGAAAATAGCAGTTACTACCCAAAGACAAAAATCGTTTTACACACTGTAAGGTTTTTTCTCTTGTCGAAACCCTCTGCGTTTCACTACCTCGACATTTCTATTATAACTTGAAGCATTATTTTCTTCTAACATAGTCATTTTATCATTCTCCTTTCTTTCACTTTCGTTCTTCTCATTAGCCTGTATGGATGCTTTAACGATAGTCCTGCTTCATTGTTCAAAGGCTATGAGCAAATTAAAATCCGAAAGTTTTATATCAATATTTAGTGTAATTGAGATTGAATTAATTAAATATATATTAACTTTATTTGTAATCGTCAAGTCGTCCATAGGATCACAATAATAAGTCAGCAAATATATAAATAAATGCCGTCGGGAAATTTTGGTTTATTGCCAATTTGAAAAGCTGAAATATAAGATAAATTTTCAAAATTGCCTAAAAATGTAAACGGAAAAAATGAGTTCTTACCAGGGTTGAATAGCATATTAACCTGTGGTTTAAATTCTTGCATCGGAGTCTAAATCCTTACATAGAGGTTTAATCCCTTTTATTGGTGTTTAAATCCTTATTTGAAGGTTTGAATCTTTAATTTGCGGATTAAATCACTTACTGCGTTGTTTTTGATTAATCGCTTAATCGAGATTGAAATCTCTACTTAGTGGTATAAATCCTTATTATGAGTTGTCATTATTTTATGCTTTCATGTTTACTTAGTTGCTTTTATTACTTCCTTGTTTATTTTGCTTAGATCATCTCTTTGGTGTTTAAATACGTTGTGATTTGAATCCTTGCTTTCAAGCTTAGTTGCTTACATTGAGATTTTGCTTTAAATCCTTATAATTTATATAATTAGAGTTTAAATATTTATTTCCATGCCTAATGTGTATAATTTCTTTCTTTCAAATTCAAGTGTATTTCTTGTAGGTTTAGATCCTTCCTTCGAGGTAAAATTCATTTGATTCTTTTTTAACTCCTTAATTTTGGGTTGATTTTTTGTTTCTTCCTTCTAACTCTGAATCTTATGGATTTAAATCATTATTCTCGATTATGAACTTTACTTTGAAGTTTTAAATTTTGCGGATTTACATTCTCTCCTTGAATTTTATTTTCTTATTTTTGAGGTACTGAGATTTGTTTATCCATCTCTTTCGATGGTTTCCAAGAAGTCCCACTGGTAAGTGAGTGCAATGAGGTATAGTGGAGCAATAATTTACATTTTTATTCTGTGTTATTGCTCCTATATTTTGTGTTCATTTCCCCTCTTTCCCTCAGCTCTGTTTGCCAGGTTTGGCTTGCCCCAACTTAAGGCGAAAGAAGGTGTTATGTCTAGTTGAAAATGATAGAGATCAATAAAGTTTTTTGCTTATATAAAACTAATAAGTTAAAACAAACGAGGGGATCTTTGTCAGAATGTTTGTAGCAAAAATGCAGTGAAAATGTGTGGAAGATATATATATATATATGCAGAATTCCCCGTGGGCGTTAGGGTCGGGAGGGTAGGCATCACCACAAATGTCAACTGCAGCATAGTTGCCTGAGCTTCGCCAGATTTTTATAGAGTGTAATAGTGACAAATATTGTTTTATGCTGATTTTAACACCGCTTCGCTCATCTCAAGAGACTGTAAGAAATTCAGGATCAGAACAATATATTTAATATTTAAGAAGGTTTAACGCCCCATTTCCGGGAACCCTTCGTTGGGTATTAACAAGAATGAAACAAATTAGTGTGAGGTTTAAAAAAGGGGAAAAAGATGACCCATGAAATGTCACCAGTTTCTCCCAGGGCATTGAGGTCGGGAGGGTGCGCTTCTCCTCCCCCAGTTTTCAGAGGAAAATTGATGCTTATGAATCATGTGTGGAAGTATGTTGTGATTCGCGTATGGCAGCTGCCGTGATTTGCCATATAGCAGACCACCAAAAGAAGCTTACGAGATCTTACCTCTTTATTAACCAAGGTCTTTCTCTAATCCGGGGCTTAGTACCCTTGTGATAACATATCGTTCTCCGTTATTTAAAATGCAAGGCGAGATTTTGACCATGAGCTGAACGTTGCGTGAGTCTAGCCTACTCTTATTGCAAGACAGGCGTTTCTGAAAGAATACGTCTCTCAACAGCGATGCACAAATATATTAATCATTATTATTTTTAATTATTATTGCCTTTAGGGACTCTTCTGATCTCAGAGTGTAGCGCATGGGATGCACTAAAGGCAAAACTGACCATAAGGAAAGAGAAATTAAGACGTAAATTGGAAATTTACTCGAGAATCGGGCTCGAAAGAACTTTGAATTCGTGTTTTCTCTTTCCTTTGGGGATAGGAAAGAGAATATTCTGCATCTACTTGGTTGCCACCAGGTTTGTTTCCAAGGTGGGGAAATACTTAAATTGCCACATCCTAAGAAAAAGTAGTATCCAACAACACGAATTTCAACCTTATCTCCATCACAATTATATTTCGAGATTTCCTCCTTACATTCAACAGTAATAAGGAAGAGATTTATTTAATGCAGTCATTAATCCGAAAAAGATTTATTTATTAGTCATTAATAAGGAAGAGATTTATTTAATGCAGTCATTAATCCGAAAAAGATTTATTTATTAGTCATTAATAAGGAAGAGATTTATTTAATGCAGTCCTTAATATGAAAAAGATTTCTTTAATGAAGTGATTATTACGAGAGATTTATTGAACAGGTATTTGTAATGTTTCAAGTCATAATTTTACGATCCAGTTTGAATATAAAGGAGAATATTCCAAAAATTCCCCATTCCCAATTGCCTTTTTTTTGTCTTATAGCATTCCAATCTTGAGCGCATCAAGTAGTCTCTTCTTTGCACTAATCGAATTAACTTCGCCACTATATCAGCTTCCAACTTTATAAACTTTCCGTCATAAAATTAAGGACAGAAATTTACCCTATCTTTACTTACTTCATTTTAAATAGGTATAATAATAATAATAATTATGGATCGAAAAATTTAACTTGCTTTTATTATAGCTTAATTCATTATGAGTTGACTTTTCACTATTACACTTATCGTATCTTCAGAACATACTAAGTAAAATTAAATTGATCCACCTTTCTATACGAAGTGTTCAGCTTTGAATGGGATGGTGGGGTTGACTTATGATCTATGCAGATAGGTGACCTTTCAGGGTAAGGGAGAAGAAGTAAAAACTGCGCCCGAAGGGCTATCTATGTATACATAACTGGATATATTGTACATTCATTATACAGACATGATAATTTGTATTAACAGGTAAATATATACACTTTTAATTACCAATTCTATATGCGATGCTATTAAAGACAGAGTTTTATTATTGAAATTGTAACTATAAAGACAATTTGTAATGCAAACATAATGAAAAATATTTAACCAGTTTTTTAGTTCTTCCCATTTCGTATTTAATTCTAGCTTCTTTTCTTTTATGAGCATTGCTTCGGCAATCTTCAAATTTTCTTCATTTGATGATCTGTAGATGGTTTTAAAGCTTTGGGCAATGTTAGGGGATTTTATTGCAGCTGTGGGTCCTATTAAGATGTTCATTTATTTAACCTGAACACTTTGTATAAAAAGGTGGAACAATTTAATTTTACTTAGTATGTTCTGAAGATACGATAAGTGTAATCGTGTAAAGTGAACTCATAATGATAAAAGCAAGTTGCCCCTTTCTATCTAGAATCATCTTAAAACGCTTTAATTTGAAGGCCAAAAAGATTTTTTTTAACTGGACCCGAAAACCCACAAAGCAGTTAAATCAAAAGCTGATATCCAAATTATGAAATAATAATAATAATGATAATAAATAGATGTTATACTGAGTCGGACACTTTTAGTGGTGATCTATCTACATCAACTACACTTTTCGGTCACACATGTACATTTGTTTTCATGTTATTTTTTATTATTATAAAAAATATCCATTTGACACGAGCTTCAGGATAATGAGACCGATACGTTCAAAATTTTGGTTTCATTTTATCCACGCAACAATTCGGAGAAATTTGTATAGAAAGAGAAACTAACGAAAATGAATAATCAGTTAAATAGTAATAATGTTAGTAGTTTTAAGGGGCGGGGGGCTACTACAGTAATTGTTATGCACCAACTCAAACTGTCATAAAAAGGCATTTATACATTGCAAAAGTGGTATCAAATGAGAAGGTTTTGATATGTAAATGAAGTTAATCTTGTGTAGATTGAAAAAATGATCAATGGGATACAATTAATGGGTTGGCGTGGATAAGGAGCTCCTTTCATCATACCCAATACCCCTGAAGCTGGATATCATTGCAATGGTTGACAAATAAGGGAAGGGAATTTACTCAATTGCAGCGAAGGGAAATGTTCAATCTCTGAAGCACCTAAATAATAATTGGACTACAGACGAAATGATTACAATATAAAGAAATAGAATGGGAAAAATCTTCGAATGGCGTAAACATATATTCAATGTTTGTAAATCTATTTTCTTCTTCGTTTAAATTAAAAAGTTCGAAAAAGTAGTCAGGAATTGATTGATGTTTATACTTTTGCGTTATATAAATGGAAATGTCGCCATTGCGTTTGGAATATGTTATTATATTTATAGATATTCTCAGCTAATTTTATTGAATAATTAACGCACGTGTAAAATTTAAATACATATAGTTAGTAATTTTATCAAATTAGTATGATTTTCGGTAGAATCATGTAAGTTAGAAACCGAAAAATATTTTTCGCAATTTTAGTGGTATCAAAACCAATACTGTTGATTTTTGTTCTTTACAATGTCATTTTGCTTTTATCAAAAACACCATTAATACTCACTACTTTTATAGTGTATAATAAATTCGCCTACTTTTTCGTACCAATTAATTTTCACATATTTTCCTTATCACAGATATTTGTAAAATAAAAGTTTTCCCTTAAAAATACAAGATTTTCTCGCCAAGAGTTTGATTCCAAATCATTTGTAATTTTAGTTCAGTTGTCCATAATGATATGTTTTAACGTAATAATCTACACAAATAAATCACGCATTTTTGCACATGTGATAATTCAAATGTTTACCTGCAAAGATAGTTCTCATTTAATCAGAAAATGCCGAACTAAGGCAATCAGAAAAAGTTTTTTATTCAACAAAAACCTGAAAAGATAAGCCGATAGCTTCCTTATTTATCATTTCTCCCCGTCGATGGAGAACACTACGTCTTCCTTAGCAACTTTCATGATTGTTCTACCCACCTTTGCAAGGTCTCTTTGAAATGTGATGTATATATTAAATAATATTCACACCTTTCTATTTATATTTTTATCAAAGTATATTTTTTTCTCATTTGGGATAATATTATGAATAGGCAACGGATAAACAGCTTATTTTTGCCTTTGTTGTCTAGAGGAATTACTCCTGTTTTCACTTTGATGAAAATTATGGTCGAATAGACGTATGTACATATATGTCTTTAAAGGACAGTGTTTTTTCGATGCTCAACAGGTTTAGATATGCACACGTGTGTAAAATTTGTGTCCATGGAGCAAAGGGCAGTGCCCCCCCGGTTAGGTGGCGTGACCGGTCGAATTAGACGAAGCTCTCGTCTTCGTTCTCTCTGTCGTGGGTTCGAATGAGGTATTTGGGGTTTTCTTTCCATCCATGCATCAAATGGTACCGATCTTCTACACTAGCGCGGGTGCTGCTACTTCTTACGGGGTTTTCTTCGTCTCGCAGATAGGATCCGTGGATGCTCCTCTTCCGTGGCAGAGAAGAGTAGCGGTGGTGGTAGGGTTGCGGTGGTCCGTACTCTTCCACCAGCGGGGGCAGCGACCCCAGGCGGGAGGGAAGAATGGGTTGAGCTGGAAGTGTGCGAGTATAAGGCGGGGCTGGAGTCTGCGAGTGATGGAGTGAACCTCCCCTCGCGGGGTAGGAAGAAGAAGACGGAGAATAGGAGGGGCCCGAATAAGTAGGGGATGAATAGGAAGAAGAGTAGGATGGTGATTTGAGCGAATGGGCACTATGGAAGGTGGTGGAAGAGAGACCGAGGGAGGTCTTGCCGATACTGTTGTAGTAGCCCGATCCCCCGTTCGGTAAGAAGCCTTCCTCTCGCTGTCGGCAGATGACAGCATCTGCAAGAGCCAAAAAAGACAAATATTAGACTCATGACCTCACTTTCAGAGCAGCGGGAAGTAGAGTAAAGAGTGGGCGGGAGTATTTAATCTTGACTCGAAGCGGAGAATTTAATCTTCAAAAGTATCAAAATATATTAGCGTCCCTATAAAAATAATTTGTTTAATAACTGACAATCGGAAACCTTAAATGATAATCCACCCGAGTATTTATAAATCAAATAATCCCTGTTCTTATATTAATTTTTACTCAGGTCATAATGATAAGGTCAAACGGTTTGGATTTATTTCAATGTTTCTCCGGGGGTTGCGGGTCACTAGCCCGGAATTCTTTGATCGTGAGATTTCTAAGATCTTTAAAATTGGTACCAATCTTTGCTATCCTCATAAATTTCTTGCAGGATGCATAGATTTGGCAAAAAAAAACCTTTTATAGAACGAGAATCTCTCCGACATACAATTTTAAGAACTCCCTTGTTTTACCGTTTTCTGAGTCCTTATCCTTGCTTCCTCACCTTTTGAATAAGTTAAATGTTTCTGTTATATTTAAATATCAGTCTACCATGTATAAAATGTTGATTAATAATAATAACAATAGTATAGAGGAGGAAATATTCTGTTGATTGTTCAGTTTGCCCTAAGCAATACCTTGGGCAAACTTGTAAATCATTAAGTGTACGCTTGACGCAACATAAATTCAATTTTAGGAGGGGGGAATGCAGCGATGCTTTCTTTGTCCATTTATTTAAAAAACAGTCACCCTATCAATTGGAATTCGGCTAAATTTATTAAAAAACCCAATGCCTTTATTCAAAGAAATATTATTGAATGTTAATTTATTAATTCCTCGCCTAATTTTAATATATCCCCGGATCTCTTTAAACCTGACCCTGTTATTAAAAGGCTTATTTCTAACGAAGTTGTCGATTTTAAAGCTTAGCTCTTTGATTTATTAATTGGGTTATGTCTCTCTTGTTTATTTTCATGTATTCACAATCAGATATGTATGTACTTAGTTTAGTCACATAAATGTCTACATTCTTTGCACACAGGTTGAAATTTTCCGGGAGTATACCTTATCTATTTGGTTTTATACTACATATCCGTCTTTGATATTATTTTTCACATATATATATAGCACCTTTGTAAAAATTTTTGTTATTTTTCGGAAAATGAACTGAACAAGTTCGACAGTACTTGGAATCGCCTTTCATTTTCCAGTGTGATTTTTTATTTTTTGAATTTATTGCTCCACTCACGCACTACTTTGTGAGTTTCTCATATATATATACAAGGTGGCCCAGAAAAACGTTAACCGTAACTTGAATTAGTATAACTCAAAATCAATAAGAGATTTTTAGTCCTGCAAAACGAAACAAATTTAAAAACTATTTATCTGTCGATTCTAGAAATTTTATTAAATTCCCTTTTATGATATTGATACACTAATGGGTTTAGTGGAGGCTATCAAAATTATGTTTGCGCAAAGAAGTAAAATAATGAAACTTCGAAGTTTAAAATCAACAAATATATTTAAATCCATTCTTAGCAAAAACACCTCTTCATATGGGTAATACAAATTCATTTTTTTTATTTTCTAAGCACCGTTTCCATCCACATGTCCTCCATTTCTTTCCAAGCACAGTTATGCCTTTGAACGCATTGATTTACTTCACGTGTGATACTCTTTCTTAACTGGTTGATGTTTTGTGGTGGAGTAGAGTACACTTTATTCTTTAGATATCCCCATAAGAAATAAGCGCACGGTATTAAGTCAGAGGATTTTGGGGGCTATTCAATTGAATGATTTTGAGTGACAATGCGGTTGTCAAACGTTTCTCTTAGTTTTATTCTTACAGAAAGTTGCATATGAGCTGGTGCGCCGTCCTGAATCCACCAAAGTCTATTGAATTGATTGCCGCAAATCTGGCGGAGTTGCGGGAGGATCCTTTCGTTGATTTTGCTCAGGTAGGCAGCACCATTCAAGTTATTCTCGTTAAACAATGGGCCGACAAGATAGCCATTCCCGCATATTCCGATTTACAGAGACACTTTCTGCTGACAAAACAAACATGTGTGTGAAAGTTGAATGCTGGAGGGTGAGGGGGGTTGAGTGGTGCATATTGCCGAACGTTATGGCTATTTACCTTTCCATTTATGGAAAAGGCTGCCTCATCTTTAATCACAATGTTTTCCAAGAAACGAGCAGGTTTATAGAGAAGCCATTCGACAAATTATCTACGAGGAGATAAATCAGTTTCACAAAGCTGTTGTCTTGCATGCATCTTATAGGGATGCTATTTTAAGTCATGTTTAATAATGCAGTTAAATGATTACTTTGACAATTGTAACCCATTCTTTCTGACTGATACATGTGTATTTTGAAGGAAGGTCATCTGAACATTTTCGATATTTTTTGTTGTTCTTATGGTTCTCATACGACCCGAACGACCTTTATTTAGATTTAAGCATGTTCCTTCATGTTGGTATTTGCAATAAATTGTGGGCTTGCTTAGTGGGTGCCGACCTGAAAACGTTGTTAAAATGAATCTTATACTTGTTTATTACTGTCAGTCCTAATAAAGTTTGTGACTACAAATATGCGTTGATCTTTTTGTTAACTGCACGATTATAAAGGTTTTATGGACGTAAACTTTTACACAAAAACGCTTTGATTTGCTTAGTAAGCAATAATGACGGGACCATACCACATTATGGCTGAAAACCATTGTAAAATGGCCTATGCTTTGGTTGAAGAATCGCACAGTGATCTAGGCTACCTAAGCTCCCTACGCTTCTTTTGAAAGTGCACGGTGGCCTAGCCTTCCTAGGCTTCGTTTCACTATTTTACTTCCTTGCGCCAACATATTTTTGATAGCCTCCACTAAACTCATTAGTGTATCAATATCATAAAAGGGAATATAATGAAATTTCCAGGATCGATAGATAAATAGTTGGTTATAAATACTTTTTGCAGGGCCCAAAAATCTTCAATAGTTTTTGAGTTATACTAATTCAAATTATGGTTAATTTTTTTCTGGGACACCTTGTATATCAATCAATCATTTGCTGTGGCACCTATGGGGATTCATAGGGCCTCAATTAACTTGCCGCCAGGCTCTATCTATCAAGATATTTCAAACAATCATCTCCTACTTCCCGCCTAATAGTCCTTATCCAAATCTCCCTAGGCCTAGCTCTACGTCTTCTACCAGGGGTCACCAACCCTGGTGTATCCCGACCTATACCCTGCTTTCTATAAAAATGACCTAAACATTTCCACCGGGAAAATCTAACAAACTCATCGACCGGTTGCCTCCCCGTTATTTCTCTGATTCTGGTATTTGACACTCTACCTCTACATTTAACTCCTAATATTCGTTGCAGAGCCTTATTTTTAAATGCCAATAGTTTTTTATCTGTAGTCACAATGCTGTACCAAGACAAATGTCGATAAATCAAAATAATTCTAACCATTACCTTATAAATTTGGATTTTAGTGTGGACACAAAAGTTGTTATTATTCCAAACATTCTTAAGCATTCCCATTGCCTGATGGGCACGTCTTAGCCATTTCTCGAATTCCGAATTTAGAGAACCATTCTTTACTAAATAAGTACCTTAAATAAATATTTAAAACCTATAAGCTTGCTTTATAGCAATTCGTTCTACCGAGCAATTCTGCGCATTTTCTCTCTTCATATTTATTATTTCAGCTTTTCTGCTATTTATTATTAAACCAACCATTGATCCTTCCCAAACTAAACAGTCCAGAAGTTTCCCATTTTCTTCCCAGTCTATACCAGCATCAGTTTGTGTTTTTACATTTTTCATGATGTAATCAATAACTAATACAAATATCAGAGGTGAGAGAATGCCACCCTGTAGCACGCCAGACATTTACTTCAAAAGGATCAGTCAAACCACCCTCCGTCAACCATCACTTTACAAGTTTTTCTCTCGTGCATATTCAAAATAACCCAACAAATTATTTCGGTATTCCACAATACCGCATAATCTTACCCATGGTATTTCTCGAAATGCTATCGAATGCCTTTTCGAAATTAACAAAGCAGAGGCTTAAATGAACTTTCATTTCATTTGCTTGCCGTATCAAATGCCTAACGTTAAAAATCTGGTCATTGCACCCACGCCCCTTCCTAAACCCAGCTTGTTCATCTCTTAGAATGCCATCAACCAACGGCTCCAACTTATTCAATAATATTCTACTGAAATTTTTAAAGCTATAGGTGAAAAAGTGATTCCTCTCTAGTTACCACACAGACTTAGTTCTCCTTTTTACGGAACGTTAACTAATACTCCATTCTTCCACTCTGATGGTACTATTCCCATCACCCATATCTGATTGAATAACTTTCTCAAAACATATACCAATCCATCCTCTTCCACTTTAAACATTTCAGGAAATAAAAAATCCTCTTCCGGCGTCTTATAATTCTTCAATTGTTTTAATGCTTTTACCACTTCTTCAAGCCTAATCTCTCCCGTATCTATATTCAAATCTTCACGAGCAGGAGGTATATCTTCCTCTGGTGGGACTGATCTGTTCATAACTGTCTCAAAGTGTTCTCTCCATCTATTCCTTACATCAATGCTCTTAGTTAACAGGTTACCTTCTCTATCTCGTACTGGTACTTCGATGCGCTTTCCCCTCTACCATTCAGTTCACTAATTGCTTTATATGCTAACCTCTGACTATGCCCATCATTTTTATTGATAAGGGTTTCCAGCTTCCACATCCTTTTCATCAACATATATATATCTATATATATATATATATATATATATATATATATATATATATATATATATATATATTAGGAATCACTCTCGTACATCCAGCTGTATATAGAATAAAGTCATATGGACCGGGGGCGCATGCCTGGGCGAAGTTATATCGAAGTAACAAGATGACATTATATGAAGAAAGTTACCTGTTTAAATGAGGGATAATAGTGATAGTAATATTGTAACATCAATAATATGTAGTAATAATCCGTAAAAAAATAGTAATTTTGTTGATAACGGGTTACTGATTTGTATTAACAAGAGTAAAAATAAATATTAATACTGAGAGAATTAATGCTGGTAATGTAATGTTATTTCAGGCCGTTGAACATTTATGAATTTTGATGTGTCTGTTGATGTCTTTGTCCACTAACTTTTAGTCAGAACGTGTTTGTGTACTTCAGATTTTGGACTAATCGAGTTCTTGGATGAATGGGGACCTTCAACAAGAATGTGTCAATCATTCTAGGAGATAAATCAGTTGTTATAATAAGGTTCGGGAGCGCTTCATTAAATTGCACTACATCTCGCCACTGTGGCCGATTCTGAGGCGACATAAAATTGCATGAAGCTGTTAAGGCATTGTTACGTACATATATACCTCGAAAAATGTCTCAGCGCAATGACACACAACCTTAGATTCGTTGCGACCATCTTCCGTCTACTTTGCCATGCATATCGAGGAACTCACTTGCTTGCTGCCAATTAATCGGAGTTTAGAAGAGCAAAGCGCTGGTATGGTCGTCCAGTCATTTAAGAAAAATTGGCACCCTTGTCAGTGCGATCACTTCACGCAATCTCTACATGTTCAGAAACCCAAGAGAAGAAAATTTTAAAGTTTATTGCTCGTAGCAGCCGTTACGTCACATATACAATGAACACAATCCAATGCTTTAACGGCATTCTGAATCTTCTGAGAGTACCTATAAATTACATTCAAGTTTCCGAAGCAGGAACGGCACTTAATCTCGCGTCCCGTGCAGGGGATTGCAACAAGCTCAGATATGAAGACAGAGGAAAAACCTAAAAAATCCCTAGGGGCTTCAGATAATCGCGAGAAGGTGTGCTAGAAGCCTCCTACTTCAGATTTTGTGTTATCCGTGTACACTGGCACAGTGGCAGCGAGACACAAAGTTTGCTCCCCAAAATATGAAAGCATTACTCTCGTTCATTTAGAAGCTTTGTAAGGAGAGGCGTGGCGACAAATCCTTAAAATTAGTACCCATTAGGGGGGCATTATAGTAAAGACTTGGGTCCCATTGGCTAAAGGTTTAATTTCAGCTCTTGATGGGATTTCCTTGTCATAAAGAAAAAGTCCTTATGGTATTATTGGCTTCAGACGGTCGCATAAGCACTATTAATATCTTTCTTTTTCAATGTAAGCAGATGACGACCGATTGAGATGCTTGAATTGAGCATAGCGGCGTATATTGAATGCACTGTGCACGCTGTAAATCAAGTGGCATGTGATCATGCATCGGGCAGGTGGTGATGTGCGGAAGGCTGCGGGGGCCAAACTGAGTCCAGTGTGATGCTTTCAGTCCAACGTAAGGATGCTTTGTGAGATTAAGATTGAACATGGATCTATTAACTTCTTAAGAGTACCGGACTAAGCAGTATCGTTTAGAATGTTAATCATTTTGTTTATCATTTAGCGTGATTCACACTAACTGCTTCACTTCCCATGTAAGGATAAGTGTTTATATTTTTTAGGACAGATTTTTGTAAAAATCCTGGAAGAATTTTTTGTAAACTTGAATGGTAAATTTTAATTTTTTAAACCAATAAGTTATGAGCTAAATCGAGAACTCTGCTCTAAATATATTTAAATCCCCTAGTATGAGAAGTTGATTAAAGTAATAGCAAAACTTTTCGAAAAAAGATAATGAAAATTAATCTTAAAAACCTGAAGTTTAAATTGAAAGCTTAAAGAAAGCAAAAACTCGTCACGGTGAATTTAAATATAATTTGAAAGGTTTCGAACTACTTTATTGGAGTCTTTGAAGTACAAGCATGTACAATTTTATATCGTGAAAGGTGGATGTAGCTATTTTGGGAGTAGAATTCAATATTCCGATATCCAAATAATGAAAGGGTCATCTAATATATGGATTTGATGTTCCGGAGAAATCCCGCAAGGCAATCATAGGCTATAGATTTGCTGAACGTGTCAATATTTAGGAGGTAATCGATTGAGGAATTATTAAATTCTGAATTATAAAGGAATTGTTATTAGAGTTTTAATATATACACATAAAGGATATTTTGCATCAATGCAGCATATTTTGGAAACGATCAACCCAACTGTGATTGTCATAGTTTGAGAGGATGAGAGGTATATCGTTAGGGTGGATCATACTCTAGAATTTTATGAAACGAAACTGATGATGAGGGGCATTGTAAGGATAAATATTGGTGAAAAGATCATACATTTGAGAGAAATGTTCTATTCTGATTGATCTAACCTATATCAATTTGAAGTTAAAATATTCTTAGTTCTGAGTCATTTACTATATTTTACTATTAATTTAGTTACACATAAAAGATAAAATTTACCATTTTCTATCTAATACATCTATGTAGTCTAAAAGATATTTTTCTAAAAAATGTAAAAAAGGATTAAAGAAGCATGAGAAGTAGGAAACTTGTTAAAAATGACCCTTAATTTAGTTTGGTCTATCTGTAAAATTGCAAGTAGCCAGTACTCATTACTCAGTGGTAGGCAATATTCCAGTAGTGTTGCCAGTTCTGGTAACTATTGTAACTGGTAACTGTTTATAGAGCATTTACACTTATTTGAATACTAGTAAAGGCTGTGGATCATTATAGAATAACATATAATTATTTGGTAGAGATTATTTCTTAATCTATGTGTCATCGTTTCATATGCGAAAATCACGACAAGGTCCAAATCAAGTTCTCATCTGACTAATTTTGTTGTGACTGGGCAAGAGCTGATGGTTTCTGAGTTACCAACAATAAGAGATAGTTTGAGGTACGGCATCTAACTGAGAAAGCAAAGTGAAGATGACCGGAGAAATTATGAAGTGGACCAGCTGGTAAAAGATAGGAATCAGGGCTTGATTAATCAGTGGACCAAAGCTAATGCTCTCTCACAAACCACCTGTTGTAAATCAAAAGGTCACAATAATATCAAAGCTTAAGAAGGTTTGGAAGGAGGGAGTAAAATTTTCCCTTGATAAAGGAAAAATTGAAGTAAAAGAGCGGTTCATTGCAAAACTTGATAAGTTATTTGATATATTGATATGGAAATGTCAAATTTTCAGTTGTGGGGAAGTAGGTGGTAATAGCTGTAAGACTGAAGCTCACATTAACTGCTGTTGTAGTAAAGAGATATTATACCTACTAGGAAACTGGCCTTTATTAAGGGACAAAAGGAGAAGATTGGAAGTAAAGGTACCTTTCAAATTGGAGGTCCTGATATTCCATAGCATACTAGACAATTAAGAGCTTTAGAAAGGAAAGCAGAAAGAAAGAGAAAAGGTAAGGAGGAAAGCGCTGTTTTAGCAGGAAAAGCAGCAAGAAAAGAAATCAAGAATTTGGGGGGAGAAGGTGAAGATCTGGAGGCAGAAAATTTTGATGGTGACAACAGTATGGGTCATTAAGTAACTTTTGAAGCTGTCCTAGGGCCGGAATCTTCCACTAGGAATAGAAAGAATTATGATGAAATTCCAAATATTGCTTTTGCTAGTATAAGGTATGGTGTTGGACGTAGACCAACTGCATCTATAATATCGCAGCTTTAATAGATGCTGAACTCATTACTGAGGAAGAAACAAGTAAAGTAATTGATAATAAAATAAAGTTAAGAGAGCACAGGGAAAGTTAATGACAGTTATTGAACATGAGTTTGAGGAAAACTTAAGGAAGGATTGGGGAATTTCTTGTGTTTTCTTTGATAGAAGAATTGATGTGACAAATTTTATGATTGAGGCAGAGGAAAGTAAAAAATTGTTTCCAGCCAAAACAAAGGAGGAACATTACACAGTCATCAGTGAGCCTGGGAGCAATTACCTCTTCCACTTTGTCCCAGAAAAGGCTACAAAAGAGGAATCACATGAAGAGAAAATCGTTAAGGGTATATTTAGATGGCTGAGGGAAAGGGGTTTGGATAAAAGCTTAATGACCATTGGAGGAGACTCCACGAATGTTAACATAGGTGTAAATGCTTGAGTAATGCGAAAAATGGAGCTCCATTTAGGCAGATAGCTTGTTTGGTTAGTTTGTAACATGCACACTAGGGAACTCCCTCTTCGTCATCTAATTATAAACCTAAATGGCCCAACACTATCTGACAGCAGATATTCTGGACCAATAGGAAAGCTCCTCGACTCTGTTACAGACTTGGATATCAACCCAAATTTGACTCAAATATCTTTAGGTCCTCCTCTTACCAAGATACCTCAGGAAGTGGAGCAAGATCTTTCCACTGATCAACACTACGGCTATTGAATTGTATCGGCAATCAGAGTTGGAGTACTTCCTACAGGGCTTTCTTATTTGAAATAGGACCGGTAAACCACAGTCGCTGGCTGACCACAGATAACAGACTTCTTCGGCAGTGGGTGTCAAAGCATGAGCTACGAGGAAAAGCCTTTAAGAATCTAAGACTGATTGTTGAGTTCATCATTCGTGTATATTACCCATGCTGGTTTAACGTTAAGATTAACCTCTCTTGGACCGATGGACTTAGGCACATTCTTTATCAACTTCACGGCCTTAAGTCTCAAAGGAAGGAAGTGTTGGATATTGTTTGCCAACTGTTAAGAGATCAGCTTGGTATGCATACAGTGAAGCCATCCTCTAATCCTTCCTATGCTCTAAAGATCAGGCGGAGAGAACTGAAGTGGTGAAAAGAATCCAGACCATCAGGGGAGAAGAGGACCCAGATATTCAACTGGGAGACTCTTTTGTAAGGCTTAGAAGGACATCAGACATTAATTGTGATGTTACCAGGATTGGAGATCAGATCAATTGGTCAGAGGATGTCTCTGAGCCACCTCTCACTTGCTCTTTAAGTACTTCTGAATTGAAAAACTTAATTGATTCTCCTATGAAAGTACCTGACTGGCCTTTTCACACACAGAGAATTGAGAGGGTTGTAAGAATGGTAACTGAGGCTTCTTCCAAGTATTTTTCACTTGAAAAGAGGGATGGAGGAATCAGGGCAAAAGAGACAAGTAGACGCCTGATGTCTAGGAATGGGTCAGAGCGAGATTTGTTTGCTCTGGTGAAGTTTAACTTTTGAATATGACCCAAAGTGACCCATGCAGCTATATGTGGAACTTTGCATACACATTTATCACTCAATAAACATGTAAATTTGAGGTTACTTCGTGTATGTGTTTACTTAGCTTAAATAAAAATAGGTTACATAAGCTCGTGACGAAAGGGAAAAATTTACTTCGATTTAAATGGATATTTATGTAGGTAGGAGCAATTGTACAACAAAATAAAGTTCTTTTCAGAATCTAAACCAGTAAATCTATCATTTAAGCTTCCTCGTTAAAAAATTTAATGAAAATATGTGGTTACCCAAAAGTATCAACCGCTTTAGTATATCGTGGGCCCTTTTTTACATACTTGGTTAACCAAAACCATTCAAAATGGTTGATGCTGGTCACACTAATAATATTCACTTTGACAGAGGAGAAAAGGAGATAAAATGGAGGCACGGTAATGAATTATTTGTATTTTTTAATAACCAAGATCAGGCAAACTGGTGTTGGAATTATGGCAGTAGCATTCACTCTATGTTATACCGCGGGGAGTTTCTTTGATTTAGCTATTATCCCTGATAGCCAGAAAGGAAACGGAACGTTCTCCGTGGCCTGTGTCAATAGGTAACCAAGACTTGGTTCACTAGGTAAAATTAAAATCCTTGAGGAGGCCTAGCGGACCAAGTGCCTTCTCCCTTTCCCATGCCCTCGATGTACCCACTTTATTCAACGGGTATCCCCTCTATTTTATGTAC